>CM072824.1:44456083-44608577 GCA_036937905.1 Salvia rosmarinus
TAAAAAAATTGGAATCTAACTTTTATACCATTGAATGGAAAGTTGAACCATCGAAATACGGGCTAAGTAGTATTTCGGGATCCATACTTTGCTTTCCTTTCCTTTTCGGGTACCATTTTCTCTATGTTAAAGGTTGCTTTAGAGAAGTTGATAAAAGTTGGAAATAAGAAACCAACTTCTTAACAAAGAAGTTGACTTCTTTCTTTTTTTCTTAATTTTTATTTGTTTGTATATTTTTTTTGTATATATATATACATATATATATATATTATTAATTATTATATATTATAGTGAGATCCATATAAAAGTTGATTTTGTAGATATATGGTTGGAAAAAAAAATAGAAAGAAATTGATGGATTTTAAAAACTGATATGGTAACAAAAAAAATTAGATTTTATAGATATATAGTTGGAGTCACCCTTAGCAACTATCAAATTTTACCATCAGATGCTCTTTACCACATTTTTATGTGTCTGACTCGTAGATTATCGTACATCGTTTCGATATTGGAAACTATAATAAATGTTTGAATCCAAATAGGAGTCCAAGTTTTATGCGCGTACCGTTATAGATAGATAAAAATATGATCAAAATAGTAAATAGTTTACTAGTGGAACATGAGTACTCATGTCAATTGGGCCAAAAATCCACTTAACTTTGGTAGACTATTTTTTGTTCAAGTCAATTAAATTAATATAATTGAAATAGAAAATTTTAATTGTGTTATTCCCTTCGTCTATGAAGAGTATATCACTTGGTGGATAATACATATTTTAATAAATTTTGCTATATATCTTTTGAGTGGATAAATAATTTCACCGCATATGCTTTTTTTAGTGGAGAAATGGTGATTTTTGATAAATTATGAATGATTGTGGGGTTAAATAATAAAAGTTAATTATTGAGTAGTGTAATTTTTTGGTAAATAATAAAGGATTGTGAGGTTGAATAATAAGAATTGAGTGTGAGGTAGTGTTCCAAAAAGAAAAGAAACACACTCTTTGTGAACGTTGAATAAGGCAAATGATGGGGCAATGTTGTAAAAACTTAAAGGCGTAAATGAGACATTTTGTCTTGACGAGACGAGGTGTAAGCCTCGAGACAGTCCAAGGTGTATGCCTTGGACTTAAAAAAAAGCATAGAAAGCAATAAATTGTAAGTCAAACATCAATTTAATAAATAATAACTCTTAAAAACATCAAAATAAAAGCATAAAATATTCATAAACATCAATTTTTATGAAAAAAACTGCTCCATATTCTCAATGCAAATTTGGCTACAATAAATAGTCACATATAAGATGATGTGATCATTAACTCTATATTTATAGACTAAATGCAATCATATCTATATTTATTTGAAGTCTTCTCATGGTGTCGATTTTCCGGTGCCAAAGTGAATAAATTGATTTAAGGCAAAAAATTGCTAAAATTTGGGCGTGTATAGTAGTTACTAGGGGTGTCTAATCGGTTCGGTTTGGCTAATCAAACAATTTCTCGAAAAAGTGGAACCAAACCGAACCGTTTTAAATTTTTGGTTAACGAAAACCGATCGGTTCCGTGGTTCGGTTTTCGATTAACCGAAAACCGAATTAAAATTAATTAATAATAAAACAAATAAAATAATAATAAAAACAAATAAAATAATAATTAAAATAAATAAAATAATAATTAAAAAGCGAAACTTATTAAAATAGATAAAATATTTAACAATAATTAATAAAGTAATAATTAAAATTGATTTTCATAATTTTTAATTAATTAATTAATAATTGAAATAATAATTAAAAAAAAATGGTTTTTCGGTTTTTCGGTTCCGAACCGTTCGGTTATCGGTTAACCAATAACCGAATTTTTTTTCAACTCTGGAACCGAAACCGAACCGATAACCAAATTTGTCGGTTTTCGGTTAACCGAATTTGTCGAGTTCGGTTCGGTTTCGGTTCTAACCAAAAACCGAAAACCGTTTAGACACCCCTAGTAGTTACCTGAATTATTGGGGAGGTAGGTGTTGGGCAATATGATTTTCCCATGCTCCCGATAATCTATTTTGGATGTTTAATTCACAATACATTGATTATATTTCTAGCATATTCCTACATAATTTACTGCAAGACATAGGAGTTTTCCCTTGTTTACCTGTAAATTTCTAGCACAACTGAGCGATAACTGACTTCATTTATTATCTTTTGGACAGTGTCCTGGATGTCTGATTTCTAACCCTGAGTGAGAACAATCTATTGGAGAACACCAAATTTTCTCCCATTACTTGTGATTTTTGAAAAATCACTGTTCTTATGTGTGTCGCCGATTTTTTTATACCATGTAGTTATAGTGCTCTCCTTATAATCCTAATGTGATAGAATTTTGGAACATCTAATAAATACAATAATTATCTTCTATCATGAAGATAATTCTAGAATAATTATCTCTTAATATCTTTTGATATCAGATAATATCTATTTAGACTATGAGATTATTTAAATAAATAATACAATAATCAAAACACAGTCCCATTGGGAATGTGTAGGAAGGGAGATGATGATAATTACCACGTAATATGCTTTGGTGGGTCAACCTAGGGATCAGATACTAGTAATAAATATGGGCCTAAAATAAATTAATTATCTAATATTCATCCCAGAACATAAATCAATTCACAAACATTTATTCATTCCATTAGAGAATAAATATAGATTTACCCCTTTATTACAGAAGTTGAGTCGGGGTTGTACTTAAACTTACGAATTCTTGTACTTAAGATATCGCGCATCCATTAATTATTTATAGCACTCCGATTGCTTAAAATAATTAATATCTTTAATAATTCTTTAAGTAATATCATTCAACCTTATTATTGTACTTGAGTTAATACAACCTGCAGGGTTTAGTAAAATAAACCTTTTGAGCTCCTTAAAGGAACGTTGGAAAACTCATACTCATCTGAAATCTTATCGAGGTTTAGATCAAAGCAAAGTCACCACGATCTAGGTTCTTCACGACTGTCATATAGATGAACTCATCTCATTGTGATCTATCAATATATCAAGACGTACCAGCATAGACAAGCAACCAAGTCAAGTTATTTCTTATCTATACTGCAATTTATACCAACAACTTATCCTCTAGTTATTTTAACTGTGATCATTTTTATATCTAAACTACCTTAACCGATCATACAGACTTCTGTGATCTTCTACACATTTTATGATCTAACTTATGTATGAGATAATGAAACAACATATGCAATCAAGTAAACAATTTAGATAAGAGATCAAAATAGTGGTAACGGGAAATATTGTATACACAAGCTCAACCAATCTGCTTTCAGTATACAAATCTAACAATCTTCCAATTATACTAAAGCTGTATAATGTGTCTCCCTACTAGCTATTACAAATATCATCACTTTGCTTCTCCCACTTATACAAAAGTTTCCTTAAACTATATGGGGTCCATCTTGCCCATTCCAAGTCCTCTAACATGTTTGTCATAGACTATTTGCGGCAGACTCTTCGTGAATAGATCAGCTAGGTTGTCCGTAGTATCAATTTTTTCTATAAGCACGTCTCCTCATCATACGATTTCTCATATAATGTGTTACTTAATTTCTCTATATGTGTTTCGTTACCATGTGGGTCCGTGGTTCCTTTGACTTCGCTAGGAGAGGCTATGATAGGGCAAGATCCCAAAGTCCGTATAGGAGAGAGAGGGATAATCCCGATTATGGACATAGTCGTGGCCGTAGCCTAAGTTCGCACCGCAGAGAGCAAGCAAGTCCCAACTATGCTCGTGGGAGTAGCCAGAGCCCCAATAGGAGGGAAATGTGGAGCCCCAATAGGAAGGTAAGGGGGGACCCGAATATGATGGAAAAAGAGAGCCCAGATAGGAAGCTAAGAGATAGCCTAGTTATGAAGGTTAGGGGGAGCCCCCATAGGAAGGAAAAGGATCTTAGACGCGACCATGAGCTGAGTCCAAGTCCTAGGAAGGAGGGAGAGACTGATCACAACCATAAACACAGCTCGAGTCCTCAAAACATGAGGTCTAATGGTGATATCGGCAATGGCCTCCATCCGAAAGATGAAAGTCCTGAGTAAGATCGTGACCCCAGTGTAATTCCACAAAGAGAGAAACTGAGAGGGCATCTAACCCCGATGACTTTGCTCTTGATAGATCTCCAGTTTACTGTGACACAGAAAGCCCCCGCCGATAGATTTGGGAGGTATGCTTCTACTTCCTATTTGTGTTTATAGTTGGAGTTGAACTGTTTTTTATGTTGGAATGTTTAGCGATGTAGATCTACTGTTTGTTATTGCAATGCAGTCAATCACCATTGGCACGAGAAGGATCTTGATCATTGTCTACGACTTTGGTAGTTCCATAGAAGCTATGTGCTAGATACTGGAGCTTACCAACTCTTGGCAGTAACAATTTTTAGCTTATTTTTATATGCACATTGCTTTGTCATATTCAACTTCTGCATCTGGACTTAGATCGAATGTAACGTTTGCTTCTGTTGTCTTCCACCAACATTCAAGTTCCCTACCATTTATGCTATGCATGTGGTTCGTTGAGTAATCTTCTTTAATTGGATGGATTGCAAATTTTGTTGACGTAAAAAAGTTGCTAATTATGAGATTCTCCTATACCTTATTTTGTTTACAATTCAATGACTGTATTACATGAAAGTGTCATTTATAAGCAGATAAATACATGTTTTATTATCATGGATCCAACAGAAAACTGCTATTTTCACTACGTTTACAGAGGTAGCAAATCAAAATTTATCATCAATGAAGTTTAAAAATGTCAAAACCAATTCAAGTGCAGGTGATAAATTGTAAATAATTTTGAGCCTACAAGAGGTAATTTTGAGCTACCTTGGTACAACATGTTGAGAACATCTCTCCTCCAACAAGAAAATGCCAATGTAGAGAGGTTGTTGCAACCCATTGAAACCACTTGGCGTGAAAAAAGAGTTAGCATTGTGAGTGATGGATGGAGTGATTCACAAAGAAGACCGTTAATCAATTTTATGGTTGTCATCGAAATTGGACCCATGTTTTTGAAGGCCGTTAATTGTTCAGGGGAGATTAAAAATAAATTCTTTATCTTTAATTTTTTAAAAGAAGTTATTGATAAAGTATGTCCCCAAAATGTGATTAAAGTAATCATAGACAATGCTAAGAATTGTTCGACTGCTGGACTTCTTGAGGAAGGGTTGTATCCTAGTATCGTCTGGACGTCATGTGTTGTTCATACACTCAATTTGGCATTGCAGAATATATGTGATGCGAAGAATGTATAATCAAGAAACTTTTGGGTTATGCTCTTGGATCTCCGATGTTGTAGCGGATGTCAATATGATCAAGAACTTCATCATGAATCATGGTATGAGGTTAGCTATGTTTAACACATTTGTCCCTCTAAAATTGCTATCTATTCCTGCAACTCGATTTACTTTTGTTATTGTGATGTTGAAGTGGTTTAAGCTTCTAAAGATAAGCCTTAGTGAGATGGTGATAAGTGAACATTGGGATTCTTATCGAGAAGATAATGTAGAAAAGGCAAGCTTGGTGAAAATGAAAGTATTAGATGACATTTGGTGGATAAGATTGATTATATACTTTCATTTACGGCTCCTTTATATGACATGCTTCGAGCTTGTGACACAAATAGGTCGTGTCTTCACTTGGTTTATGATATGTGGAACTCAATGATATAAAAAATGAAGAATGCAATATACAAGTATGAAAGAATCGAACTTCATGAGTCGTCTAACTTCTATGATATGGTTCATGCCATCTTAGTAAGTCGTTGGAACAAAAACAACACTCCACTCCATTACTGGGCTCATTCACTAAATCCAAGGTAACAGTTGAAGCTTAAGTGTTTTAATTTTATAACTTTTATATTGTTTTACAATTATTACACAAATTTTATTTTTTATTAGATATTACAATGATCAGTGGCTTAATGAATACCTCCCGAGGCCCCCCGCATAGAGATAATGAAGTTGCCAAGGAAAGAATTAAATGTTTAAAGAAGTATTTTCCAAATGTTGCACAAAGGAGGATTGTGACAATTGAGTATGCTAATTTCTCTAGCATGTCAGCTGATTTTGCTGATTCTGACTCGATTGAGCAACGTTATGACTTGTATCCCAAGAGTTGATGGATGACATATGGTGCAAGTGCACCAACTCTTCAAGGTTTAACATTCAAGCTACTTGTTCAATCTTCATCCTCGTAATGTGCTTAGATAAACCGAAACACGTACTCTTTCATCCACTCATTATGAAGAAATAAGATGACACCAAAACGTGCTGAGGATTTGGTTTTCATTCATAGCAATCTTCGTTTGTTATCCAGAAAACACCTGAATTACTTCAAATGAGGAACTAAGTTGTAGGGTATTGGAGGAGACAACTTTGGTACGTTTGAGGATGTTGGAGATCTAGAGATTGTGCAATTGTCGCTTGATGAGCCAGAGATGGAAAACATTGTCTTCACCGAAGATGGAAACGAAGATGCAATGGATGATGATGAGGGGGAGGAGAATGAGGATTTGATAGCTTAATATTATTTTAGTGTGTTTTTTAATTGAAAAATCGAAGAAGATTCTGTTTAGTGTGATTTATTATACCAAGACTTTATGACTAAGACTATTATTTGAGACTTTTAATTAAGTAGTTAATTGCTTTATTTTGATATGCACAATTCTACATGAATTTAATAATCATATTATTAATAAAACAAAAAATATATTATAAATATATTTTTAACGTATTCGTATTTGGATTTTTGGAAAAATGACATATTTTCGTATCATATCGTATTCGGATTGATGCTTCATAGATTTAAAGTATACAAATCCAATAAAGGGCTATTGTTGTTCATGTTTTGTCCTTTTTTTTAAGATATAATTACTGCCAGGGTTAAAAGTTTAAATGAGTACTGAACTTTAAATTTTATACTTAACAAGTATGAGCTTTTATTTAATTTTATGTGGACTCTTAAAATTAACCCCAAACACTTAAAATCCAATCTATGAATTGAAAAATGTGAGCCTCAAGTCTCAAGACGCTTCGCACTAAAACGTGCATCACGAAACTGTGAGACTCGAGCTTTACGGCCACCTCAAAAAGCCTCGAATCTTTTAGGTGGCGAGTCACCTCAAGCCCCGCCTTGAGGCTCAAGCCTCGAATGTTTTTTACAACATTGGACGGGGGAGTACTTATTAATTTCGATCTATTTGGGTATGTGCGTTGATTTCGATTTCGATTTCGATTTCGATTGACATACCTGTGTACAATTGATGTGAAAGTTAGGATAAGAAGATCGAAAACTACGACGTTGATTATTTTGAGAGGGGTAAAAAAAAGAACAAAGGAGGAGAGATGGCGGCCATGACCTACTCATACCAGCACCATCACGCCCCCACTCCCATGTCAGAATCACAGTTTTCTTCTCATTCATCGACTCTTTACTTCTAGAGAGAGAGAGAACCCGGTCACTCTGCAGATCACGGTGAATTAAAACTTGGCTGAACTAACTAGGTACAATTCTTTCTCATATTCTGTGCTTCTCCCTGTTTCTTGATTTGCAGTACTTCTTACTCATGATTTGCTTCATGATGAGCTTAGATTAGTTTCTTCTTTCTTGATCAATCATGTTTTGTTTGTTGTTGGTTGTCATGTAAAGCTTAAAAGCTAGCTTCTTTATATACAAATTGTGAAAATTTCATGGAGTTGCTTTTCTTGAATGCAAAACAGGAAGCTTGATTTCTTTGAGAAGAATCTGATTCGTGGTTTTCTTGATTATATATTATATGAGGGGATCAGAAGATTTGTACTATTTGTCTTCATTCAATCAAGGTGGTAAAAATTAGGGCAAAACGAAGAAATGTGACATTGGGTGCAATATGGCTATTTTGCCTTTAAAAAAGTTTTGATTTTACTAATAGGGTTATGTTGCTCATCACACTTCGCCAACACTTGATGGAGAATACATGTGTGCATCATGTATTATATGAAGAAGAAGCCTTTAAGCTATTTACTTTGGATAACATCAGCTCTGTTTTCAATTGAGATCATAAATCAGGTTAAAGATGATGATGCTTTTTGGTCTATATAAATACATTCTTGATGGGGGCAGGGGTGCCCTATTTTCTTTTGCAGTGTGTTTCTGTGCCCGTTGTTTGTGCAAGTTTCATCTTTCTGCCATTGCTTGAATATGGTGTTTAGCTGTTTATGCTTATTCAATCTTACTAGTCAAGAGCTGTTATTCGTGTTCGAATCCCATGTTTGGTGTGTGATTAGTCTGTAAGACTAATCGTCTTCTCCATACCAGCATTGCTTACTCTAAAAAAGAAACGAAAACTGCGAGATTCACAGCTAGAGATGCCCTTAGCAAAGCAAGTTTCTCGAGAGAAGGTAGAAGGCGATGAATCTGCTAAAGTGGCGAATCAGAACAAGAATCTACAAACAGCAACAGTTTCCAGAGCAACTCAGCAGACTCGTTCATGTGCAGTGATGATGAAGATAAAACTGATGGCGAATTTCAAGAAACGTGCACATCCGATGAGCCCTCTACCTCGTCTGCTAGCTGGGCTTGCACCTCTTCGGGTGCGAGCCTCTACTCCTTAAAGAATAGATCGTCTATCAATTCTAGTACTTGTGAACCAGAGTCATTGTCCATGCACGAGTATCAAGACTGCCCCGATGAGCAGTGTGGGAGGTACGTTGTGGAATTTGGGCAAGCGGAGTTCCAGCTCTACACGGGTATGGAGCTCGAGGATTTGCTCTAATCGAACAGGGCAGGCCCCAGTGGTAGTGGCTTTATTCTTTCATCTGTAAGATGGTCTGTTGATCAAGGTAGCAACTTGATTGATCTGTGAAGCTTGAAATTTTCCCTTTACAATTGAAAATTGTTGGTTTTTTTGTTTTTTTGTTTTTTGTTTAGGTGGAGAAGCTGACAATTGACAAGGAGTTTGAGCAATTTTTTTCTATGCTTATGCTGTAGCAAAAACTTAATTAGGATCTGTTATGAAGTAGGAGTACTTGAATGATTTCTGCAATCAGTATTACTTCATGACTGCAGCTTTCAAATGCATCAAGTGATAGTAATCTTGAATTTATTTATTTTTTGGTCAATTAAATACATAAGCTTAAAAATCGCGTCATGACGGATTCGAACCCGAGACCTTTGATCTCGAGCAGTAACCACTCATATGGGGTCCTAGATCGAACTGATCTTTAATAACCCAGGCCGAATATATTGTATTTGGGTTTGGGTCAGTTTTTTGGGTTAGGTTTGAGTTTGTTTACCCTTAAAGATTTTCTTGTGAATAAATTTTACCAGTGGTGGCATAAATGCAATTTAGTGTTTTCTAGGTGTTGAGCAACTACATCTTATCGTACTTAACACTCATATTTCATTTTGTAGTTTATGTACATTATTATGTGTCAATTTTTGTATTTCAATAATTGTTATCTGTGTAGTTTAAACTTAAAATTCGCAACATCATCTTTAAATCAAACGAGATATGGAAACATATACGGTAATTAATACAAACTAAGACGAATTAATAAAACTCTACGCATGTTTGGGAATTTACAAAACAGCTAATTAGATAAATAAAAAGTTGCATGCAAAGACTAATAGAGCAAGAATTTCTCCTAACCCCAATTTCGTCTGCTTCGAGCTTCGACGAAGAACTTCTCAAGCTCCGGCGACTGGAAATATGCATCCGGCAGGGGCACCCCCTTCTGCATCGGCTCTTTCTTCTTCGTGGGCGGCGGCGGACACACCAGCGCCGCCGGTATCTTATGCTCCTGATCCTTGGGCGTTGTACACTCTTTCTGCACTTCCATTTTTCAAACTAAAGAATAATTAATAATGAATTATCCTTCCTATATTAGATGGAAAATTTAGCAGAAACTTATATGTAGAAATGGGAGCATGAACTGTTGCTGCTCCTGAGATTGTTTATATATATAATATTTTGTGGATAAATGATATTTGATAAATTTGAATTCTGTTTAACAAGTAGTGGGGGACGTGGGAGTTGGGAGCGTTGACGGTTTCTGAAATTCTTTTTTATAAAATCAGAAAATGTGAAAATGATTTTTAATTATTTTATTATTAATTTGGGTGGTGAATATTGTATTGGATAGGACTGTTCAAGGGGGGAACAATTATTGGCAAATAGGGATGAGTTGGCACCTACTTGTGAAGAGTTCGTGGTTTCGTTTTTAAGGTAACTACATACTCCATCTGTCCTATTATTATTGTCTTTTTTTTTGGACTGTCTCATTAAGTTGGTTCGTTTCAAAAAAAAAACAATTTTATTCTAAAAGGTACCTCAAATTTCATGTCACACACTACTTTACACAAAAAATACAACTCTCCTTAATTTACGTGTAAAAAGAAATTAGTCATGATTCATGGGACAGAGGAGAGGAGTACTATTTCCATACTCAAAATATGATTTCATATTCATTTTATTAATATTATTTATTGTTACTGTTTTAATTATAATATTTTGAGCTGGGGATTGAAGATCGAGATTCCTAGCCTAATTTCTTCTAAACTATCACATAATTTAATTTCATAAAGAACGATAATCAATCCATTTGAATTTTCGTATATATATAAATAAACACGAGATTCAATGTTAATTTCTTTTTTAATTAGGTTTTCTTTGGTCAAGATTCAAAAGCCTCAAGACCAAGTCAAAAAGAGCACCTTTTAACTTTGAAGTCGAGTCAAAAATGGCAACTTTTCTACCAATTTCAGTTTCTGTTGGATCTTTGATTTAAACATCGCATTTTGGTATATTTTATTGGGTTTAATAGAACAGGCCCAATATCAGCCCAAAGGTTAGGGAATCTAGCCCACTAAGAGACCAATGGGGGAGAAGCCCTGCTTGAAGAATGAAGATATATAATTTAAAGAGTCAATTTGTAAAATAATACTCCCTCGTCCATCATTTTTGTTCTTTGATTTGGGTGATACAGATTTTAATAAATTTTAATGAGCATAAAATAAATGAAGATAATAAATGAATATATTAATATGGATAGTAAGATTAGAATATGTGCCATAAAGATAATAAATGAATAATGGGAGAAAAAAGGTAAGCCATGGGTGGATTTTTTATAAATAAGTGGTAGATTTAGGGTAAAAATTATGAATTAATATTTCCAAAAAAAGAAAAGTGAACGTTTTTGTGGATGGACCAAAATAGAATTAAACGAGTTTATTTGGTGGACGAAGGGAGTATAAGATTTTGACTAAATTGTAATTTTAATGATAAAAACCCCAATCTTAATTTGGATATATTATTATCCACGATACTAAATGTACATGAGTAGGAATAATCTAATTCAAGAAAATACTAATGTTTTAGGTGTGACCAATCTTGCATCCGTGGAGTATGTAGTAGTCTCGAGAAATTTAAATCACACTACTATTAAAATTTGGATTCGATGACTTGAGAGAATATTTGTTAATCTTGGTTCTAGAAACAAATGTGTGTCAATGAGAACTAGGTTATTCTATTGAATGAGTGCAAGTTCAAATGTCCAAAGCATAGAACCAGCTTAGAACCAACACCGTTTATGGCATTTTATAGGCCCTAGGCAAAATAAGGAATATAGGCCCCCATTTTTTAAAATTCATATAAAACCCTCAGTCATTATCTTCTGTGCGTACTAAATAAAACTTATGTTTCTTTATAATAGCTTGCAAACGACACATGACGACTAAATCACACTTTAAAAATAGGGTGTGACTGACTTGAACCTATAAAGGTGATAGTGAGGTTTGAACTCGTGACCTTTGGCCACATGAACTCACTTAACCATTAGACCGTCCAAAAGGGTCTATTATATTATACTTATAAAATAAATCAAATTTATAAATTTACGTAAAATTCAAGTGATCTACAAATAGAAATAGATAATAAAAAAATATCAAAACCATATACAACTTACTTGTCATCCTTATATTTCTATATCTCAACTATTATCTACGATATGATATCATAAAAAATAATTTATTCGAGTATTTACAGATACAAAATCATTAATAATCACATCAACATCAATATTTTCTAATATATTTTGGGACCAAATGAAAACATATATCTATAAGTAAAATATATAAAGATTTAATACTTTGGATATTAAAATAAAATAAAATATTTAAGTGATATAATATTTTGGATCCAAATAAATATATATATTTATAAGTAAAATTAATTTTTTGAAATAATTTGGGCCCCCTGAGATGGTGGGCCCTGGACGATCATCCATGGTGGCCTACCCTTAGGGGTGATAAACCTCATTTTTACATGATTTATAAGGCTATATTCATTTCGTTTATAATTGATAAGTGATCTTTTGAGCTGTCATTTGATATATTTATGTTAACCTTAAAAGATATTATGCTGTGTGTATTTCGTTTCATTTTAGTACAGGTTTTGATATAAAAAGGTAGATCCCGATAAAGAGGAATTCTGGCTCACGACGCTTCGCAACTTTACATCGCAGCAGAACCCCGTGAAGAGTACACGCGAAGAAGAAGCGGAGTTGTCTCGCGACATTTGATCGCGACCAGAGGTCGCGAGAAAAAAACTCGCGAGGAAGCACGGACGCGCGGCCTGAAGGGTTGTTTCGCGACTTTCTATCGCGACCATAACTCGTGAGCAAAGACGAACGCGAGCAAGAAAGGTTGTCTCGCGACTTTCGCTCGCGACATTCTATCGCGGGATAACCTCGCGAGATAGGGCGATGAGGCTTAGGTTTTGTTATTTTAGTACGCAGTCAGAGACGGGGGATAACACACATTACACGAGACGCATTGGACGAGAGCTTTTATTTTTCAGAACAGAACGCTTTTCTTGATTTTTGTTTTCGCACGTTTATTTTCATAGAACATATTTCTTTTAGTCTAGTCTTTCAGTTCTGTTTTCATTCCAGTTTAATATTCATAGTTTAGTTTATTTGAGTTCAGATTTCTTTACGGATCGAAGTCGCTACATTGTTCATTGTGGAATCCTACGGTTTTATTTATCTATCTCAATTTATGCTATCTTTATTTATTTATTACTTTAGTATTTTAATTATGCGTAGCTAAATTCCGTATTGATCCTAGGGTTTGTATGTCTGACTAGATTCGTATAATTTATCTGTTGGTACTGTTTTGTCGTCCCATTCATGATTTATGATTCTTGGCTTTAATTCTCATGTGTTGGTATCTGGCCAATATTGATTCATGGTAGTTATGTGATTGATGTCCTGACGGAATTAATTGCATAGTCGATATCTTCAATTCATAATACAGTTTTTACCTTGAGACTTGGCGGAGATAGGTGAACTGTAGGAGGTTATTCTTTGTGTGCTTTTGGTAATTAGCTTACTTCTCTGGAGACCCGACGGAGATAGAGTTTAGACTAACCTACTACTATAGGTTGTCCTGACGGAAACTATAGTTACATTAGTGATCCTTCATATGAATGCGGATTAAATTGGTAAACAGATTAATAGGTTAATTGTGTGAATCTGGTTAGGTTAAGTACATCCCTATTGCCAATCAGTCTTTTATATCTAGTTTTATTCCTTATTTATATTTTGAGTCTAGATTTATAATCTCAATCTCTTGATATTTTGTTGCCTGAATAATAATCAAGATTCTGTGTTGATTATTTGCTGTGTTCTCGAGTCACAGTCCATGTGGATACGATATATATACTTGCTATTGTACTATCATTTATTTGGTGAAAAATAGAGCGATCAAATTTTGGCGCCGTTGTCGGGGACTGTTTAGATTACATAGTGATAATTTTCTTAATTGTAGTTATTAATTCAGGCTTATAATTAAAAAAAATAGAAAAAAATATATATATATTATTTCTGTGTTGTTTCTTAGATCTGATCTGATTTTTATCTCTCTGTGCAGTGCATGATTACAAGATCCCAAATGAAAGAAATTATCTCATTCGATCTTGAGATTGAAAGATCACATAAGAGAGAGAGCCGAGAAAGAAGACAACTAGCAATGGCAGATAGACAACCTCAAGGCCATGATCGGATGACCGAAATGGAGGAAATGCTAGCCGCAATGCAACGCCAACTGGCGTTGAATAATCAGATGGACCAAGTCTGAGGCCGAGCACCACCCATACCGCTCAATCACATGTACAGGCCACCGACGGATCAGTTCCAAGGTGGAGGATGGGGGCCGAACATCAACGCGAACAACTTTGAGCTGAAACATGTCCTCATCAGCATGATCCAAGTGGAGCAGTTTGGGGAAGGGGTTACTGAAGACCCCAACGCACATTTAGAAGCATTCCTGGATATCTGTGATACTATCAAGTAGAACGGAGTACCAGCTGACGCCATCCGGATGCGGATGTTTATATTCTCGCTGCGGAGTCAGGCGAAAGAGTGGTTCAAGAGCTTGGACAGATCACAGATTACCACGTGGGAGCAGCTCTGTGAGAAATTCCTGTCTAAATACTTCCCACCTGCCAAGGCGCAGAAAATCATTGCCGAGATCTCCCACTTTTCACAAATGGGAGATTAATCATTATTTGAAGCTTGGGAGAGATTCAGAAACCTACTCAGAAAGTGTCCTCAGCATGGGTTTTCACCTCAGTAGCAAGTGACCCAATTCTACAGTGGACTCAATGCTAACACCCGTAGCATTGTTAATGCGTCAGCCGGAGGATGCCTTCTCAATCGAGGAATAGATGAAGCGTTGGGAATTATTGAGGAGATGGCATCAAATAGTTATCAATGCCAATGGAGAGATAGCCCATCAGAAAAGTTGCCGTTGCCGAGCTTGATAACAGATATGATGATCTGTTAGAGAAATTTACATCGCTGCAGAAGGAGTATGAAGCCGAGAGAAAATGGCAGATGACAGTGGCCATGGCGCAGAATATGGAGAAGGTTAACTATGTGAACCAAATGAGTAATTTCCAAGGAAATCAGAGTAGGAACCCACCCTATCATCCCAATAATAGGAATCATCCAAATCTTTCCTATGCCAATGCGCAGAATGCTCAGCAACCACCACCTGGTTTTGCTGTTAATAATGGAATGATTGTGGAGCCCAAGAAGCCGAGCCTCGAAGATATGATGCAACAAGTTTTGGTGAGCAATCAACAAATAGCAGCGAGTCACCAACAAATTGTGGCTCAGCAAAATATTCAGATCCAGCAGATTGGGAATAGGCTGAACACTCTGGAAAGCACCGTCAATGCCATCAACAACACGGTGATAGCCCTTGGAAAGAAATTAAAGATGGTGGAGAACCAAGTGGGGTAGATGGCCAATGAGAGAGTTGGGATGCATGGGCAGGGTCAATTCCTAAGCAATACCGAGCAAAATCCGATGAATCACATTCCTCCAAATCAGTGTAATGCAATTTATTTGAGGAACGAAGCTTCATATGAAAATCATCCGGAGAGCCAAGGAGAGAAACAATACAGTGAACGAGGAGAAGAAGAAGAGGGCGAAGATCGGACGAATTCTCGCCTCGCAAGCAACAATCGCGACACACCGTTGCGAGCTCGTCTCGCGAGGAAAGATACGCTTCAGGCAGAACAACACCTCGCGATCTTCACTCGCGAGGAAGGGTCGTGAGGAAATCTCACGAGGACAAACGCGTCAGAATCATAACCTTACATCGCGACTTTGCCTCGCGAGCAAAAGTCGCGAGAGAAACTCGCGAAGCAGCACGAAGAGCACCACGCGAGGGAGTCTCGTGACTTTGTCTCGCGAGGGAAAGACGCGGGCAATCCGACGCATCCAGTAGCTGCAACCTCATTTCCTCAGCGCCTCAGAAAGACGAAATATGATGAGGAGTTCACCCGATTCAAAGAGATGTTCCAGAAAGTTAACATCATCATACCTCTCTTTGATGCGCTCAGAAACATGCTCGGATACATCAAATTTCTCAAAGATGCAGTGGCAAGCAAGAAAAAGTTGGGTAAATTTGAAAAAATTAACCTTTCTGAAGAATGCAGCGCTATTTTACAGAGGAAATTACCACTGAAACAAAAAGACCCGGGAAGCTTCACGTTGGAGTGCGAGATTGCAGAGCACACATTTCCCAACGTGTTGTGTGATTTAGGAGCAAGCATCAATCTGATGCCCTTATCTGTGTTCAACCGTTTGGAGCTGGGGAAAATGAAGCCAACTACAATTTTATTAATGATGGCTGACAGGTCAGTCTTTTATCCTAAGGGAGTAGTTGCGGATGTGTTGGTAAGAATTCAGGATTTTGTCATTCCAGCTGATTTTGTTATTTTGGACATTCCTAAATTTAAAAATCAGCCACTAATCTTGGGTCGGCCTTTTCTAGCCACTGGTCGTGCTTTAATTGACGTTCAGGAATGTGATCTTACTTTTCGTGTCAACAATGAGGAGCTAATATTTCAACACATGACGTCATCCCGCGACACGATAGTCCAGAGCACGAAAATTGCTATTCAATCACCACTGTTGTAACTTACCAAATCTCGAGCTTGGATGTCAACCGACCAATTGACAAGGCTGCTACAAAGAAGAGATGGACTCGGCATGGAACTCCGAGTGAATTGTTCAAGTTTGGGGGAGGCCACTTCCACACTCAGTGGTGGTCTAAAGTGAATGCAAAGTATGGAGACAAGCACAGATTTGGGAAGAAGTCGGCTGCCAAAACACCAGATTGATCGAGGTATGAAATGGTCTAGCTAAAGACATTTAAATTTAGCACTTGTTGGGAGGTAAGTCAATGTTTTCATTTGTTTTTTTTTTTTTTCGTTTTTGTTTTGTTTTCTTTCTGTTTGTTTTTTTTTTGTTTTTCCTGTTTGGGTTTTATGTCTGTTTTGGGTTAAGTTGAATGACGAGCAGCCAATGATGAGAATTGTTTTTATTAGAAAATTGATTGCAACTGATTTTTTGAGACGAAGCATGTCATGATTGTTGTGAGTATTAAGCCTTTGAGAACTTGATCACACTTTTGAAACACAGTGAGACTTGACTTTTGGTGTCATATCTTTTCGATCTTGTTTCTTTACGTGTGAATAGTTTGAAATAGCATGTGTTCTCTAGAACTTGCCTGGATCTTTTCGAGGTTGCATTGATGTACTTAAGAATTTTGAAATGATATTATGCATTCTTTTCTTAGCCTATACACTATCGAACACTAACTTTGTTATTTTATTATCATTTGATGAGCCGTTTGAGCCTACCTAATTCTTTCATATAGCCATGGGTTGGGTTATGTTGTTAGTGTGATTTTTGGTTGGTTGAATTGAGGGTTGAGAAAAAGAAAGGAAATAAATGATAAGAAAGTGATAATAAAAAAAATCAAAATAGTTGCTTACCCATATAAGTTTAAAAAATACAATTCTAAAAAAAAAAATGGTTGGCACAAGGGTGTGAAAAGAACATAAATGGGTAAGTAACTAGAGCTTGAGATGAGTATATTACTTAGATGAAAATTATGGATTTCTTAAAGAAAAATGACTTCTTGGTATGGAGAATTGAAATGAATTGTGAAAATTTGGGAATTGTGTCTTATGATACTTATGGTGTTTTTCATTATGGGATTATGAGTCACTTAGCCAAATATATCATACCTTACCAAAAAGCCTACATTATAACCTTTTATAAGACCTTTTTGATCTTAGTTCTTGAGCACATATTTGAGCAATGGAGAATTAGATGATTTGCAAGCTTATGGTAGATTCTATGTGTTTTTAAACTTTGAGAGTATACACATCCTCCTTGATACACTTGAGTGTTTGAGATTTCTTATATATACATCCATGTTGTGAGGATTCAAGTTTAAGAAGGGTTGTGCTTATGATTATTATGATATGTGGAGTTTAACGAAAGATGTTGTGATTTAATTCATTTGATTGAATCTTTTATTGCTCATTGCTTTGAGGCTTATTGTTTTTGTCGTTCGACTTTTTGCCTGTCTTTGGTCATCTCTCTCTTGTTCTGATTTGTTTGAGGAAAAACAAAAGGTTAAGTTTGGAGGAGATGATAAGCCTCATTTTTACCTGATTTATAAGGCTATATTCGTTTCGTTTATAATTGATAAGTGATCTTTTGAGCTGTCATTTGATATATTTATGTTAACCTTAAAAGATATTATGCCGTGTGTATTTCGTTTCATTTTATCACAGGTTTTGATATCAAAAAGGTAGATCACGATAAAGAGGAATTCTGGCTCACGACGCTTCGCAACTTTACATTGCAGCAGAACCCCGCGAAGAGTACACGCGAAGAAGAAGCGGAGTTGCCTCGAGACATTTGATCGCGACCAGAGGTCGTGAGAAAAACTCGGGAGGAAGCACGGACGCGCGGCCTGAAGGGTTGTTTCGCGAATTTCTATCGCGACCATAACTCGCGAGCCAAGCCTCGCGAGCTAAGACGAACGTTCGCAATAAAGGTTGTCTCGCGACTTTCGCTCGCGACATTCTATCGCGGGATAACCTCGCGAGATAGGGCGATGCGGCTTAGGTTTTGTTATTTTAGTACTTGATCGAGACGGGGATAACACATATTACATGAGACGCATTGGACGAGAGCTTTTATTTTTCAGAACAAAACGCTTTTCTTGATTTTTGTTTTCGCACGTTTATTTTCATAGAATATATTTCTTTTAGTCTAGTCTTTCAGTTCTGTTTTCATTCCAGTTTAATATTCGTAGTTTAGTTTATTTGAGTTCATATTTCTTTACGGATCGAAGTCGCTACATTGTTCATCGTGGAATCCTACGGTTTTATTTATCTATCTCAATTTATGCAATCTTTGTTTATTTATTGCTTTAGTATTTTAATTATGCGTAGCTAAATTCCGTATTGATCTTAGGGTTTGTATATCTAACTAGATTCGTATAAATTATCTGTTGGTACTGTTTTGCCGTCCCATTTATGATTTATGATTCTTGGCTTTAATTCTCATGTGTTTGTATCTGGCCAATATTGATGCATGTTAGTTATGTGATTGATGTCCTGGCGGAATTAATTGCATAGTCGATATCTTGAATTCATAATACAGTTTCTACCTTGAGACCTGGCGGAGATAGGTGAACTGTAGGAGGTTATTCTTTGTGTGCTTTTGTTAATTAGCTTACTTCTCTTGAGACCCGACGAAGATAGAATTTAGGCTAACCTACTATTGTAGGCTATCCTGACGGAAACTATAGTTACATTAGTGATCCTTCATATGAATGCGGATTAAATTGGTAAACTGATTAATAGGTTAATTATGTGAATCTGGTTAGGTTAAGTACATCCCTAGGGTCAGTCTTTTATATCTAGTTTTATTTCTTATTTATATTTTGAGTCTAGATTTATAATCTCAATCTCTTAATATTTTGTTGCCTGAATAATAATCAAGATTCTGTGTTGATTATTTGCTATGTTCTCGAGCCGCAGTCTCTGTGGATAGGATATATATACTTGTTGTTTTACTATCATTTATTTGGTGGAAAATATAGCGATCAAGGTGTTGGATTTGTATACTAAAAGCTGTTTTGGTTGAGCTTGTATACAATGTTTTCTGATACCACTATTACAATCTCATATCTGAATTGTTTACTTGATTGCATATGTATGTCCCTTTATCTCATATATAAGTTAGATCATACGATTGTGTTGTAGATCACGAAGTGCATATGATTGGTCGAGCTTAATGAGATATAAAAGTATCACACCGAGACAACTTGAGGACGAGTTGTCGGTATAGGCTGCGTTATAGATAAAGTGACTTGACTTAGTTGCTTGTCTATCTTTGTGCGTCTCGGCGTATTGATGGATCACGATGAGATGAGTTCTTCTATCGACCGTCGTGAAGAACCTAGATCTCGGTGACTTTATGTTGATCTAAACCTCGATAAGGTATTAGGTGAGTATGAGTTCTTGACCATCACTTTGACTTGTTATGGGTGAGGTTACATGAGATAACCAATTCTCTGCATCTTGGGTGGTGGCGATCTTGTATGTCATGCTAGTTACCTATGTCAGTCACCGTATCCGTTTAGGATGATGGCGTCCCTTAAGGAGCTCAAAGGTTTATTTTACTAAACCTGCGGTTGAGTTATCTAAAGTACAATAATAAGGTTGAGTGGTACTACTTAAGGAATTAAAGATATTAATTATTTTAAGCGATCGAGCAGCGTAAATAATTAATGGACGTCGATATCTTAAATACGGGATTCGTGAAGTCTAAGTGCAAGCCGTCTCAACTTGAAATAAAGGGTAAGTCGGCATTTATTCTCTAGTGACATGAATAAATGTTTATGAATTAATTTACGTTAAAATTTGAACATAAGATAATTAATTTATTTGAGGCCCATCTTTATTCCTTGCATTTGATCCTGTGTTGGCCCATCAGGGCACGGAGCTTAGTTAATTTTCATCCACCTCTCTTAGAGTCCCACTTGGGACTCTGTTTTGATCCTCTCTATCTTAAGTGATATTATTATATTTATTGGATATCGAAATTCTATCCGGATAGGATTTAGGGTTGCATTATAAATATAAGGTGAGAGAAAATCAAACCCTAATCCTCAATAGTGAAATTTTCGAGAATCATACTTCTCCAAGTTAGGATTTTCGAAAACTTTGAGAAGAGGAAGAAGGCGAATTTCTATAGCACTCTCCATAGAATGTCCTCACTCGGCATTGGAGTTTAGGCAATCGGGATACAGTCCAGAAGATCAAAGCACGAGTCTTGATCGATCCTTGCACAGCAAATTCGCGGTAAACACGAAAACACCAACGTGTTGCAATTAATTTTATTGGTGCATGCTAGGTAATAATCAATGTATGATGAATTAAACATCCAAGATAGATCCTCGGGAGAGGGTTAAAATCAGATTTTCCTACAATTGGTATCAGAGCCTGGGATCAGTATCTTGGCTCTGTTGGATTAATTCACGTTTGATTATTACGTGCGCAGTTAATTAATTGTGGATTTGTCGTTTATCGTGGCTCGTTTTATTTTTTGTCGGATTTTGTTTTTTACCACGAGAAAATCCGTGGTTATATTAGAATTTTTCTTGTAAATCTAATCTGTAAAATAAGAACGAAGATAAATAGCACGAAGAACGAGACAACGAGAGGCATGCCAAAAAACCGAACGCACGGTCGAGGGTGTGCGGGTGACGGCACACGGACGTGCTCGGCGCTTGCATCACGCCCCTCGGTAGCTGCATGTGTTATCTCGGCGGCATCGGACGGACCTGGGCGGGATATCTCGGCAGGCGTTGGGCAGCGTCGGCGGCACGGCTCGGCAGGCCGGGCGTGCGGGGCATGCGGTTTCGCCGCGGACGCCGAGCACGCCTCGGTCTTGGCGTGCGTGCTCGGCGGGCTCGGCGGTCTTGGCGGCAGCGAGCCGGCATCGGGCGGCGCGGCTCGGCATGCCTCGGCGGGTCGTGCTGGCGGCCTTCGGCGGCCTCGGCGGCGTGCGGGCAATTCTCGCTCGGCGGCACCGAACGCCTCGGCGGTAATTCCTCGATCGCATTGGGCGGCGTGAGGCGCGATTCTCACGGAAGCTTCGGCGGCGCTTCGGCGGCGTACCTCGGCGAGCCTCGGCGGCGCGGCTCGCCAGCCTCTTGGTGGTGCCCGGCGCTTCGGCGGTGGGCTTAGCGACAACCTCGGCGGCGGGGGCGATAGCGTGCGAGTCGCGCGCAGGTTTTCTCTGCAGATGCCGGCACCTCTGACGAGACGGCTCAGCGTCTTTCGGTGTGGTGAGGCAGGTCTCGATAGTTGTGGGCGACGGCGCGTGCAGCGTGCGTGGCGCTCGGCAGGCTGCGCAGCTTTTCTCGACATGGGTGGCGGACGAGGTAGGGCGACGGAGTGAGGCTGGGCGTGCGCATGGGTTGTGCCCTAGAGCACGCGGCCCAGTCTACTTTGGGCCGACCCGACCCGAATTTTCGGCCCAGACCCGAATTTTCGACCCTGTTCCAGTGTAGTAACCCGAAAATCTTATAGTATTAATTAAAACCTAATTAAGTATAATTAGGGGCTTAGAAGCTATTTAATTCATAAGAATTTATAAAGAGGCATATGATGGATTATTAATCGATAGAAATTCGATTATTTCTTAATTGAAGAATATGAGATTTGAAAACTTAGAGAATTCTTAGAAATGAGTTCTATTATGATACAATGTGAATTTTGTGATTATTAATGTGTGTTTGAATGAAAAATGCTATTAAATAGAAATTATGCTATAGAATGCATTAATTATTATTTTTTATGTGGAAATTTTTCTTATAAAATGAAATGAATCATTGTTTAAACTATTAAATTGCTTGAATAAATTTATTTTATTAATATTTAGTGTTAAAAGAATTATTTGGTGTAATTTTCGAAAATTAAGAAGCATTAAAATAATTAGTTGAATTTTTACATATGAAAGAATTTAAATTGTGCTATATGAATTTAATTTCAATCATGGATATAAATTGTTTTAAATTTTATTAATCATTAGAAATATAGTTCTAATAATTAAAATATACTAAGGTATAACCTTAGTAAAATTTGGGGTGTAATTATAAATTTATTGAAATTTGTGTTTAATGTAAATGAAATTAGGATTTAATGTACATTAAATTAAAATTAAGCTTCTAGAAATTTACTAATAACATAAGATCACCATCAACCTCATTTTTCCTATAATTTTCGGCACTCACACACCAACACACACTAAAAATTTTAATTTCAATTTTAATCCATAATTAAGTAGGAAATTGGTGGAAAACTACTTCAAGTAAGGTAATTACTTCATTTATGCAAAGTTTCTATGATTTAAATTGATGAATATTATGTTCTACACACCTAGGGTTTTCGAAAATGTGAAGGTGTGATTATGGTTGATTTGTTTAATTTTTGTTATGTTTATTGAATTAATTATGTTTATGAAGCTTAATAACATATGCTATGGTTTTAAATTCTTTAAATTCATGAAGATGAAAAATTAAAGAATCATGCATAAACCCTAATTTTTGTATGTGAATGATATGATATGATTTAGTTGAATTGAGTTCAAATATATGTTTAGGAATGAATATAAACATTATATGATTAAAGAAATCAAAATTTAATCATGCTTGTTTAATTTCCCAAAAATTCCGAAAATGAAGCATGATAGGAACTTAATGATTTTGATTTTATTTGTCCTATTTGACATGATATTTATGCTTAGGGATATAAATAATGCATGAAATGAATTTATAGGAATTTAATTCAAATATGTACCTAATGTCTAAATTTTCGAAAATGAAGGGTATATATTGAACTTTGATTTCTTGATTTTATTTGATGTATTTGATATGATATTTGAGATCTATGATAAAAATAATGATTAAGTTGAATTTATAAGAATTTATGGACATAAGGTATGAAAACTAGAAAATTAAAGTTTAGTATAAAGTTATGATTTTATGTGATGAAATTTGGTTAAGATTTGAATGGATCATGGATTAATGATCATTGATGATAAATGAGTATAATTATGATAAATTTAATGTTAAATGAAATTTAGAATGTAAAACTCTTGAAATTTTCTATATATGAGGTTGAAGGGCATTAGGCGATTAAAGTGTAAATGAATGAGTTTAATATTGTTTTAAGTTCCTAAATGCATATTTAAGTATATGGTGATGATATTTGGGAGTTTGGGATGATATTGGATGAGTTTGGATTAATTGGGTTATTCATATTATAAATGTTACTCTGCCGAAATTTCGGTAGAAGTTGTTTATTAATAAGACGTTATGAGAAATTAAATCGTAGAATCGTGATAGATTAGTGGAATGTGATTACTTGAAGTTGTTTAACTTATTTGATCATAGCATGCTATATAGTTAATTAATAATTAAGTTAGTAAGGAATGAGTTATAAAATGATAAAATAAGTTTAACCTAATTTTAGATTAGTTAAAACTAAGAATTTATGATAATATGTTTAATGAGTAAGGAAGTTTGCTAAATGCAATAATAATCTTATTTTACAAGGAACAAGCAGAGGAAGTCGGGAAGTGAAGGAAGAAGAAACAAATATTTTGGAGTAAACAATTCAGGTGGGTAATGCTTTGCAAATTATTTTGAACAAAGTTGATGATATTCTTTGAATTTGTTATTATCATGAAATATTTTCAATCACCACATTATGAATACGTTGAAAATGAATGTTTTACCACATTGTGGGTATGGCGGCGAATCACCTATCTACGGTAGGAAAATATTATGTATTGTGCACAGGTTTATGGCTGAGAGATTACAAATGTAGGCCGGCCATGGTATTGGGGAGGAGGCCTACTTCCCATTACCGGATGACGTAGATAGGGTATGACCGTAGTTGAGATCCTTCTGGACCAACTCGGGTATGTGATGCTGGTATGTTTCAAAAATGAAATTGTGGTGACATGATAATGAAAGATTTTTATGAAACAATCATTCAAATTGTTTTATCTAAATTCTTATTGAAAGAAAATTATGAGTTTTGAAAGTTAAGTTTGGCGATTATCCATGAGTACTTTCTAGTACTCACGCCATAAAGTGTTTCTATTTGATGCAGGTTAAGCGTGGAAGAGATGTGGGATTGGAACTGAGCTTAGTTGATCCCTTTTTGTTGTAAATAATTGTGCTAGAATGTCGTGTCTTCATACATGACATTCACTACTCTTCCGCTGTTAACTTGAAAACTTGAAACAATACTTTTGAAAAACCTTGTAAATGTTCTGAAAACATCTATGTATATATTGTGGAGGCTGTGTCCTCACATGTTGATATTGTTGTTGTTGGTTATTTTCTGTGTGCAGGTTGGCTTATCCATATTCTAGGGGTTATATAGCCCGTTTGCAAAAAGTTATTTCACTTAAACCTGTTCAGTTGTCCAAAATTTTAATGTCTTAACCAGTCGCGGCCTGAGTAGTTAGTTAATCATCTAATTAATTAGTCGGGTCGTGACATCCAGATTTTTGACCCGACCCGGCCCGATCCACTTTTCTAGCCCGTTTTTATTTTTCGGCCCAAATCAAGTTTTGACGAATCCGGTCCGTGCCCATGCACACGAGGCCGTTTGAGATTTTGAAGATCATGCTTTGCAAATTTATGTAATAAATTAGGCGAAATCTGAGGATCCACAGTGGGCGCGATGAGCAATTTATTTTATTTTTATCGTTCAAAGCATGTCGTCGATGTTTAAATTATGCAGAAGCATGCTATGTATGTTTAATTACGTAGATAAACATATTATATGTTTTCGTGATTTGATACGCATAGTAAGTATGCTAGGTTTATCGCGTTTTCAAGTATATTTTAGAATTACTGAGCATGTTTTACATGTTGAGTTCTATAGAAAAGCATGCTAGGATTACTTGATCTGCATGGACAAACCTTTTGAAACAAAAGACTAAGAAAGTAACCCGACATATTAATTTCTAAAATTAAAATGTCAAGACTCACCTTTTTAATCTCTAAACAAAGTGATACGCATTGTGAGTAAACGTCCACGCGCGTGGCTTGCTTGCACCGTTTTTCATAAGTTTGTTTGATGAGATTTCTAAATAAAACATTTTAATCTATTCAGAAGTGGGAGTTTCATGTGTAAACGTCCACACGCGTGGCTTACACATATGATTTTCATAAGTTCTCTAGAGATAGATTTAAAATGAGAAGACAAAAGAATTTGGATTGGAAGCGGTATGGTCCTAGTGAGTATGTCAATTTTAAGAATTCATTTTCTGCTGTTAAAATTATGGTCATTGCTTAGACATCACCTCAAGTACAACTTCCCGCGAAGTCCCTTCTTGTGATAGTGATGTGGTCTAGTAAGGTCCAATCATTAATTTAATTTGTCATAAGTTGACAAGGATTGAAATTAAACGATAAAAAATGTATATTTTAGTATGGTCGAGTGTGTAATACCCCGCAGAATTAAATACCTAATTACGGTATTTAAAAAAAAACGTAAATCAAAGCTTTCGCTGAGATATTCAATCAGAATGATATCGAATAATGACTTCGATTAATTACGAAGGAATGAAATCCTATTTTATATTCATTGAGAATTGTGAATTAAGGAATAAGAGTATATGAAGTGTATAGGCCGTATTTTTCTTTAACGTTGATTTCGTACCGATAGTTAAAATTCATGATATTTTCTAAGAAAATAAGCTTAGAATTAAATTCCATTATTAATGGAATAATTTAATAAAGTGATGGCGACCATTTCGAGATGAGTCGATAATGAGCGTTTTGCAGCGTTTTCAAGCGTTAACGTTTTGAGATGAAGCAGCGTTTTAATCGATCAAGAAATTATAGGAATTAATTTCCTATGATTAGTATATGTAATTACAGTATTATTTAGCATTAAATCAATGCTAGATCATCAAGATTTGGTAGTGACCAATTTTTCAAGCGTTTGAAAACCTAATTTTCGAACTCGATTTTTATCGCATAAAATGATGCCATTAATTTATCCTATGATATTATTTATCATCTAAACTATATTTCATAACATATATCAATGTTTGGCATGGAAAATAAAATTTGGACCCTTTGGCATAGTGTAATAGCCGAGAGCTATATACACATATATACTAAGCACTTATTTGTTGATTTACCTATTACATGTATCTAAGTGACATTGGATTAATTATATCCTAACTACACTATTAAAATCTGATATATATATATATATATACATATATGTGTATATTTTCGTGCATGTGTGTGTAGGTGTCAACTTGAATGTGTAAGGGTGACAATTGTCACCCATAAGCACCCACAAGCACCCACTACCACATACCCCCCAAACTCCAGCCATTCTTTCTCCACACACAACCGACTCCTCTCCTCTCCTCCCTCTCTCTAAAGTCTGCAAGGAGGCCAAGAGCTTTTCCCCACTTTCATCTCACGGCAGCAAGGCTCCTCAAAGTGGACAGCCCCAATCCACTCTTCATCCCTCTCGATTCTCTGCCAATTTCGTGGCTAAGGTAGATACCACCTCCTTAGATCCTAGGGATGATCAAGATATACACATGCATGTTCATCAATATGCTTGAATGTGTTGGGTCTATGCTTGAAAGTGATTGCATGTTGATTTAATAGGTAGATTCAATACTTTTGATCATTGCATGTTGATTACCTGGACAAACAGCAACTTCGCGAATTTATTTGACTAAGTTTCAGTGGTTCGATAATTGTGAATTTTTGATATGTTGAAATTATATGTGTCTAGTATGCCTCTGTAAAATTTCAAGTCCATCCAACTTGATTTGATATTTTATTTGTATTTATCAAAAACACTGCACAAATCTGCGAAATCGCCGTGTTTATCACCCATAGTGCGTGGCTTTAGTTTTAAGTTTGGCTAACGATAAAACTCTAAAATTTGGCAGAAACATAATTTAGCATGTCTAGAAGATTCCTGTAAATTTTTAGAATTTTCTAAAAATCTTTACTATTTATTCCAGATTTTACAAGCTAACTGCAAAAAATTGTCATGGGAGTGATAGCTTGTGGTAAAATATTTTTATCTCCCAATCTATTGTGAATCGTTGAGTGAGGATTTTTCTGGATTAAACTAGACTTAAGTGGATTTTCAATATGATTGGTTTCATTTCCAGATTCCTTATAATGAACTCACGGTGAATTTTTAAAGTTGACGCATTTCAGTAAGCCTTTTTGGACAAACTGCCTTAGAAAATTTCTATGTTAATAGGCAGTTCGAGTATGACTTTTACGTGAGATGTTCAAGCCATTTGTAATCCGATTTGGACTTGGGTTTCTTCATAAGAAATGTTCCTCACCATGTATAGTTATGATCTGGAAAGTTTGATCCCAAACCAAGTTTTATAGGTATACCTTTCATCGACCCAAAGTCACCTACTGGAAACTGTCCATTTCAACTAGTCAACTTTGGACTTATATATTTCTCGATCGTTAGATATTTTCCAGTATGGTCTTCATGACATATGTAGTACTTGTTACAAGGTTTCTAAATTGGTAGCCTGCAGCCATTTTGGCATTGTGAGTCAAAAGTTACGAGCCTCGCAAAACCCCTCGTCGTTAAACTAAAACTGAAAATTCTGAAAAAATTTCTAAGTATAGAAGTCAGTTTGAGTTGCCCACTTTGAGACCCTATATCTCCAGAACCACGACTCTTTTGGATTTAATTCCTTCTTAGAACTTGTATTACATGTTTAGAGGTTTCCAGAATGTATCTTTGTGCGACCATCGTATTCTGAATCGAGGTTATGGATCGCCAAAGTCGTCACTGGGTTGTTTCAAGCTGTTTTGCTGAAATTAAACACTTGAAATTTGACTAAGTGTTGGAAACCCCTATGTAATATGCCTTATGTGACTAACATGCTATTATCGATGCATTCATTATGTTATGTCGCAAGGTGCGATGAGAGCATTATAAGATGTACAATTATGATAAAACATCATGATACGATATTTTCAAGCATACCTTAACGTGAAATATTTGACTATGTCTTACCACATGGTCAATTGAGTGTATATCATACCATGATATACACTAAAATAGAAATATGGGTTCTAAGACCCAATGGATTTTTCGACTCCAAAACCTCAAGGCCAAGAATAGATAGGCTAAAGCTAGGACTTACAGGTCGAAATGGGATTAAGGCAATCTACCGTCGGTGGGCTTTACTACTACTCAAAATGAAATGCTATTGAAATATTTATTTACGATGCCTATTTCAACTGTTGATAAAATGTTTACAAGATTACACCAAAAATGTTTATGTTTTGTGTATGTATCCTATCCGTGAGATGTTATGAGATGTTATGAAATGTTATGAATGTTGTTGGGTCGCTCCCAACTTATGAATAAAATCGATATCGGATCTGTCTTGGGAAGGACAATACAGCTAGGATTAACGTGTACACCTAAGGTGACTGTGTCTTTGTAAGGACAATTAACGGCGGTCACGGCGTCGTGAGGAGGCCTCGCTTCACGGCGTTCGACTATGATGTTATGATGAATGATGATAAGGGATATGGATCATACACACCAAGAAAAATGCCTGGCAAGGCGATGATTTTTATGAACTGATAAAATATTTTAGTAAGCACAAGGCATTTTCAACTAAAACCCTTGTGTCTTACCATGATGTGGCAGTGTAATCTAAAAATGATAAAATGTTTTTGGCATGAGTCCACTGAGTGCATTCTTGTACTCAGCCCTGCATGTTTGTTTTTAAATGTGCAGGTTGAGCAAATGATGGATGGAGCAGTGTTGAGCAATAGGAATGTTGTCGCTGAAATGTTTATACCTTGATAGTACATCGTCGTATGTACATATCACATGTTTTCATTGCAAGAACCTAATTTATGTACTAGAGTCCAAGAACATGCTTGACATATGTATTACGCTTATTATTAATGAGAGTCTCCATGTTTATTCTTTCATGTTTACAGTTGTAGTCCCTGCTAATCCGTAATTAGGATTAAGGGGCTGTGACAGAGTGGTATCAGAGCGGTTCGCTCTTGAACCCAAAATCTTCTTTAAGGATAAGTCTAGATTGAGTCATTAGACTTTTAGAGA
Organism: Salvia rosmarinus; assembly: GCA_036937905.1. NCBI lineage: Eukaryota > Viridiplantae > Streptophyta > Magnoliopsida > Lamiales > Lamiaceae > Salvia > Salvia rosmarinus. The sequence goes on from CM072824.1 coordinate 44,485,689, forward strand.
TCAGCTGACAATGCTCAACACTCCATCACATCAAGCTCAACCGAAATAAGGTAAATGACTCTTTTTCCAAAGTTTTGAAAATTAGCCTGGCCAGTTGAATATTTATGAAATTATTTTCTCGAGTTGAAAGCGAAAAGTTTGAAAGTGAAACAAAATTTTATCAAGCGAAATGAAAGCTATGAGAAGGTTGAGAATGAATGTTATGACAAATGATTTGTTAAGAAAGTTATGAAAAGAAGGAAGATATAAAAGATGATGACAATGATATGAGAAAGTTTTGTACGATATGCGAGGATGAAATGTTTGAATTTACGAAATGTAATAAGGGTTCATTATTATGAACAAAGTTATGATTTTCACGTTTTAAAATGATTGAGATTGGACATTGAATTGTCGAATATGATATGTTGAATTCTTTAAATTCAACGAAATACGTGCGTACAAATGAGCTACGTAGGAATATTCAAAGTTTTACTTCAATCTCAAAGTTGATTATGATGATGAGTATGCTAGTTCAAGCAGAACATAGACTTTATAGGACGCATGATCCCTTTCTACGAAAGAACATAGAAGTAAAATTTCCTTCAATTACAAGAACAAGATTAGTGATGGATTTGAGAACTTCATTCCATCTTGAGTGAGGAAAAGTGAAAGATTTATACGAAATTGTTCAACCTCGACATATACGACCTCGGCCGACATCGGCATGTGCGATGTCGACTTGAAATCGGCATTTATAACATCGCCTTTGACATATCGGTAGGGTAGTTTGTCGACCTCGGTGTCGGCAATATTCTGTACTATCTCAGCATCGGTAGCGGCATGCACGAACTTGGTGTCGGCATCGTTTATGACTTGGCGCGAACGTGTAAATTTCCTACAACGTGCGGTGATTCTGTTTGACTCGTTCTCGATCATGTGAACTCCGATTTACGTCGGTTTTCGTGTACGTGCTCCTAATGCACTATACTTCATTTCTTATGAAGGACCAAATTCTGATTCCTACTCCGAATTCATGAGAATCAGTTGAAGTTAGTTCTACGATTTGAAAAGAGTAAAGGCTGTTATGGCATGATCTGAATCCTAGAATGTTACTAAGAAAGTAAGATCTTGATGTCAAGTAGAACCTTGACATACATGAGAACTTTGTTGATGACCTATTACGGGTATATAAGCTTTCAAATTATATCCATTACCCAATTTACGTCATTGAATTTAACTCTATGACCTAGTTTGATTGAGAAATCATTCGAGTTTCTCACTTCTTCGAAAACTTCCAACTCAAAATTTACAAAGTGTCCTTTTGAACCCAAAGCCTTGTGTGGTGAGAATATGATTGTGACGGTGCGGCCAGCCCATATGAACAAAGAAATCTCGGTAGTCGTCATTCGGTCTTGGACCTAGAGCCCCATTATTCACCCAAGGAACATATTGATTTAGATCATTGAAAAGATGTTATCTTGATGGACGAGACAATACCTTTTGTAGGTAGTCGTGATAATTTCTCCTTGATTTTTTTAAACCATCAAGTAAGATGAAAGTTGACTTACCTTGTCACTTAAGTGCAATTAGTAAGCGATAAATGTCGGGCATGAAATAGGTTGACTTATTTTAGTCACCTAAAGTTTCGGATCGGAAAAGTGATAGACATCAAGAAATTATGATGTAAAGAAAATCTCGATGAAATGAGATATTTTTCCTATGATACACACTGATGTGACATACTCTTTAGCGTTGAATGCAAGAGTAAAAGGAAGTATATGATATCTGTGGGATATTAATTTCCCTTATTATGTCATGACGAGAGCAATTACAACTTATCTTTAAGATAGTTGGATGTCCTTGAAACCTCGTTAGTAGGTTGGACATGTTTAAAAGAATGAAGATGCATACAAAATATTCTTTTCAAAGAATATATATATAAGAAATGATAGCGTCTCGAACAATAAATCTTTCGCCTTATACCTCAACCAATGAGATTATGTTTGAGCATAATCGATTCCGAGTAATTAAAACTTAGTTAAACAAAGGTAATGAGATTGAGGAATCATAATCCTCAAGATTGTGTGAGCAGCGAGGATAGCCCTAGTATGTGAATCAAGTATGGAGAAATATCTCAAAGTCAAAATATGGTAATGAGATGCTTAGACTTTAAGTTATGGTGTACAAATGTACTACCCTACCAAACCATATGACAATGATAGCGGTTCTAGTCACGAAGTGGGAACCAAGTATAACGAAGTAAGATTACTCTCGGATACCATGCTCGAAAATGGACAAAAGTCAAAATAGCGTAAGAAATTATGAGCTATATAATTAGATAGTTCGAGGATATGACATAAGTTTCGGAGATGTTATGACTTGATAAGTAAGGTAATTCCTTGGAAGTAAAAGCGGATTAAGAAAGCAGTTCATTGTTTTGAAATAAATCTTAATACCCTAAGTTATAATGACATAAAAGCAACTTGTCTTGTGTAACTTAATAGTTAACAAGCGTGATAGTTTATATAGATCTTGCAAAAAATACATTCAAGAGAACGCAGGAAAAGATTCACATGGAAGGATCTTAAGGTGGACCTAATTGTAAATCTTACCCCATATTTTGTGACGATCAATAAAGTGAGGTATTAAGTATCTCCGACATGGAAATGAAGAAATAATTGAATGTCGAGAAAATGGTAAAGACATTTGACGTCGAGGTAAAAGTATAATACATCCCGGTGGACAAAGGATTTTATCTTATGCGAAATTGCATGATGAATCAATAAAAGATTAAGAAGAAATGGCGTATATCCAAAAGGGGATATTACAAATGATGGCACTAAATGCCGGTCAAGGATTTCTCTAGAAAGGAGTTTAAAGTAAGGATATATGAGAAATATATTCCAAAGATCGATAAAGTGAAAAGGGGAATTAAATCATTCATATTGGATTAGGAATGAATGATAGTGATAGAAACATGACAATTTCTAAGATGAGACTTAGTTATGGAAATATATCAATATCAAAGGATAAGTTGATGTAGACCTAATCACAAATGCTATTGGTAAAAGCATAACGAGGCGTCTGAGAGAAGTATAGGGTGAATGAGGCAACGAAGACCATAGCAAGGAACATAATTTCCCAATGGAAAGGACGATGATATATGAAATAAACATTTACTTGAATAAGCGGGAACACCGTAGACCAAAGCATATACCTCACATCGAAAGCAGAACAAAGCAGAACGAAAAGGCGAGAATAGGTATGAGAAAAAATTTCTCGAATACCCATAAGATTTTGTTCAATTTAAGTGCTTCGCTTTTAACATCGCACAAGTATGCGTGAAGCGATAGAACCCAATTCGAGTGTAAGCGAATCAAGAAATGAAAATTCCTTACCTATCGAGAATTTTGACCATCGCAAGTGTTGCTCAAGCTCGAATTGAACCTAGAATCGCCTAAAGTGCTATCGATGATTTGGATCATTATATCTGTGGGGAGCGTAGATATAATTCTAGAGACAAGAAGTTTGGAAATGGTGTCATTCATGTGATTAGTGACCGGGCCTAGCCTTTTCGTTAGGGTTTTACATGACAGAATATCGGTACCCTTGTTAGCCTATCACGAATATCTTTAAGGCAACATCTGTTGAAGATGTAAAGCGTAAAATGAGTATTAAGATAAGTATCATGAGTCGTGTCACAAGTAATCTACGGGTTATATCGCCTTAAGGTGTATAATTCATTAAGAGATCCTTCTTATTAAAAATCCCTCCATTGCTTAAATTAAGTTGGATTTATCAGAAATATCCGTTTCGGATAACAAGAAAATGGAGTTTAACGGTGAGAGTTAACCCCAATGCCTACAAGTTTATAACTCACACGAGCGTATCGGCTCTTTTATTATGAACTAGGCATGGATTCGAATAGTTTTGAAGAAATTTTGCACCTCATTTGGATGCTCGTAATTATAGAGTGACAAATGAGGATGGTATCCAACGACTTATCGATCGATTGCCAACGGATCGGCGAATTTTGCAAAAGGAATATCGAGAGAATATTTTCTCCATGATAAAGATTCCAAAGTCCGGCGGACTTACGTGATTTATCAATGTGCTCAAGTATACATATAATGCGTATGGAGCGACACCTACAGTACTTGTCCGGGACCTCGGCAAGTTACACACCGGGCATAAAGGAATGGTTGTACCACGATGTTCGAGCATGCCCCCACGTCATGTGCCATCAATGGTACCGATGAGAGCGAAAATGGCAAAAGGACGGGATCTTATCGCCTCGCGGATTAGGAGAATTACCGCTACCAACCCACCATACTTTCAGATAAAGTAACACCAACTTCTAGTATTGAAGAAGAAGCGGGAGCGGCTTGACCACGACTCTCTAAAAGAGAATGACCATCAGAAGTATGAAAACAAAAACGTACTTGGAGAAATGCAAGTTTCCAAGGGAGAAGTACAACTCCGACGAAGGTCACTCAGAGACCTAGAATCCTAGGATCCTATGAGACTTATATGTAAATAATGGTTTATGATGAAAATGATGTGATTATAATATGTACAATAAACGTAGTTTGAAAGAGTTTATGAATATGGTGAAGAAGTGTCAAAGTTTTAAGTGTAAAAGAGCTAGAGGCCATAATCGCTTAGCTCGGTAGACCGACCATCGTAAGTAATGTATGAAAAGTCCTCACTAAGGCATTATGATGTAATATTATGTGGTCTTGAAGAATGGTATCCGAAATACGGAAATGAATTGTTCTGAATAAAATATGGTTACTATGAGATAATAGTTACGTCATTCGGACTAACCAATGCACTAGCCCTGTTTATGAACCTCAAAAATCGAGTGTTTCACACATACCTAGATAATTTTTATCTCAATCCTCATAGATGATGTTCTTATCTATTCAAAGGACGAGAAGAACATAAAGAAAATCAAAGGTCGTCTTACGACTTTTCAGAGCCGGGCAAAATTTTGCCAAGTACAGTTTTGTAAATCTCAGTTTAAAGGAGAAATATTCCTCAGGCACATAGTGTCTTTAGAAGAAAACAATGCAAATCTGACAAAGGACAAATAATTAAAGATGAAAGACGTCAATGACCTAAAATAAGATCAGGAATTTTATAGATTGATTAACTACTACTAGAGATCCATTAAGAACTCTCTAAGGTAACAAGACCAATAAGTTAGTTACCCCAAAATAGAATCAAAATTCTCACGGATTAATAAAAGTAAGGCTATGTATTAATATGAGATAAATAATAACTTATGTGTCACGATGACTTAGGCCACATGACCAGAATTTCCCAACTCATGACTTGAAATAGTGGTAGAATCTGATTTAAGAAAAAGGATCGTCAAGAGACAAGGGATGGAGAAAAAATTAGAAAAGATCCGAGAAAGGGTAAGGACTGGAGGATTTAAGAACTTCCAGGAGGCGTCGGACAACGCCTTATTATCGAAGGAAGAATATGCGTTCAGACGACGCAAAACTTCAAAATGAAATAATGAGTGAGGCTCACGATACACCCTACACCGCCCACCCGATAGTACTAAGATGTACCAAGACACGAAAGAAAAGTTTTGGTGGGAAGGCATGAAGCGAGACATAGCTTCTTTAGTAGAACACCGCCTTGTTTGCCGCCAGATGAAGCGTTACACCAACGTCCATACGGAAAGTTACGGCCGTTGGAAATACCCGAGTGGAAATGAGATGAAATAACGATGGACTTCGTTACAGAACTTACCCAAATCAAAAGAGGAACACCGCTATATTGGTAATTGTTGATAGACTCACCAAGAGTGCTCACTTCCTACCAATCCAAAGTACTTATGGATCGACAAGTTAGCCCAAATTGTATGTAAAGGAGATTATCGACTTCACGGAGTGCCAAAATCTATTACCTCGATAGTGACGGTGGTATAAATACCAAAGTCGCGAGGACATCACTCCTATATCAATAAGTTAAGAACCCTTCACAATTCACAAAAGTTGAAGTTATTAAGTCGAGCAAAGGAACTTGGATCAGAGGATAGAAAAGATGGCTCGAATCGGTAAAAGATTATAATTGTGATAAATAATCACCTAAGGAAGGTTAATGTAGAATTTAATGCCTAAGTTATAAAATTCAGTCTAAATTATGGTATGTCCTTATAGAAAAGGAAAACTCATTGAAAAGATTAAGAAAGCGAGAACAAGATAATAGTCGGGCAATCGTGGACGAGCGTAAGTGGTACCCTCACAACCAAGGTGAAATATGACTAAAAGAGAATGAAGATGGGAATAGAATACAATTAAGATAAGAAATGAAGAGCGAGAAGGATTTTACGGGCGTTGGACAATGTTATTGTCTAAAGAGATATATATATATATATATATATTTCCAAGCAATAATAAGCTTAGAAATAAAACCAAGAATGAATTTCATGATCCTTCTCATACCGCCAACCGAGCATTATTAAGATGTATTGTAAATTATGAGAAAAGTTAGATAGCGAGGAATGAAATGAGATATAACCATATTGTCGAAAAGGTGTCTAGGTTACCAATAAGTAAAGGCATTGTATCAAAGGCCTTATAAGAGAGTATAATCTCTAGAACTACACGAATGGAAATAGAATGATATAGAAATAGATCTTATGGCCATTTTACCAAAATCGAGAAAAAGTCGCACTACTATAAGGCTAGTAGTGGATTGACTCACCAATTATGTTTTGTCTCTGTTTACTCAGATGATTCATAGATCCGATAAGTTAGCTCAATCGTACATAAATGAAATCGTATATTTACAGGGAGTACCAAAACCTATCGAGTTCGGATAGAGACTTGAAGAGTACCCTAGTTTTGGAACTAACTCACAAAATGAGTTAGATACGAGGTTAAGCATTAACATAGATGTCCACTCACGCACGGATAGACAATCGAAAAGGACAATATGAATGTTTAAGGATACGATAGAACACAAGTGTTAAACCAAGGTATCGGTGGGAACTTATTGTACCACTTGTTAAGTTTATGTACGATCGTAGCTGTCAAACAACGATTAATATAGCCTTATGAGGCATTGTACTAAAAGAAATATTGACCACCACTTTATTGTAACAAAGTAGGTGAGCAAAGGTATAAAGTCCTGACGTTGTAAATGAAACGATTAAGATATCTGCCAACGAGGCAAAGAATAAGAAAAACTAAGGACAAACAAAAGCCTTACGCTGATACGCGTAATTTAAAACTGCATTTTTAAATGCGGAATTAAAATTTCTTAAGGTTTCTCCATCTAGAGAAATTATAAGGATTCAGATACAAGAATGTTGAGACCACTTTTTATAGGACCTTACGAGCTCCTAACAATGATAAGCCTAGTAGCCTATAGCTGATACTTCCACCACATTTGAGAGGAAGTGCGAAATGTTTTCCTCGTGTCACGCTTAAGAAATACGAAAATTGCCCAATTCACGAAAACCAACATGATGACATGACCTTTGACTCGGATGGGTTATGATGAAAATCTCGACTAATTTGATCGTGCGATTCAACGATTAAAGAAGCAAGTTTGGGTCTTATAATGAAAGTCGATGGAAGAACCATGGACGAAAGAAAAGCACATAGAAAGTTATGATGTTATGATGTTAAGATACCCATACTTTATGAGGTATGCAAATTTCGGACGAAATTTCTTTTAAGGGGTAGGATGTAATACCGCGATTAAATACCTAATTACGGTATTTAAAAAAGCGTAAATCAAAGCTTTATTGAGATATTCAATCGAGAATGATATCGAATAATGACTTGATTAATTACGAAGGAATGAAATCTATTTTATATTCATTGAAAATTGTGAATTAAGGAATAAGAGTATATGAAGTGTATAGTAGTATTTTTCTTTAACGTTGATTTCGTGCATCGATAGTTAAAATTCATGATATTTTCTAAGAAAATAAGCTTAGAATTAAATTCCATTATTAATGGAATAATTTAATAAAGTGATGACGACCATTTCGAGATGAGTCGATAATGAACGTTTTGCAACGTTTTCAAACGTTAACGTTTTGAGATAAACAGCGTTTTAATCGATCAAGAAATTATAGGAATTAATTTCCTATGATTAGTATATGTAATTACAGTATTATTTAGCATTAAATCAATGCTAGATCATCAAGATTTGGTAGTGACCAATTTTTCAAACGTTTGAAAACCCTAATTTTCGAACTCGATTTTTATCGCATAAAATGATGCCATTAATTTATCCTATGATATTATTTATCATCTAAACTATATGTCATAACATATATCAATGTTTGGCATGGAAAATAAAATTTGGACCCTTTGGCATAGTGTAATAGCCGAGAGCTATATACACATATATACTAAGCACTTATTTGTTGATTTACCTATTACATGTATCTAAGTGACATTGGATTAATTATATCCTAACTACACTATTAAAATCTGATATATATATATATATATATATATATATATATATGTGTATATTTTCGTGCATGTGTGTGTAGGTGTCAACTTGAATGTGTAAGGGTGACAATTGTCACCCATAAGCACCCACAAGCACCCCACTACCACATACCCCCCCCCCCCAAACTCCAGCCATTCTTTCTCCACACACACAACCGACTCCTCTCCTCTCCTCCCTCTCTAAAGTCTGCAAGGAGGCCAAGAGCTTTTCCCCCACTTTCATCTCACGGCAAGGCTCCTCAAAGTGGACAGCCCCAATCCACTCTTCATCCCTCTCGATTCTCTGCTAATTTCGTGGCTAAGGTAGATACCACCTCCTTAGATCCTAGGGATGATCAAGATATACACATGCATGTTCATCAATATGCTTGAATGTGTTGGGTCTATGCTTGAAAGTGATTGCATGTTGATTTAATAGGTAGATTCAATACTTTTGATCATTGCATGTTGATTACCTGGACGAACAGCAACTTCGCGAATTTATTTGACTAAGTTTCAGTGTTCCGCTGATTGTGAATTTTTGATATGTTGAAATTATATGTGTCTAGTATGCCTCTGTAAAATTTCAAGTCCATCCAACTTGATTTGATATTTTATTTGTATTTATCAAAAACACTGCACAAATCTGCAAAATCTCCGTGTTTATCACCCATAGTGCGTGGCTTTAGTTTTAAGTTTGGCTAATGATAAAACTCTAAAATTTGGCAGAAACATAATTCAGCATGTCTAGAATATTCCTGTAAATTTTCAGAATTTTCTAAAAATCTTTACTATTTATTCCAGATTTTACAAGCTAACTGCACAAAATTGTCACGGGAGTGATAGCTTGTGGTAAAATATTTTTATCTCCCAATCTATTGTGAATCATTGAGTGAGGATTTTTTTGTATTAAACTAGACTTAAGTGGATTTTCAATATGATTGGTTTCATTTCCAGATTCCTTATAATGAACTCACGGTGAATTTTTAAAGTTGACGCATTTCAGTAAGCCTTTTTGGACAAACTGCCTTAGAAAATTTCTATGTTAATAGGCTGTTCGAGTATGACTTTTACGTGAGATGTTCAAGCCATTTGTAGTCCGATTTGGACTTGGGTTTCTTCATAAGAAATGTTCCTCACCATGTCTAGTTATGATCTGGAAAGTTTGATCCCAAACCAAGTTTTATAGGTATACCTTTCATCGACCCAAAGTCACCTACTGGAAACTGTCCATTTCCAACTAGTCAACTTTGGACTTAGATATTTCTCGATGCGTTAGATATTTTCCAGTATGGTCTTCATGACATATGTAGTACTTGTTACAAGGTTTCTAAATTGGTAGCCTGCAGCCATTTTGGCATTGTGAGTCAAAAGTTACGAGCCTCGCAAAACCCCTCGTCGTTAAGCTAAAACTGAAAATTCTGAAAACTTTTCTAAGTATAGAAGTCAGTTTGAGTTGCCCACTTTGAGACCCTATATCTCCAGAACCACGACTCTTTTGGATTTAATTCCTTCTTAGAACTTGTATTACATGTTTAGAGGTTTCCAGAATGTATCTTTGTGCGACCATACGTATTCTGAATCGAGAGTTATGGATCGTCAAAGTCGTCACTTGGGTTGTTTCAAGCTGTTTTGCTGAAATTAAACACTTGAAATTTGACTAAGTGTTGGAAACCCCTATGTGAAGTATGCCTTATGTGACTAACATGCTATTAATCGATGCATTCATTATGTTATGTCGCAAGGTGCGATAGAGCATTATAAGATGTACGAATTATGATAAAACATCATGATACGATATTTTCATGAAAGCGTACCTTAACGTGAAATATTTGACTATGTCTACCACATGGTCAATTGAGTGTATATCATACCATGATATACACTAAAATAGAAATATGGGTTCTAAGACCCAATGGATTTTCGACTCCAAAACCTCAAGGCGAGAATAGATAGGCTAAAGCTAGGACTTACACCCGAGAAATGGGATTAAGGCACCTACCGTCGGTGGGCTTTACTCTACTCAAAAATGAAATGCTATTTAAATATTTATTTACGATGCCTATTTCAACTGTTGATAAAATGTTTACAAGATTACACCGCCAAAATGTTTATGTTTTGTGTATGTATCCTATCCATGAGATGTTATGAGATGTTATGAAATGTTATGAATGTTGTTGGGTCGCTCCAACTTATGAATGAATCGATATCGGATCTGTCTTGGGAAGGACAATACAGCTAGGATTAACGTGTACACCTAAGGTATTTGTGTCTTTGTAAGGACAATTAACGGCCGGTCACGGCGTCGTGAGAGGGAGGCCTCCTTCACGACGTTCGACTATGATGTTATGATGAATGATGATAAGGGATATGGATCATACACACCAAGAAAAATGCCTGGCCAGGCGATGATTTTTATGAACTGATAAAATATTTTAGTAAGCACAAGGCATTTTCAACTAAAACCCTTGTGTCTTACCATGATGTGGCAGTGTAATCTAAAAATGATAAAATGTTTTTGGCATGAGTCCACTGAGTGCATTCTTGTACTCAGCCCTGCATGTTTGTTTTTAAATGTGCAGGTTGAGCAAATGATGGATGGAGCGGTGTTGAGCAATAGGAATGTTGTCGCTGAAATGTTTATACCTTGATAGTACATCGTCATATGTACATATCACATGTTTTCCGCTGCAAGAACCTAATTTATGTACTAGAGTCCAAGAACATGCTTGACATATGTATTACGCTTATTATTAATGAGAGTCTCCATGTTTATTCTTTCATGTTTACAGTTGTAGTCCCTGCTAATCCGTAATTAGGATTAAGGGGCTGTGACAGAGTGGTTCATGTTTAAACGTCCACAGCGTGGCTTGCATGTGGAATTCCTTGGGCGATTGGAGGTTTCAATTAATATTGTTTTATCAAAGGGTTACAATATTATTGTTACGAATTATGTGCTATCGTATGCTTATGTGTTTACATTATCTTTTCATATATGACTCTTACACTGATTATCAATATGCTCGCACAAAATCCTCTATCCGGTCCAAATTTTATCGAATGAAAACGAAACATGGAATATGTTCTTATCGCTGAAGAACACATGTTTGTTATTACTACTCCCAAACCTGATGCCCTTACTGACACATCGACTAATGAGCAGCTAGAGTCAAGCAGACTTTGACATAAGTCAAATAATATGGTCAAATGTTATATGATGACTACTATGTCCAAAGGCTTGCAGCTGCAGCATCAGTCGATGGTGACGCGACGAAATATGGTCAAGTCTCGAGAGTAAGTTTGGGCGATCGGATCGGACGATCCGTTTCACACAATGAGAGAAATCTTGGCGTGTAGGATGGAAGAAAAGTTCGGTCCATGAACATGTCTCTCACATGACTCATCTCATGGATAGTCTTGATCGGTTGGGAGGAGGTATTGACGGAAGCCAAGGTCGATATCATCCTCAACACACTACCCAAGTCTTTTGAGAATTTTCGCGTGAACGCGATCATGAGCAAGACCGAGTATACACTTAGTCAGTTGCTTATTGATTTCGTGGCCATGGAAGGAGTCATGGGTAAAGGAGCATATGCCCTTGCTAGCACATCTAAGGGCCCAAATTTTCCGTTGAAAAATGGAAGAAAAAGGGGCACCAAAGGTGGTAGAGGCAAAGGAACCGATCGGAGCGGAACATGGTCGCCAGGAGGCTTGAAAAGCGAAGGAGAGGGCAAGTGCTTCAAGTGTGGAGGCGGGCATTGGAAGGCTAAATGCACTATGCTCAGGCTCAAGTACGCCATTTGCTTTAATGTGAAACATGTTTAGCGACTTGTTCTACTCATTCATGGGTAGTAGATACTGGTCGCGATCGATCATGTTTGTTACACCTGCGAGGGTTCTGCGGACAAGGGAGTTGCATGATGGCGAGATAACGATCTCCATGGGCAGCGAGGCGAAAGTCGAGGCCGTTGCGGTCGGAGATGTTTCTTTATGTTTTGATAGAACGGTTTAGTATTAAAAGCGTTTTATATGTGCCGGAGTTTCTGAGGAACCTTATTTCCGTTCAAACTATTTATTCATGGATATTGATTGTTTTGATAGTGGTGTTTCTATCATAAGAAATAACGGTTATCGTGGAGGCACTTTATATAATTCGTTATATACTATTTCGCCAAATATAATACATTTAATTATGTTGCATCTACATCAAACCTTAAGAAGAGGAAGTTTTCTTCAGAAGATGACACCACATTTCTCGGCATCTTAGATTAGGTCACATCAATCTAAATAGGATCCAAAGGCGGCTAAGAATGGGCGTTGGGTGATATCACGATTACTCTGTTCGATCTGCGAATCTGTATAGAAGGAAAATGTCGACCCGACCCTTCAAAGCAAAGGGTTATAGAGCCAAAGAAGTGTTGGAGCTAGTCCATTTTGACCTGTGTGGACCTATGTCCACACAAGCTCGTGGAGTGTACGAGTATTTTGTCACTTTCATTGACGATTACTCAAGGTACAGATACATATACCTGCTTCACCGCAAGTCTGAATGTTTTGAGAAATTCAAATAATTTAAAGCGGAAGTGGAGACGAAGCTTGGTAAAAGTATCAAGTCACTGCGGTCTAATCGCGATGGCAAATACCTCAGTAACGAGTTTATGAACTATTTGGTGCAGTGTGGGATTACCTCTCAGGTCACTACACCGGGCACACCACAGCAAAATGGTGTGTCAGAGTGAAGAAATAGGACTCTCTTAGAAATGGTTAGATCAATGATAAGTTATGCAACACCGCTTATTTCGTTGCGGGGTGCGCTTTAGAAGCAATGACATACTTGCTAAATCTAGTACCATCCAAGTCGATCGAAAAGACCTCTTTCGAGTTGTGGTTTGGGCAAGCCTAGTTTAAACCACATAAGGATATGGGGCGATCCGGACATGTCTTTGAACAAGAAGGCGACAAGTTGGAGGCTAGATGCGAAGCAAGGCGTTTATTGGCTATTGATCGCTCCTTTTTCACACGCAAAAGGTGTAAGTATAGGGTAAGCGAAGTATCGTATCCACAGAGATTGTATCACGAAAACATAGAAGCTAGCTCAACGACAATTCATCATTATTCAAGCACAGATAAAGGGTGAGAGGTTTTAGGGCTTCGGAATTTAATCCAAAGCAAAGGTAACCAAGCAGAAATATAAATAAAGCAATAAAATCACGAAAGATAACTATGGAGAAAGACTAACCCTAGGGATGCACCAATCCTATCCACAGCGATGTTTACCACGCTTATTATTAACCGTTTTAATCCGAGACAAGACGGAAGATCACATATATAACCAACAACTTGATTCACGACAATTGCGGCGATTGATTACTAATTCTCCTATCACGGTTCGTCTCTAGAGGAAAATAAGCAACTCAAAAGGATCACTAAGAATATGCTTCCTACGAATGTCCTATCTCGATTCGACTCGAGGCTCATTCGTATCATGCATTCGATAACGATTGACAATTAATACAATACGTCATTAACCGACAACTAGATATGCATCAAGATTGATCGAAATCAACACATATAAATAAGCACAATCGAATCATAAATCAATGCACGGAAGGTAAATAACAATAGCGGGAATCACAACATATAGGATTGAATCATGCAAACCCTAGGATTAGAGCGGAAAACTAGCCGGACATAATAAGCGAGATGAAATACGATTTAATCATAAAAGCGAAATTAAAATATATAAAACCCGTGAGAAGCGTCGGATGAACAATGGTTGGTATAGAATCCAATCCCAAGCGAGCGAGCGGAAAACAACGGAAAACGATCGGACAAAGCGTTCCGATCGATAGCAACGATAAACTAAACTAAAACCACGTAAAAGCAATACTAGAATTTAACTAAATGAAGACTAAAGCTAAAGAATGGAAAACCGAGGAAAAATCAAGTAAAATAGGTGCAGGCGTGTTGGGTGCGAGGAGGCGAGTGGGGTGATCCCTGTTTATAGAAAGGGTGGAAACCTAATTTCTCTCTGCCGCGCCGCCTCATGACCGCCCTCGCGATCGCTAGTGCGATCGCTTGGTATCTCTCGCGTTCTTCTCGCCGCGATCGCCTTCTTGCTCGCTTTGTACCTCGCGACCCGGCTAGCGGTCGCTAGCCGTTATGAATCGGTCGCGAAATCGTCCGCTGAATTCTCGACGCTGAAGCTTCGCGGGCACGAGATCGCGGCGCGGCTCTTCCGGTGCTCGCTGGTTTGCCTCGCGACCAGCCTAGCGACCGCTAGGCTGGTCGCTAGAAACTGGACAGATTGTTCATTTTGTTATCAACTATGAACGTGTAAAATGCGCGTTTATCAAACCCCCCAAACTTAAAGCATTGTTTGTCCTCAAACAAAAACAGAACAGAAAGACAAACGAAAGATCAACGAGCGTAGCAAAGAGGATAACCATTCTAGGCCTCAGAAACATATTAACGCTCAAAAACATTAGCGCACATGACGACGTTAGCCAACTCAACACAAACAACCATCGAGGGCAAAAACTCATTTATTTCAACCCTCACAAAGGCATGTGCGTAATATATATAGGATACACTCAAACTCATAAAGAAATTAAGGACGTGTATACACTCAACGATCAATGCAATGCAACATCTTACCATAGGCTTGCCGTTTCTCTAACATCTCCACCGCGTCAAATATGTTCAAATAAGGATCAAAGAGGTCTTTTGATAGGTTATAATGTAGGCACATTGGTTAAGGTAGGATAATATATGGCTAAGTGACTCAAGTAAACTCCAAGCACCACCATTTATATATTTCGACACATATGGACTTTGTCCATTTTCCTCTTCTCTCCCAACGTGCTAAATTGACGTTTTATGCCTCATAAGGTACCTATACTTTGATTAAAGACCCTTTATGCTCAACACTCATAGTGAACTTAACATTTTTTTCTTTTCTTTTCTAGAGCTTATAGGGTTTAACTTTCACGAACAAGGTACTATTCTTCACCACAGATGTATTTTTCTAAAAGAAACTTTTCTCGTCATAACTACATCAAAATTTCAACCCCTTTTGATTCCCCTATCCATCCTCACCTCCTATCATCCGGTTAATCGAAAGAAAAAGTCTAATAAAGGCTCAAAGAAGGCGACAAATGGTATATATCATCGGGTTAGTGTTTGGGTGAATATGTGGTTAACAAAGATGGCCTTTTATCCTTTCCAAATTCGAAACACATATTGCAGTCTCGACACGTAAGAACGGCAAGTTCTAGTAGATAATCACATGCATGATATCACACAATTAAAAGAAATCGTATCAAGATGTTTATACAAATGAAGCTCAAGTCTCACGGTTTAAGCAAATGGTGGAAAACAACAAGCTTTAAAGCCATCTAACGTCATTCAATGCGTCATTTTCTAACATATCATGTGCACTATCATTAAATTTCACAAAAATTTTCTATAGTCATTGGCCACATGGATTAACACACTTCACTTAACTCGTTGATCGGCGGACACGAAAACGAAAAGAAAAAGCAAACACGACAAAACAACGCAAAGCGAAAAACACGACAAAACACGAAAACAAAAACAAAGAAAACGTTGGGTTACCTCCCAACAAGTGCTTATTTAACGTCTTTAGCTAGACCATCACTAACCTCGTCAATCTAGCGTTTTAGTAGCAACAGAAATCCTTCTCAACAAGTGGATTCTCCTAAACTTAGCATTCACAGATCTCCACCACTGACTATGGAAGTGGCCCCCCCCAAACTTGAACGAAACACTCGGAGTTCCGTGCGAGTCCACCGCTTCTTCTCACAGACACCTCGATTGGTCGAGTACCCTCTAAACGCGAGACGTGAGCGGCAGCATTCATGATCGAGCAACAATCTTTCGACTTTCCAACGTCGTGTTGCTTGATGGCGTCAGATATGGAAATTTTGAGCTCCTCATCGTTAACACGAAGCGTGAGGTTTCCTTCACCACATCAATCAACGCACGACCGGTTGCTAGAAAAGGTCTACCAAGGATTAGTGGTTGTTGTTTGAATTCGGAATATCTAAAATAACAAAGTCGTGGGAAAAACAAAATCCCGAATTCTTACCAACACGTCTTGACGATACCTTTTGGATATGTGATCGATCGGTCAGCCATCATCGATGAAATCTTCGCCGGCTTCATCTTTCCTAGGTGTAGCCGGTTGAATCGTTCAACGGCATCGATTGATGCTCGCCCGCATCGCACAAAACATTTGGAAAATTACGCCGGCGATCTCGCACTCTAACGATGAAACCGCCGGGATCCTTCGCTTGAGGAGGGAGCTTCCTTTGCAAGACGGCACTTTGCATTCTTGGATAGGGAAATTTTCTCAAATTTCCCAAGTTTCTTCTTGCTTGCAAGCGCGTTTTAAGAATTTCATGTGGCGGCATGTTTCGCAGTGACAAAGAGAGGTAAATTGATCTCAACTTTTGAAAAACCTCTTTGAAGCGAGCAAACTCCTCGTCATATTTCGACTTGACAAACCCGACTCGGAAGCGGGACCGGAGGAGTGTGCGTGCGGGATTTGCTTCGGGATTGCCTCGCGATCTACCTCGCGACCACCGGAAGGTCGCGAGGAGTCTGCTGTACCGGACTCCTTCCTCGCGCGCGAGCTATGAACACGAGCTCGCTGCTGATTTCTCGGCCATGTGCTCGACCGATTGCTCGCGGTCGGGTTTGCGAAGCTGGGTCGCTCGCGAACAACTCGGGCGCGGATACTCGGATGACTCGCGGTCGGTGCTGGCGGACGCGTGCTCGATCGCGGGCTTCGAGGAAAAGTTCGGATGGTTCGCGATCGGGCTCATGGTCGCGAGCTCGATCGCGAAGCCTGCGTCGCAGTGCTATCATGCTCTTCTTCCTCGGTAGGGCTCGGGTAGGCTTGTCCACTCTCGTCTCGAATGGCGAAGCATCGACTCTTTGGGTTCACCTCCGGTGTTACTCGGAAATGGCCCGTCTTACGTAGTGCATTCACTTGCACGGCTATTTGACCAATTTGATTCTCCAACATCTTTATGTGCTTCCCATAGCCGTCACAAAGGACTCCAAATGATTTATCTTTTGCCGGTGTTGCCGATGAGCAATTTTGATTCGTTGCCAATTGTTGGTTGCTTACAACCAACTCACGCATCATGTCTTGAGACTTGGCTTCCTCGGCTCTTGAATCGAATTACGAATATTGAAGCTGCTTTGAAGGTTGTTGGAAATTCGAATGACTCCTCGATTGATGTGGCTGACGTTCTCTGTCTCAATCTGACTCTTCAAAAGAGTGAACTTCTTCATGAGATCGTCATATTTTGAATCACTCTCAACAGCAATGCTTTGAGCGATGGCGTTCTCTCCGTTGGCCATTGATAGCTGTTGGCGACCATCTCTTCTACAATACGGCTTGCCCTCTCATCGGTCGGTTCAATAAGCAGCCCCCCGACGATCTACCATGCTCCTCGCTGCGCCATGTCACCACCGTAGAACTCGTGTGATTTGTTGCTCTCGAGAACCCATGTTGTGAACATCGTCTCGATAGACCTCACGAATCTCTCCATGCCTCGAATAATGATTCATCGTGGTTTTGGCAAAAATGAGAGATTTCGGCGATGATCTTCTGCGCTTTCGCCGGCGGAAAGTATTTCGAAAGAAACTTCTCGCAAAGTTTCCCCCAAGTGTCGATGCCAGCTCGGTCCAAACTCTTGAACCAATCTTTTCGCCGTGCATGAAGAAGTTTAACATGTCCGGATCGTGTCTTGTGGCACCCCATTCTGTTTGATGGTGTCACAAATATCGAGAAAAGTTTCGAGATGCGCATTCGGGTCTTCCGTGACTCCTCCCCCAAACTGCTCTCCTTGGACCATACTGATCAGGGCCGGTTTGAGCTCGAAATTGTTTGCATCTACGTGCGGGCCCCAACCGCCTCCTTGAACCTGCTCGTGGGATGTCGGTACATGTGATTCGAGGTCTTTCCTCCGGAGCGTGGACAATGATTCCATATTTTCCATCCGACTGCATCTCGCAAAGTCAACTAGCATCGTCTGACTTGCTCGGGAGGAATGCCCCTGCTTATGGATCGGTGCCATTGCAGCCCGTCTCTCTCTCGTCCTCTTCTCCTTTGAGAGCTTTCGATCTCGGGATCTAGTAATACTTGGAGGTCCACGAGATCTTGTACGCATAAACCACACGAGAAAGAGAGAATTTAGCACCGACTAAAATAAATAAATATAATATAATAAATATAACTTGAATTAATAAATCCAAATCACAAATTATTCATATGTGATCTTAATAATCGGCAACGCGCCAAAATTTGATCGCTCCTTTTCACACGCAAAAGGTGTAAGTATAGGTGTTAAGCATCGTATCCACGAGATTGTATCACGAAAACATAGAAGCTAGCTCAACGAAAATTCATCATTATTCAAGCACGTATAAAGGGTGAGAGGTTTTAGGGCTTCGAATTTAATCCAAAGCAAAGGTAACCAAGCGAAATATAAATAAAGCAATAAAATCACGAAGATAACTATGGAGAAAGACTAACCCTGGGATGCACCAATCCTATCCACAACGATGTTTACCCCGCTTATTATTAACCGCTTTAATCCGCATAAGACGGAAGATCACATATATAATCAACAACTTCAGTTACGACAATTGCGGCAGTTGATTACTAATTCTCCCTATCACGGTTACGTCTCTAGAGGAAAATAAGCAACCCAAAAGGATCACTAAGAATATGCTTCCTACGAATGTCCTATCTCGCCACGACTCAAGGCTCATTCAGATCATGCATTCGATAACGATTGACAATTAATACAGCTACGTCATTAACCGACAACTAGATATGCATCAAGATTGATCAGAAATCAACACATATAAATAAGCACAATCGAATCATAAATCAATGCCTGGAAGGTAAATAACAATAGCAGGAATCACAACATATAGGATTGAATCATGCAAACCCTAGGATTAGAACGGAAAACTAGCCAGACATAATAAACGGAATGAAATACGATTTAATCATAAAAACGGAAATTAAAATATATAAAACCCGTAGAGAAGCGTCGGATGAACAATGGTTGGTATAGAATCCAATCCCAAGCGAACAAACGGAAAACAACGGAAAACGATCGGACAAAACGTTCCGATCGATAACGAAACGATAAACTAAACTAAAACCACGTAAAAGCAATACTAGAATTTAACTAAATGAAGACTAAAGCTAAAGAATGGAAAAGCGAGGAAAACTCAAGTAAAATAGGTCCAGGGCGTGTTGGAGTGCGAGGAGGCGCGAGTGGGGTGATCCCCTATTTATAGAAAAGGGTGGAAACCGTAATTTCTCTCCTGCCGCGCCGCCTCGCGACCGGTCCTCGCGATCGCTAGTGCGATCGCTAGGTATGTCTCGCGCGTTCTTCTCGCCATGTCGCTTTCTTGCGCGCTTTGTACCTCGCGACCGGCTAGCGGTCGCTAGTCGTTATGAATCGGTCGCGAAATCGTCCGATGTATTCTCGACGCTAGGCTTCGCTCGCGGCACGAGATTGCGTCGGCTCTTCCGGTGCTTTCTGGTTTGCTCATGACCAGCCTAGCGACCGCTAGGCTGGTCGCTAAAACCGGACGGATTGTTCATTTTGTTCGTGCTTCGTTCCTTGCTTCGATTTTCAACACATAACCCTACAAAACACCAAAATAACACCCAAGAGCAATATCTTCTAGAAATAGATGAAACATTAAGAATCGATACATAAACGCACATTAAACGAGCTAAACTCATCTTCAAATATCAACTATGAACGTGTAAAATGCGCGTTTATCAGCTATCCTAGAGGAACGAAAGGTGGTTATTTCTAAAGTCCTAAGGATCAGAAGGTCATTATTAGCACTAATGCCCGATTCTTAGAAGAGGATTATATGAAAAACCATAAATCCAAAGTTGAAATCATTCTTCAAGAACTAGAAGATGATCGTATTCCACCACCGATTAAGCCAAAAGTACGAGATGTCGTGTCTAGTGGGAGGGATCGACACCAAATACATCAAGAAATTGAAGTGGGTCGAGTTCCACTGGAGATACCGACCGTACAAGTGGCACCTATCCAGCAAGTTTTGCAAGATAGAGAACCACAAGTTACTGCACCCATCATTGCCATTGTGCCAGTAGCGCCTCGCGTAGTGGGAGGGTTGTTCGTCAACCCGAGCGATTTATGTTCGTGGGTGAATCTTGGATTTAGTCCCGTGAAATGAGCGAGCAATAATCGACCCATGGACATACGGTGGAGCGATACAACGATCGATGCAAGATCATGGCACCTTGCTATGGACTTAGAAATTGAGTCCATAATGGCTATGGATGTATACGAAAGACACCTCTACCGGATGGCGAGGAAGCCATAGGTAGTAAGTGGGTATAAAGAGGAAGAGAGATTCATATGGAGAGGTTTCGGCTTTTAAAACCAGGCTTGTGGCAAAAGGGTACACTCAAATTGAGGGCATCGATTTCGATGAGACCTTTTAAGCAGTGCAATGTTTAAGTCCATCGTAATTCTTACGGCCATAGCAACCCACTTAAACCTTGAGGTTTGGCAAATGGATGTGAAACCGCTTTTCTAACGGTTACCTCAAGAAGGTAGAGACATCTATATGCAGCAACCCGAAGGTTATGTGGTGAAGGGTGAAGAGCATCTAGTATGGAAGCTTAAGAAGTCCATTTATGGACTCAAGCAAGCTTCCCGATCATGGAACTTACGCTTTGACGAGGTGTTAAAGTCCTATGGATTTACCATGTTGCCTAGCGAAAGTTGTGTGTATCGTTGAATGTCAACGGTGACGTGGTATTTCTTGCACTTTACGTAGATGACATCCTTCTACTTGGCAACAATGTGAAGCTGTTATCAGACGTAAAGAGTTGGTTATCCGATTCAAATGAAAGACTTAGGAGATGCAGCGTACATTCTTGGGATCAAGGTTTACCGAGATCGCATGAGAAAAATGTTGAGCTTATCTCAGGCGTCTTACATTGATACTGTAATTACTCGTTTTAGTATGCAGACCGCCAAGAAAGAATTGCTACCTTTCAGGCATGGTGTTCCTTTATCTAAGGAACAGTCACCTATGACTGCAAAGGAGATAGAGGAAAGGAGATAGAGGAAAATGAGACAATTTCCTTACGCTTCCGCCGTAGGAAGTCTCATATATGCAATGCTATGTACGAGACCCTATATCTGCTATGCGGTAGGCATAGTAGCAAGATATCATTCTAACCTTGGAAAAGCTCATTGGACTGCATTAAAGCATATACTCAAGTACCTGAAAAGGACTCGAGATTATAGGCTAGTTTACCATGCAGATAGTCTAATGCCTTTGGGTTATTCAGACTCGGATTTCCAAGCTGACCGTGATGAGAAAAAATCTACCTCGAGCTATGTGTTTACCTTGGGAGGAGGAGTAGATCTGGCGGAGTACAAAGCAAATGATGCATTGCGGACTCTACCATGGAAGCCGAATATGTAGCCGCCGGAGGCTACTAAAGAGGTCAGATGGTTCAAGAACTACCTCATGGATCTAGATGTGGTGCCCGGTTTGCCCAAGAGTATCATAGTTCTTGTGATAACTTTCGGTCGAGTGGCAAACTCGAAGGAACCACGGACCCACAAGGCAACCAAACACATAGAGAGAAAGTACCATGTCATACGAGAAATCGTTAGACGAGGAGGCGTCTTGATTGAAAAGATTGGTACTACGGATAACCTGGTGACCCATTCACAAAGAGCACGCCACAAAAATCAACAGAGAGCATATTCGAGGACTTGGATTACAAGAAGATGGCACCCACTTAGAAAGGAAACTTTTGTATAAGTGGGAGATGCAAAGTGATGGTGTTGTTTGTAATAGCTAGTAGAGACACATTGTATACTAAAAGTTTTGCTTTAGTATAAGTGGAGATTGTTTGAATTGATATCTTGGCGCTTTGGTTAAGCTTGTATACAATGTTTCGTTACCACTATTACAATCTCATATCTGAATTGTTTACTTGATTGCATATGTATGTCCCTTTATCTCATATATAAGTTAGATCATACAGTGTATTGTAGATCACAGAAGTCTGTATAGTTGGTCAAGCTTAATGAGATATAAAAAGTATCACAGCAGAGACAACTTGAGGACGAGTTGTCGGTATAGGCTGCGGTATAGATAAGAAGTGACTTGACTTAGTTGCTTGTCTATGCTGGTACGTCTTTGACGTATTGATGGATCACAATGAGATGAGTTCTTCTATCTGACCGTCGTGAAGAACCTAGATCTCGGTGACTTTACGTTGATCTAAACCTCGATAAGGTATTAGGTGAGTATGTGTAACAACCCGTAAAATAAAATTTTGTTAACGAAGAATTTAATCCAAATTATTATTAGATCTTTTCCTTTTTATTTATAAACGAGAAAATTTAATTGGTTAATAATCAAGCAATAACGCGATATGATCGGATTCGATAAATCGGATTACGAATGTGCATGACGATCACCGATTCCCGTTCGAACAAAACGAGTGAATAGTCGTAATCGTGAATCGTCTCGAAGACTGCAATTACTAAAAATGGAAAGTTGACCATATCTTATATTCTTTTTACTTATACACACATCTCTACCTCCAACGAAACAATAATCCAATAGCCCTCACACACCTCTCTCTCCTCCCCGCAAAGAAATCGATCTCTCGCAACATAAGACAAATTTTGAACTCGAAACTTGCTGCACCTTCGCTCATAAAGCAAGAAAATCTCTTCTCCCACCCGACAACTCCCATTTCAATCTCCTCAACTTTCGGACTTCCCAACACGAGAGAAAGCGGAGAGAACACAAAGAGGAGAAACCACAAGGTAACCATTTCACTCCCAACTTAACGTTTTTTTTTGTGTGTATCAACGACAAATTTCCATTTCTTTTGTACATAGAACACCGCTTCTTCAAGCCATTTATGCGATTGAAACAGAAAAAAAAAAAAAACACACAAAAATCCTTCGTCCGTAAGCCCCAACATCGTCCCTCTGTTATATTTTCATGCTGTAAAAAATAAAGAAAAAAAAAAGAAAAGAAAGGGAAAACAACAACAGAATCCGACAACGAAACATCAAGAACAGATGGATGCACGACCCCCCATGTTGTTCTCTATATCCTTCTTCCCTCCTTCTTCTTGTGTGTGTGTTCATCGCGTACAAAGAGGACCGAAGACCTTCGTGGCCCCAAACTTCGACAGGGTGCTCCGACGGTAGCAACGTCGGCAACCTTCAGCAAAGAGGCGGCGCGAGGAGGAGCAAGGCCGTCGACCCTCTGCGAGAAACAAGAGGAGCAACGGCTGCTACCCTCGGTCGAACGACGGAGCAGAGGCGCGACGTGGACTTCCGTTGAAAGGAACGGACGTCGCGTGATCTGTTGTGCGAGAGAAAGAACTTCGGCGGAACGACGGCGGTTCGGCAACGCAACGGCGGCGGCACCTGCGGAAGGAGAGAGAGAGAAGCCGGGGCGTGTCGTGTGTGGGTGAGAGAGTGACGAGATGGCGGCGGGAGTACGACACGGCGCTGAGGCGACGATGGCAAACGTTGAAGGCGGTGGCGGCGGCGGGCGAGGCATGGGCGGCGCGTGACACGATACGAAGGAGAGAGATCTGGAGGTGTATGCGTGTAGGTTGGCTAGAATGTGGGCTGGGAATGAAATTAGTTTTAAGTGGGCTGAGATTAATTAATTTAAGTGGGCTGGGGTTAAATAGATTAAATGGGCTTGCAGATTATTTAGATTTAAGTGGGCTGGGGTTAAATAGATTAAATGGGCTGCTTGCAGATTATTTAGATTTAAGTGGGCTGAGATTAAATAGATTAAATGGGCTTGCAATTTATTAAATTAAATGGGCCGAAATTTATTAAATTAAATAGGCCGAGACTTATTTAATTAAATGGGCCGAGATGGAAAGATGCACGAATTGGGCCGAGCTTTGGGCCGCCATTTATTAATTGGCTGGATCTATTATTATTAGAAATGGGCCTTCCGAATTAATTGCATTGGACCCTTATGATTTAAGTGGGTTGGGTTTATGTTATAAATAGAATTGGACTACCAAGATTTAATTGGACTTGAATTAATTGAAGTTGGGCTTTAATTAATTAAATCTTTTGGACTTAAGAATTTATTTAGATCAACTTTAATTAAATAAAGTTGATAAGCTTTAATTATTTATGATTAGACATTAATTAATTAAGTTACTTAAACTTAATTGATTAATTTAGATGGACCTTATTAATTAATTGAGTGAGAATTTAATTAAATGGATGGACTCTTTAATTAAATTGAAAATGGGCTTAGACTTTTTTTTTAATAATGGGCTAAGTATATAAATGGATAATGGACTTGAATTAATTACTTCTAGAATCCATTAAATTAAAGTAAGGATTGAATTAATTCCGTATTAATTAAATAGGAGATTTAATTCTAATAATTAAATTTTGGGGATTTATTTTAGTTAATTAAATAATGATCTAAATATCAACTGATTAAAGTAATTTGATTGATTAATCAAATGTTTTTGGACTTTTAAACTAACTCATTTGGTTAACTTTAATTGTGGACTTAATTAATTAAATTGATTATTTAATTAATTTATTTGATTAATTAATGATATTAACTATGCCATGTCGATGCTTGTGAAATATTAGTAGCTTTAACTCGTAAAACGTTTGTTAGATGACGATTGACTTACGAGAAATATTTATTGTTTGTGTATGAGTTTTTCCGTTAGAATATATGGGACGTGTGAGGTGAGAAACGCGACGAGTAAATGATGATAACGAATGAGTTATTGGAACTCGAATGAGTTGATACGCATTAACAAACGATTTAATGTTAGTTATGAACTTAGGATTCATAAATTGTACGAAACGACGTGAAGAAACATCGATCGCGAGAAGAATGCAACAACAAAGTGTCGCCTATCGCTATGACGAGACTAATCGAATAGACGAAATATAATTGTTAATAGAGTCTTATCGATAACAAAAATCCTAAAACCCAAGGACTTAAAGGATATCGAGTACGTTAAATATTAGCAATACTTCTCGAAAGAAATGAATGACATACTAAATTATATCTCTTACGTTGATAAGGTCCAGCGTGGACGTAGACGAAAACGACAAGGACCACTAGCAGATACTTCAAGAATGACAATTCTTGAGGTGGGCTTTTCTTGAAACAAAATGATTAAGCATAACTCCAAGCATGATTTACAAAAGCTTTATGAAATATTATCGCATGAACTGTTATTGACTGCCAAATATTTATGTTTTGTTGTGTCCATATCTGAGGTTGGTTTGTCCAAATGTGGGATGAGAATTAATTAGTATATCCAATGTGGTATGTGAATGAGTTGGTCCACCAACGCGTTAAAAAGGGTAACGATCGGATCCGACTTAGTTGAGGACTAACTCGGATTGTGTACACGCAGTGTTGTGTGTTAAGGTTAGCTACCTCGACCGTCACGCCGACTATGTGTGGTGGCCACCCATAGTCTTGTGAATGAATGAGCGTATGATTGATGAATAAATTACCGGATATGGAACAACGTGATAAAATAGTCGCCCCGACACTTTTGGAAAAATGATAAAATATTTGATAGGCATGAGTCTTTAACTAAAATCCTCATGTGCTATTGTGGCGGTTCAATAACTTTTGATAAAGAAAACGTTTTGCAATGAGTCCACCGAGTACATTTGTACTTAGCCTGCGCCTCGCTTTTTGATGTGCGAGGTTGAGCAAGGATCGATGATGGATGCGGTGGTGCGAGTGGCAATTATTTTGATGCTTTATTAGGAAGGTTTCTAGAACCTTTGGCATGCATCGTCATATGCATGTCCACACGTTATTTGTCGCCTAACTCGATAATTTTCGATGCTTTGATCATAACTACTTTTATGCCAGATTGAGCGGAGGTTGTACCTCGTATTTTGAATTTTGCCCCGATTGGGTTATGTTTGAATCTTGAACCCTTTTGACAAGTCCTTCGTGACTTGAGTGCGTGATGGTTGCTTATCCTTTTTGCCTATGCGTTATTGAGTAATTAAGCGATTGATTGCCTTGATTAGCTATGTTTATATCCGCTGCTTTATCATACCGGTGACGATCTATATGATCCGTACTTTATTGGAATTCGGGTCGTCACAAAGTGGTATTAGAGCGAGGTTCGCTCTGAACCCTAGAAACCCTTTCCTTGAATTATTAGTTGAAAGTCGAGTCTAGAAAGTATTTATGTTTGATCGCTCTCGCACCGCACTCCATCGTCAGCCCGCTCAACGAGGAAGAAGGTAACTATTTCAACTAAAAGTTGTTTTGAAATGATAGAAGTATATGGAATGTAAATTGGAAATTTCAATATTTTCTTTTTGGGAAGTTGGGAATATTTTGGAAGGAAGAATATTTTGAAATTGAAAAGTTGTTTTAAATGATTAGTCATTAGCACGAAGAAAGTTGCGAACTTGAGACTTGGTAAATGAATAAATGAGAATGCTTGATTATTGCACAAGGCGTTGCGATTTGTGTTTACTATTGTATCGCGAAGCATGATAGAAGCATGATACAAAGGAGTATGTTTTCCCATGAGAACATAGACTCTTAAAGCGCATGATCCTTTTGCGCGAACTTAGTATGAAAATATAAGATATCCCCAATTTAACGAGATACTAAGGAGGAGCGAGAACATAGGGATCTTAAGAATCACAATCGAGCGGATTCGATGATGACAATCTGACGAGTCTATAACGGCAAGCAATTGTTAGCGGGGATTGCACCGCTATGAGTCCCAACCTCTCGGCGCGAGAAAATTCCGAACACCAGCGTGTTGCCTCTATCGTGGCATAAGTGAAAAGAATGAGCGATAATGTTAAGGAAGTATAAAAGAAATAACGATTTGTAAATACATAATGAGAACGGATATGATGTGATGCGATAACATGGTAGAAATACGAAATCGAAAACCCAATAAGATAGGGTGATCTCTTGCCTTTACCCGGCTAGACACCGATCGTTCCTCACGCTAAGAAACCATACCATCTCTTTCCAAGACCCGACCATGAAAGTCGTACCATAAGAATGTAGAAATGTAGGTCATAGTAGAATATAGATTGCTATAACCTTCTTATTACGTATGTCTATTGTTTACACACCTTCTATTAGATACACGTTATGTTTACCGTGCACGACCATAGTGATACTTTTCTTTCGGATGGCTCGGACGGTCTTTACGACTAAGCGTCCCCTATCCTCTAGGGCCACCCCCGAGGAGGTTATCACGATCGTCTTCGCTCCTACCGATGTGCCGCGAGCGACCTTGGCGAGTTTTGGTGCACTTCACGTCGGTGGGCTGCTGCACATGCCGGTACATCGCATTATGACGGTGTACTCCGCGATCATGAGGCGCCATCCGATCGCGCGGTTACGCCGTGAGATATCGGCGGACTACATTTACCGTCGCCGAGAGAGCTTTGACCTCGGCGAGACTTGCCTCGCTTTGCTAGCCATCGAGCTATGTGTTCACGGTATCTGGCTGCACCACGTGGACCGTATCTTCCCGCTGGAATACACACAGCGATGAGATTCAGTGGCTCCACCCGGAGGTACCCGCTTAGCGGCAGATGGGCTGTGTTCTGCGGGCAATGGCGAGAGATATGTTGAGGCGGACCTTCCGTCCCGACAGCTCGCCTTTCGCTTCTACCACGGTAGGATTCCACCCGGCATTGCCGCCCGACCATCACCGCCGGTCATGCCATGCCCATATCCACTCCACCGGTTGGCCCCCCACCGATCCGGCCCGCCGCCTCCGCCTCGAGCCTTTAGGCCCGCGATCTTTATGGGGCGGCGATCCACGTGATGAGCTACGATATCGGTGAGAGGGACCGACGTTCGTCCCATGGTTACCCTGTTTACGGATGATGCTTACGAGGAGGTCATGGCCGAGATCCGCCGAGACCTAGCGGCTATGGAAGGCGCCGAGGTCATTAGGATCCAGACCCGTTGTCCCGTGCCCGACGCCAAGAGGAGGACGGGAGGAAGATCGGAAGAGGACCCCAAAGAAGACCCGAGGAAGATGGGAGGAGGACCCAGGAAGACCTTAGGAGGATCCGGAGGAGGACCCGAGGAAGACCTGAAGGAAGACCCCGAGGCGATATATCACCGATGATGAGATGGAGGGGTGGACAACTCCCGTGCTTCCAGCCCCGACTCGATGCATGGGCCGATCTACACCCCTTGCGACCATAGATCTAGTTCTTAGGACTAGATTATCTTTTGTCTATATACTCAGTATATCTTTTGATGCATGCGGAGGCGACGAGTCGTTCCGACATGAACCTATTTGATGATCACGGTGGCGTGTTGATATTTATCTGCACCACCGTGACGAGGTGCTGAGTGATGCCGGTGTTTGTTTTGGGCATCATACTCGTACAGGTATTTTGTAAAGTTTAAAAGCGATGAAAGTCCTCGTGAAGCGATTGATATGACAGATGATAGCTCTTGAGAGCCTTTTGTTTTAATATGGTGTTATGTGGTATTCGATGTTGTTTTAAAATTTTTTTTTTTTTTGCTACATATATAAATACCAGTTGATATATATATAGATACATTAACCACGATGGATGGTATAAGGCGAGATCTAATTCCGTGTGTTTATGAAGGATAGGATGTGCGCGAAGGAGGAATCGTATGATAACCCGGAAAGAGAGGCCACACCACCACCACCACCACCACCACAGGCGACGGATCGAGGCATTCCTCGAGGCAAAACCCGCCCACCTTCAGCGGGACCGGAATCCCATGGACGCCGAATCGTGGATTCGCTCTGAGCGAATCTTCATTTCCTCCACTGCACGTCACGAGGGCATGTCATGCGTTGCCTTCGATGATATTTGGCGCCCGTCGACTTTTGGTGGGAGGCGAAGAGGAAACTCTGACGGAGGAAGAGTGGAAGATTTCTCTGGGAGGAATTCGAGGAGGAAGTGTACGAGAAGTATATTCTTAAGAGTTCTGGGAAGAAGAAGGAGCACGAGTTTTACAACTTGCGCGAGGAAGACCACCATCACCGATTCGACCGTGCGTTACGTGAAATGTCACGATATGCACCTCACCGGTCGACACCGAGCGAGAAGAGGGCGAGAAATTTCGGGCGGGACTCGCCATGAGATCGAGTGTCGTTAGTGGGTCATGGAGATCGACTTACCGTGAGGCCCTCGGTCGAGACCTTTGGACATCGAGGCTGCTCTTTGCTGAAGATAGAGTCGTCCTTGTGCATCCCCCGACTCACCAAGGAGATCGCGGGAAGAGGAAGTGGAAGGACCCCACCAAGGGCGGATCTAACACCGGCCGACCGGCGGAGGCCGTGGCGAGGAACAACGTGCCGTGCAGGCACGGGCGAGGAAATGGGCGCACTATGGTACCCGCACTGGGGGAAAGCAGTTCATCGACCCCTGTGCCCAGGTGTCACGGGAGTCATAAGGGCGTCGCGTTCACCAATGATGGATGCTTGAGTGCGGCGAAAGGGCCACTTCTCCGGCGCCACAGGATACGCCCGAGGGAAATGGCTGCCCAATGTGCCCAACCAAGCCCAACCAGTCCAGGCTATTCAAGCCCAACCGTTCAACAAGCCCCGGTCGGTACTATCACCAAACCGACGGCCATACCAACCACGGCGGCGGTAACGGCAACGAATAAGCGGCAACCGCGCAAGACAATACCGCCCGACCTCAACAACAACAACGGCGGCGGCGGCTTCTGACGCACAGCGGCACAGAATACCGGCAACAACGGCCGCCCGAGGCGAGGCTCGCCTCAACCGGAGAGACTTCCAAGAAGCCGCCAGGAACCAGGAAACTTGGCGGTATGGAATACTCCTCAAATGCACATTATCTCTTGTTTGATCTTGGCGCCTCGCATTCCTTTATTCTTTGAAGCATGAGTAGAGAACTTAGGATTAGATCTAAACGCTGAACAAATTATGAAATTTCTTCCCGATGGGAGGCATAAAACGATAACCCACATATGCTCGAACTTAGAACTTGGACTAGGCTCACTTAAGGTCATGACAAATAACCTTCACGTCGTGCTATGACGGATGTGGACATAATCCTAGGAATGGATTGGTTAACCGAACATAGTGCGACCATCACATGTAATGAAAGGAAAATCTCCTTCCAACACCCGGTGAGGAATCTGAGACTTTCACGGGATCGGCATGGGAAGGAGAGTCCCAATTATATCCGCACTACAAGCGAGGGCGTTCTTGAACAAAGCGAGAACCATGCCTACCTTGTCTACCTCGGGAGGAAGATCGAGCGAGAGGAGGATAGATGGCGTCCCGATCGTGAAGGTATCCGGCGTGTTTCGGATGAACTACGGGATTACCGCCAAACCGACAGATCGAGTTCACGATCGACCTCGAACCGAGTTACGCCCACGTGTCAGCCAGCTCCATACCGGATGGCACGAAAGGAGCTTGAGGAATTGAAGATCAGCGCAAGAACTCTTGGAGTTAGGGTTCATTAGACCCGGTGTGTCTCCATGGGAGCACTGTCCTTTTGTGAAAAAGAAGGATGGTACATGCGAGGATGTGTATAGACTATCGAGAGTTAAACAAGATAACTCTTAAGAATAAGTATCCACTTGCCCGAATTGACGATCTGTTTGATCAACTTAAAGGAGCGAGGAGTCTTTTCAAGATAGATCTAAAGTCGAGATATCACCAATTGAGGATTAGACCCGGAGGATGTACCTAAAAGCGGCCTTCCGTACAAGGTATGGTCATTTCAATTCATCATGATGCCCTTTGGACTTACAAATGCCCGGCGGTGTTTATGGATATTATGAGCGGTGTTTCACCCATACTTGACAAATTAGTCTTAGTGTTCATAGGCGATATCTTAATATACTCGAGAATAACCAAGAACACGAAGAACACTTGAGCTGTCTTAAAACATTGAGGCAAGAGCAACTCTTGCCAAGTTTAGCAAATGTGAGTTTTGGTTAGGCGAGTGACATTTTAGGTCACATCGTGTCCGTGAGGAATCAAAGTAGACCCTCGAAGATTGATCTGATTCGAGAATGGGAGTCGCCAAAGAACCGAATGAAATTAGGAGTTTCTTAGGACTAGCGGCTACTATCGAAGATTTATCGAAGGATTCTCAGCGATAGCCCGACCCATGACCCAACTGTTGAGAAAGGAATCAGTACACATGGACCGCCGAAAGTGTGAGGCTAGTTTCCGAGGCGAAGGAGTTCTTGACGACAAACTGTCTTGGCGGTGCAGGCGAGGGTAAAGAATACACAATCTACGGATGCTTCCAAGAATCGACTAGGTTGTGTGTTGATGCAAGAAGGTAAGGTTATTGCTTATGCTTGAAGGCAATTACGCATACATGAGTTGAACTATCCTACATGCGACACAGGAATTAGCGAGGATCGTACATGCCTTAAAAATATGGAGCATCACCTTTATGGAGTTAGATGTGAGATCTATCTTGACCATAAGAGCACTGAAATATTTCTTTGAGCGAAAGATCTTAACATGAGGCGCGTAGATGGTTAGAGCTAGTGAAAGATTACGGCGTGGTATCAATTACCACCGAGCAAGGCTAATGTTGTGGCGATGCCTTGAGTCATAAATCTCACCCTACTTTGGGATGTCTCCTCGGTCGTGAGGAAATTCTTATAAAGGAATTACAGGAGGATGAACATCGAAGTCATAGACCGTCTTTGACAATGAGGGCTGTATTACAACGTTGATTGCAATCCCGGTTAAGAATCGAATCTTAGAAGCTCGGAGGAAGAGCAAGCTAGAGGAAATCTGAGCTAAGATCAAGGACAACAACCACCCGAATTTCAAAGAAGCAACGAGATAACGTCTTGTTGTATGGCGGAGAGTGTGTGTCCCGAAGGCGAAGGAGCTTAGGGCGAGATCTTGAAGGAAGCCCATGAGACTTCTTCACACCGCACCGGAAGCACCAAAATGTACCAAGATCTCAAGGAAAAAATTTGGTGGGATGGAATGAAGCGAGGCGTAGCCTCCTTCATAGAGCGTTGTTTGACGTGCCAACAAGTAAAACACTTCACCAAAGACCATATGGAACCTTACAACCGCTAGACATACGAATGGAAATGGGATGACATAGCCATGGACTTTGTTACTTAGGGCTACACAAATCACAAAAAGAAAATACCGCTATTTGGGTCATCATCGATCGTTTAACCAAGAGCGCATTTTCTACCATTCAAATAACACATGGATCGACATACTAGCACGGTTATGCGTCAGAGGTCATCGTCTACATGGAGTTTGAAGACTATCACGTCGATAGGGACTCGAAATTTACATCGATTACGGATAAGCTTACAAAGGCCGAGGACTCGACTACACTTGATCGCGTTCCACTCACGAGACAGACGGACGGTCCGGCGGACCATTCGAGATCTTGGAAGACATCTCGAGAATCGTTGTCCTCGATAGAGAGAAAGTTGGGAACAAGTGTTACCACTTGTGGAATTAGCCTACAATAACGACTACCGGCGACTATTGGAATGGCCCGTCTGCGCGCTTTACGGAATGAAATGTCGATCACCACTTTCTTGGGATGAAGTGAGAGAAAGGAGAGTATTAGGACGACTACGTGGGAGAGATGATTGAGATCGTGCGACGGATCCGCCAAACGGATCAAGGAGGCCCAAGCAGAAAGCGAAGTTGTACGCGACAAGCGTCGTCTGAACTAAATTTTGAGGAGGAGACAAGGTCTTCGAAAATTTCTCCATCTAAAGGGATCGTGAGATTCGGAATAAAATGGAAGGCTGCGACCACGTTTCATAGGACCCTATGAAATTACGGAGAATAGGACCGGCTTACGGACTTGCATTGTCGCTAAGTTTTGGAAGCGTGCACAATGTGTTTCACGTTCACAACTAAGGAAGTACATACATGATCCCGGTCGTGTGATACATGAATGATATTGTCCTCGATGACAATATGAGTTATGTAGAACCGCTACGAAATCTTGGACCGACGTACCCACAAGCTAAGGGACAAAGATATACCGTTAGTAAAAGTTCTATGGAACACCATGGACAAGAAGAAACAACTTGGGAACTAGAATCAGCTATGAAGGAAAAATACCCGGATCTTTCCAAGGTTAACAAATTTCGGGACGAAATTTAATTTAAGGGATGGTATGTAACAACCCGTAAAATAAAATTTTGTTAACGAAGAATTTAATCAAATTATTATTAGATCTTTTCCTTTTATTTATAAGCGAGAAAATTTAATTGGTTAATAATCAAGCAATAGCAGCGATATGATCGGATTCGATAAATCGGATTACGAATGTGCATGGCGATCACCGATTCCGTTCGAACAAAGCAGTGAATAGTCGTAATCGTGAATCATCTCGAAGGCCGCAATTACTAAAAAGGAAAGTTGACCATATCTTATATTCTTTTTACTTATACACATCTCTACCTCCGACAAACAATAATCGATAGCCTCACACCTCTCTCTCCTCCCCGCAAAGAAATCGATCTCTTTGCAACATAAGACAAATTTTGAACTCTGAAACTTGTTGCACCTTTGCTCATAAGGCAGCAAAAATCTCTTCTCCCCACCCTACAACTCCCATTTCAATCTCCTCAACTTTCAGACTTCCCAACACGAGAGAAAGAAGCAGAGAGAACACAAAGAGGAGAAACCACAAGGTAACCATTTCAGCTCCCAACTTAACGTTTTTTTTCTTGTGTGTATCAACGACCAATTTCCATTTCTTTTGTACATAGAACACTGCCTTCTTCAAGCAATTGTGCGATTGAAACAGAAAAAAAAAGAAAAGAAAAACACAACAAAAATCCTTCGTCGGGTAAGCCCCAACATCATCCCTCTGTTATATTTTCATGCTGTAAAAGAAAAGAAAAAAAAAGAAAAAGAAAGGGAAAACAACAACAGAATCCGACAACGAAACATCGAGAACGAGATGGATGCTCGACCCCATTTGTTCTCTATATCCTTCTTCCTCCTTCTTCTTGTGTGTGTGTTCATCGCGTACAAAGAGGACCAAGACCTTCGTGGGCCCCAAACTTGACGAGGTGCTCAAACGGCGACAGCGTCGGCAACCTTCAAAGAAAGAGCGTGAGGAGGAGCAAGGCCGTCGACCTCTGCGAGAAACAAGAGGAGCGTGGCTGCTACCCTCGGTCGAACGACGGAGCAGAGGCGCGACGTGGACTTCCGTTGAAAGGAGCGGACGTCGCGTGAGCTGCTGTGCGAGAGAGAGAACTTCGAAGGCGGGAGCGGCGGTGCTCGGGCGCGGCGGCACCTGAAGGAGAGAGAGAGCGGCGGGACGTGTCGTGTGTGGTTGAGAGAGTGGCGAGATAGCGGCGGAGTGCGACACGGCGGCGATGATGGCAAGCGTTGAAGGCGGTGGCGGCGTCTTTGGCGAGGCATGGGCGGCGCCGGCGACACGAGAGAGAGAGAGATGCGGAGGTGTATCGTGTGGGTTGGCTAGAATGTGGGTGGGAATGAAATTAGTTTTAAGTGGGGTGAGATTAATTAATTTAAGTGGTGGGGTTAAATAGATTAAATGGGCTTCAGATTATTTAGATTTAAGTGGTGAGATTAAATAGATTAAATGGGCTTGATTATTTAGATTTAAGTGGTTTTGAGGTTAAATAGATTAAATGGGTCTTTGCATTATTTAGATTTAAGTGGCCGAGATTAAATAGATTAAATGGGCTTGCAATTTATTAAATTAAATGGGCGAGATTTATTAAATTAAATAGGCGAAGACTTATTTAATTAAATGGGCCGAGATGGAAAGATGGACGAATTGGGCCGAGCTTTGGGCCGCCATTTATTAATTGGCTGGATCTATTATTATTAGAAATGGGCCTTCCTAATTAATTGCATTGGACCCTTATGATTTAAGTGGGTTGGGTTTATGTTATAAATAGAATTGGACTACCAAGATTTAATTGGACTTGAATTAATTGAAGTTGGGCTTTAATTAATTAAATCTTTTGGACTTAAGAATTTATTTATATCAACTTTAATTAAATAAAGTTGATAAGCTTTAATTATTTATGATTAGACATTAATTAATTAAGTTACTTAAACTTAATTGATTAATTTAGATGGACCTTATTAATTAATTGGTGAGAATTTAATTAAATGGATGGACTCTTTAATTAAATTGAAAATGGGCTTAGACTTTTTTTTTAATAATGGGCTAAGTATATAAATGGGTAATGGACTTGAACTAATTACTTCTAGAATCCATTAAATTAAATTAAGGATTGAATTAATTCCGTATTAATTAAATAGGAGATTTAATTCTAATAATTAAATTTTGAGGATTTATTTTAGTTAATTAAATAATGATCTAAATATCAATCGATTAAAGTAATTTGATTGATTAATCAAATGTTTTTGGACTTTAAACTAACCCGTTTAGTTAACTTTAATTGTGGACTTAATTAATTAAATTGATTATTTAATTAATTTATTTGATTAATTAATGATATTAACTATGCCAAGTCGATGCTTGAGAAATATGAGTAGCTTTAACTCGTAAAACGTTTGTTAGATGACGATTGACTTACGAGAAATATTTATTGTTTATGTATGAGTTTTTTCGTTAGAATATATGGGACGTGTGAGGTAAGAAACGCGACGAGTAAATGATGATTACGAATGAGTTATTGGAACTCGAATTCGTTGATCGCATTAACAAGCGACGAATGTTAGTTATGAACTTAGGATTCATAAATTATGCGAAGCGGCGTGAAGAAACATCGATCGCGGAGAAGAATGCAACGACAAAGTGTAGTCTATCGCTATGACGAGACTAATCGAATAGGCGAAATATAATTGTTAATAGAGTCTTATCGATAACAAAAATCCACAAACCAAGGACTTAAAGGATATCGAGTACGTTAAATATTAGCAATACTTCTCGAAAAAACGAATGACATACTAAATTATATCTCTTACGTTGATAAGGTCCGTGGGCGTGACGCAACGACAAGGACCACTAGCGAGATACTTCAAGGACAATTCTTGAGGTGGGCTTTTCTTGAAACAAAATGATTATGCATAACTCAAGCATGATTTACAAAAGCTTTATGAAATATTATCGCATAAACCGTTATTGATGCCAAATATTTATGTTTTGTTGTGTCCATATCGAGGTTGGTTTGTCCAAATGTGGACGAGAATTGATTGGTATATCGATGTGGTATGTGAATGAGTTGGTCCATAGCGTTAAAAAGGGTAACGATCGGATCCGACTTAGTTGAGGACTAACTCGGATTGTGTACACGTGTGTTGTGTGTTAAGGTTAGCTACCTCGACCGTCCACGACGACTATGTGTGGTGGCCACCCATAGTGCCGCGAATGAATGAGCGTATGATTGATGAATAAATTACCGATATGGAACAACGTGATAAAATAGTCGCCCGACACTTTTGGAAAAATGATAAAATATTTGA
Organism: Salvia rosmarinus; assembly: GCA_036937905.1. Lineage (NCBI taxonomy): Eukaryota > Viridiplantae > Streptophyta > Magnoliopsida > Lamiales > Lamiaceae > Salvia > Salvia rosmarinus. The sequence continues at coordinate 44,522,715 of CM072824.1, forward strand.
TAGGCATTAGTCTTTAACTAAAATCCTCATATGCTATTGTGGGCGCTTCAATAACTTTTGATAAAGAAAACGTTTTGCAATGAGTCCACCGAGTACTTTTGTGCTTAGCCTGCGTCGTTTTTGATATGCGAGTTGAGCAAGGATCGATGATGGATGCGAAGTGGTGCAGTGGCGATTATTTTTATGCTTTATTAGGAAGGTTTCTAGAACCTTGGGCATGCATCGTCATATGCATGTCCACACGTTATTCTTGCCTAACTCGATAATTTTCGATGCTTTGATCATAACTACTTTTATGTCAGATTGAGCCGGAGGTTGTACCTCATACTTTGAATTTTGCCCCGATTGGGTTATGTTTGAATCTTGAACCCCTTTTGACAAGTCCTTCTGTGACTTGAGTGCGTGAATTGCTTATCCCTTTTTGCCTATGCGTTATTGAGTAATTGAACGATTGATTGCCTTGATTAGCTATGTTTATATCCGTTGCTTTATCATACCGGTGACGATCTATATGATCCGTACTTTATTGGAAAGTTGGGTCGTCACGGTATGAGTTGTTGACCATCACTTTGACTTGTTATGGGTGAGGTTACATGATATAACCAATTCTCTGCATCTTGGGTGGTGGCGATCTTGTATGTCATGCTAGTTACACATGTCGAGTCACCGTATCCGCTTAGGATGATGGCGTCCCTTAAGGAGCTCAAAGGTTTATTGTACTAAACCACGCATGTTGAGTTATCTCAAGTACAATAATAAGGTTGAGTGGTACTACTTAAGGAATTAAAGATATTAATTATTTTAAGCGATCGAGCGTTGTTAATAATTAATGGACGTGCGATATCTTAAATACGGGGATTAGTGAAGTCTAAGTGCAAGCCTGTCTCAACTTGAAAATAAAGGGTAAGTCGGCATTTACTCTCTAGTGGCATGAATAAATGTTTATGAATTAATTTATGTTACAGGTGAACATAAGATAATTAATTTATTCTTGACCCATCTTTATTCCTTGCATTTGATCCTGGTTTGGCCCGTCCAGGGCACGGAGCTTAGTGAATTTTCGTCCACCTCTCTTAGAGTCCCAGGGACTCTGTTTTGATCCTCTCTATCTTAAGTGATATTATTATATTTATTGGATATCAGAAATTCTATCGGATAGGATTTAGGGTTGCATTATAAATATAAGGTGAGAAAATCAAACCCTAATCATCAATAGTGAAATTTTAGAATCATACTTCTCCAAGTTAAGATTTTCAAAACTTTGAGAAGAGGAAGAATGCGAATTTCTATAGCACTCTCCATAGATTGTCCTCACTCGGCATTGGAGTTTAGGCAATCGGGATACAGTCCAGAAGATCAAAGCACGAGTCTTGATCGAATCCTTTCCTGACAAATTCGTAGGTAAACACGAGAAAATACCAACGTGTTGCAATTAATTATATAGGTGCATACTAGGTATATAATCAATGTGGTGAATTAAACATCCAAGATAGATCCTCGAGATGGTTAAAATCAGATTTCCCTACACAAGGGGCGACCCTGCTTAAAACTAATTTCAACATGACATTCGTACTAGAAAAATCGTGCTGATGACGAAACTCGGGATGATAACTTTTCTTTCTGAATTAATGACATATCAGAAATCGTGTTATGATATTAACGGGACCATGTATCTCAATGGAGCTCAAAATGATATATTTCCTCTATTATGAATCACACATGAATAACTAAATATAAAGTTAATTTAAATAAAAATCATTTTTAATGTAAAAACTAAGGACCATCAAAATTCTTTCAGCATAAAATAAATTCATTATGAAAGTTAATGCATCTGTTTAGAAAAATATTGAAATTTCACCCAGATTCGAATCTCATGATGGACGAAAATTCTATTTTTTTGATTTAGTAACTTTTCCAACTAATTCATCAACTTTCACAGTGAATTTTCATTTTTTGGTTCTCACGTTAACCTTTCCTCATATGTACACACACACACACACACACACTATATATATATATATATATATATATATATATATATATATATATAATCTTTCCTTATATGTAAAAAATCCTCTAATGGCCTCTTGGGGTTCGTACTAGTGTATGAGAAATGAGGAGGATACACAGTTAAGGAAAATTAAAACTTTTTCTTTTAACAAGACTAGACCTTCTACTGATCAGTAGAAGTCTAGTAGCTGAAGTCAGTTCAGGTATGAGGTCTTGTACAGAGTGATATCAGTAAGCAATCATATTAATTGCTAAGACAGTTGGTTAGTTTGACTGATAATTAATGTGCTTGCGAAATGTGGTGCTTAAGTTTTTTCTTTCCCGAAAATTGATGCTAGTATAAAATATTTAGTCAAATATTTGTTTAGTCAGTTTCAATTTTCTTGTTTAGTATCAAACTGATACTAATAGAGTGTTTTAAAATAATATGATGTGTTGCTTGTGCTGATGATGTTCAACTCAATAATATGAAATGTAAAGCAATAATGGAAGTAAAGAACTGAAAGTAAAGAACACTTAATTTTTATGTAGTTCAGAGATATCAACTCCTACATCCACGGACTGATAACACGGTTAATCCACTACTAGGGATTAAGTCTTGTTTATGGTACAAGAGTAAACATATATACTGAAGTTTACCTTATCAGTATCATGCCTTAATTAGCATATCTTCCTAAGCTTGTTGGTGCTAGGAAACCTCTGATTGCTTATGGGTGCAGTCTACCTAACCTCTTGCTTACATGTGCAAGATAACCAAGCTTTCAGCAACTGACACTTTGTTGTTTACTTGCCCAACTTTTATTTAACCTTTTTGGGCCTTTTGGGTAGAGTGTTTTTCAACTTATATTTGAGATGTCATAGACCGACAACTCAAGAATTTTGGCCTTATGATTTTACAAGATAAAAACCTAGAAAGTAAGAGAGTGTATAGTGAAATCCTGAGCTAATAATTATAAATAGTTTATGAGGATATATTGATGACACTTTGAACTCCTTTGAAATCAGTGAATGGTAGTTGTTGTGATATAAGCTCTGAATGCTTTTGAATACTTGAATGCACAAAGTTTCGATAACCTTCAAATGTTGGATTCTATTCGTATTTATAGAATGAATGATGAATAGTTCCATTGGAAGGAACTCCAATCATATTCATTCCATTTGTCATTTGAAATCTACTAGTTTGAATCCCTGTATATCGCTTTCCGTGTCTGGAACATCGTACATCTGAGCTCTGCAACTCTAAAAAATGGTTCCAACTTTTTTAGGATCCTCTGCAAATTCTCTCTAACAAGTTGAAAATCAAACATCAATGTTTAAATATTTCTTTGTTTTTTTAGTTGAGTTGATTCCGTATTTCTTCAGTAAGTTGACTTCGGGTTTCATCAGTTGGGTCAGCTATGTGCTTTATCAGCAGGCTGGACTCCGTCTTCTATTAGTTTGATGACTTCGAATCTTCAGTTGATACTTTAGCTTAATGTAGTTGTCAGCACCTTCGACTTCTTAGTTGCTGGTATGACATTAAATCATTTCTCAAGCTTCTTTGTCTTTAGCAGCGCTGGATCTTCAGTCTTCAGTCTTCGGAGGGCTGATACAAATACTTCTACCAATATGACTTACTTCAATAGTACTTGAACTCCATCAGTATAGACCTATCCAAACTAGTAGTTCTTCTACTAAAACATGTAAACAAAAAGGTAGGTCCCTAATAAGTGATCAATAATATGTTACATCCGCAGCACAATCATCAGTATGATTTTGAGATCTAATCAATACACAAGTTAAGATAGAATTTTCTCAACACCCTCCTTAACGTATAAATTTTGAATTCATGAAATTGTTTGAATTTGCTATAAAAATGTATGAATTAAAAATAAAATCGCCCTTCATGGCATTCAAATCTAGGTATTTGAATTCATCAAGCAGGGTGATGAATTCATCGTAAATCTTCACGAATCAATGGTTGAAAATGATTCATATTTTATACTTTAAGATTTGTTTGTATTTGATCCATTTCATATATATATATATATATATATATATATATATATATATATATATATATATGAAGGGATCAAGTAGATAGTCTCAATGCTAGGAAAAGAAAACCAATCCAGTCCATAGATCTTGTTTGATGAATGATCCACATTGATTTTCTCCAAATGTAATGTGTTTTTATACACATAAGATAATGTTTTCTTGGTACTATATTTTTTCACTTATAAAACTATGTGTTCTCTATTCTTATATTTTCTTACGCATAAAAACGTCATAACCGATGACAACGCTAGTTTCTAGAGATTAACGATCTAGATTAATGATCGTTAATTATTTTTAAGCTGTAAGTGTACGAGTGTAATTGTGTATAGTAGCAAGCAAGGTTTTGTTTCACAAAGACTATAATACTATGACCAACTACTATCCCTAGTTGTAATTCTCTATCTAGACTTAAGAATTCAGAGTTGTGATTAAACTGCTAAAAATTCCAATTAAATTAAATAACAAAATGGAGAAACTGGAGATTAAAACAGATAAAAGAATATCCTAGAGATTCGGTTTCAACATATTCAGAAAATCACCAGTCTATATCAATTAACCAATTACAGATTCAATTCTTCCTAAGACAATCATAAAAAACAACTTAAACCTAGTCTCGCAGCGAACAAACCATGGATTATATACAAGACAACTGTGTCCAGATCGTTACTACATTTATCGAGAAGATTATTCTTCTCACAGAGAGCACAAACGTAGTCATCGATGTCCTGTGCTAGATTATTTTTCGACAATAATTGTTTTGTGTCTGTTGACATGTTCTGACGAAGGGATAGAAATAAACAAAACTAGTGGGATGAAGAGCATCTCACTACATTTACCGAGAAGATTAAAGTAGATGAACCTCTCTCACGTCATCCATCTTCATAAGCTAATTTTCCTCTAGATTGTTTTGTGATACCAAAAAAGGGGAAAAAGTTACAAGAATAGTTAATGGAAGAGTCAAGAGAAGGTCAAGGGAAGAGTTACAAGAAAGGAGAAGGTTAAGGGAAGAAACATAGGATATTGTCTCTCTAGAGTTGAAAGTGTTTATTGCTTCTAAGACTAATGAAGAGAGGACAAAACAGAAAAGAAGATGAGCTGGACATAAGAGTTGTAATAGACTTGTATAGGTTTGTTGTTGATTTTGAGTTTATCTAATTGTATCATGTAAATCTGAGCAACCTATAATCTATAAAATTGACCTAGTTCACCTTAATGATGATGACTCTTTGTCCAGGCTCTGTACTCACTTTAAACCTTATTATGCTGAACTAACCCAGTTTATCAGATGAAAGATGATCATGGCAAGGGGGAATCAAGTCCTCCTGCTGAAACTGGTTATCTACCTTTATAGTTTGTTTGCAGTATAATGTTTTAAGGTTTTGGCATAATCAAAAAGGGGAAAATTGATGGAAAAATTCCTACATTGTTAGGAATTAATCCATCTTAACTATGTGTTTTGATTAGATATCAAAACCTCTAATGTTTGTCTCGCTGATGTAACTAATGCTACTGACTTTTTCTAGAGTTAGGTGTTTGTGTTAGAGGTTTCAACAGTAGAACTACCAGCTTAGACAAGCCCAAAACTGAAGGAGTTCAAGCAGTACTGAAGTCAGCCATACTGATAGGAGTATCGGTATCAATGCAATTGATAGAAGCTCAACTGAAGGATCGCAGACTGAAGAAATGAAGACTGATGGAAGGCTAACTAATGTATGAAGAACTGAAGTATAGCGATGCTGATGAACATAGCAACTAGAGTAAAGTCGAAGACTGAAGACTGACGTTGGAAGACCGAAGGCTGAAGATCGGAGACTGAGGCTCAGCGCTGATAGAGATGAAGGAGTCAGGATATGAATAAGTGTCGTATCAGGCTGCCGACTATCCCTGCGGAAGTCAAAGCTAGCTATCAGGGGTCAAAGCTAGCGTCATGTAGTCAAAGCTGCCTATCGATAATCAAAGCTAGTGATAACTAGTCAATGTTGGCTAAATCAAGTCAAAGCTGGCTGATGAAAGGTCAAAGTTGATTATTTATCTACGTCTGGTGAAAGCATCATACTGACTCAGGTGTCCGAAGTTGATAAAAGACAGAAGTCCAGCTTGCTGATAAAAGACAGAGTAGTCTTGATTGGCCTAACCTGAAATTAATGCGATAAAAACATAGTCAACTCAACTAAAGAAACACGGAAGATATTAAGTCTTGAGTGTTTGACTCGCCACGTATATTAGTGTATCTGCAGAAGATTTGTTATGTCCGAAGACCTTTTCAGAGTTGTAGAGCTATTGTGTATGTTGATGCAGACCTCTGACAACGACGTACGAGGATACTCAACGGGAAGAATTCACACGACAAATAGAAGGATCTGATTGTTGCTCCTTCCAATAGCACTATTCAACTTTCTCTCTATAAATACTCGTAGAATCCAACCTTTGAAGGAAACCGAAACACTGCACAATTGTATCTCAAAGCATTCAAGCTCAAAGCTCAAGCCAATCAAACAACGATTTTGAAGAAGGAAGTTCACAGTGCTATCAGTAAATCTCAAAAGCTCATATATATTTATTAGCTCGAGATCTTAGTATACATTTTCTTAAGTTTAGAATATTCATCTTGTATATCTTAAGCCTAGACACATTGAGTTGGACGCCTATGTCAACTCATATCCATAGTTAGAAACCCCTCTACTAAGCCCCCAAAAGTTGAGTAGAAGTTTGGACAAGTAGGTAACGAAGTGTTAGCTGCTGAAAGCTTGGTCATCTAGCACCCGTAAGCTAGAGGTTAAGTCGACTGCATCCGAAAACAATTAGTGGTTTTCTAGCACCGGCAAGTCTAGGATGAACGCCAAGTTGGGTAGGATACTGTAAGATGACCTAAGTATCTAGGTTTACTCTTGTACCCGTAAATAAGACCCAATCGGAAGTTAGTGGATTAACTGAGCAATCAATCCGTGACGAATTTGTTGATCTATCCAAACCACATAAAAATTAACGTGTTATTTACTTTCAATATTGTTTTAATTTTACATGTTATTAAACTGTCATCAGTAGCACATAGCAGCATATCATTGTTTTGAAAACCTCTATTAGTATCAGTTTGATACTGAAGAGATATAAACTGAAAATTGACTAATTAGTTATTGAAGTGTTTCTAACTAGCTTTAAATTTTCAGTAAGGCAAATAAAGTAACCACCACATTCCGCAAGCACATTAGTTAACAGTAAGTATGTTTGTTAATTGATAACACTCAGTTCAGGACATCCCTTATTTGAACTGACTAGCGATACTGTCATCAGTACTGGACTGTCAGTTACTCGACAAGCTACACCCAACAGTTAGTCAGTCTTGTCAAAAGAAATAGATTTAAAATCTGTTTAACTAGTGTATTTCCTTCTCACCAGTACGTACCCAGCGCGATTCATCAAGTAACACTGACACATTTAATAAACATATTAATATGTCCACCGACAGATAGATAATTACTAATATATATGTATATTAGTGAAAGCTTTGAACTGTCATTCTAGCTGTAATTGATGTAGATGTCATTCTAATTCCATGCAATTATAGTGGGCCATAAAATAAATGTGTTTAGTTAGGGATACATTCACTTAGTTCATACATTGCCTCACTGTATGCTTTTCACACTCGAGATATTTTTAAGTGGTATTAAATAAAACTAACCACATTTTAAAAAGTATGAACATGTAATATTCACTTTTGAAAATTGTTACATTTCATCTTCATTTTACTTTTTTTTTAATATGTTGACTGTTGTTGCAGTGATGATTGTGTATTTATTAAAATTGTCAAAATCTTCTAATACTCATACAAATTTTGATTATTTTTGTCAAGATTGTTTCGATCGAGAATTTTCCATTAAGAATTTATTCAAAATTTCAATCGAGAATTTTGAAGATTCGGATTGAGAATTCCACTATTTTGGATTTCAGTCGAGAATTTGAAGACTTTGATAGATAATTCCAAGATTCCTATTATCGGAATTTTGGAATTCTCGATCAAAATCCTAAATTTTCTCGATTGAAATATTGGATTTCTCTACCGAAATTATCGAATTCTCGACCTTTTTTTTATTCGTAACTAACATTGATCAATATTCAATAATTGAACTTGCAAAAATCTTAACAAAGAACAAATTATTACCTGTAAATAGTCAACATCACATCAATTTTTAATAAAAATATTTAAAAACAAAGTAGATATGTGCTGTATCAATTTTTAAAAGTGAATATTAGATATGTAAATTTTTTAATATGTGGGTGGTAAAATTTACCTCCCCCCCAAATTTTTAACGGGACAATGTAAGCATAATTGGTACAAAATACTAAAAACCAATGTACCTAAATCTAAATGAGGACAAAGTGCCAACTTCATTACATAAGATCGAAGTAGTGTTATTTCTTTTTAACCTTTACTTTTTTTCATTTCGTTTATGATGCTAGTACAATTTGTATCATTATTGTACGTAAGTAAAATTATAGTACGATATAGAATACAAAAATGTTTGGGTCATTGAAAACACGACAACAAAGCTTTTACACGTGCATCTTTTGTTTGTGCCAAGCACAACCCTCAAGTTCAAGCTAATTTGATTCTTATTCGCCTTAAATTGGATTATTCAGGGTAGATATAGGTTATAGATCAAATTTTGGAGTGATTTTGTTTATTTGTGAATATTTCGAACATTGGAAAATTATCAATTTTGACATGCGACTGAAAATCTAGCATCGAAAAGTTGAATCAGCTTATCGGATGCTATGTAGAAGATACAATAAATTAGGTGGAAATTAAATTAGTTTTGTAATTGCACTCTTTCATTTGAATCAAAACAACTAAACTTATTTATTATATATTTCACGCGATAATTCAGTGATCTGATTTGGCTTTCCGATTCTCAGTCGACCAAAATTAGAACTTTCTGCAACGTTTGAGGGTTCTTAATAATAAAATAAAATAAATAAAAAGGTCCAAATTTTAAATCACAAACTATATTTAACCATATTATTCAAGCAATATATTATTTAGGTCGATCTTGATGAGTGAATTCTAATAAAACGATTTGAAGAACTTGTATCATTTCAAATGCTTCAATTTTTTACCTTTATCATCGTTAAAAAAGACCAAGATTGGTTTCTTCTATGACGTTTCAACCTAGTCTTTAACTTTGAATTAATATCGAACTTTACAGCAAATAATTTGATTTTACTTTTCAACCCTGCACATAACGAACAAAAATTTACTCTAATTTATTTCCATTTGACATTACTATATTAATGGAATTTAGGAGCAATCTGATTTTAAAATAAAAAATAAAAATAAAAAAGACAGATAGAAAAATTAAAATGTTGATCTGTTTATCACTAGCTAAGAATTGGCTAAATAAGGTTTGACAAAAATTGCTGTGGACAATACAAACCCCATAAAATAACCAAAAACATCTAAACTTTGTAATGTTGCTACTGCTTTCCAGCTATAAAGTTTGTAGTTTCCTTAGTTACAAAGCTTTAGCTACCACCAACTCAAAAGCATTGTACTTCCCCACTAAATGAATTAACTTCAATCAAATTAAATTATTTGAGAAAATAAAAATCAGAAGTAATTTCAAATAATAATCCAATGAATTTGTATTTATTGGGAAATGTGTTTCATTGTTTGTTCAATTAATTAATACATAAATTTTAAAGGCTGCGTCACGGTGGACTCGAACCCGAAACTTTTGGCCTCGTGCATTAACCACTCTACCACTAGGCCAACACACACACAATGTGTTTCATTGTTGTTGTTACTGTTGCATCCAAGGAGGCATAAAAAAATCACAGATAGGGTCTAAACTTTTAAAATTTTGAGTTCTAGATTTCAATAAGTCATTTTTTCTAAAATTTAATTTGATGATGTGGATTTTTCACAATAATTTACACTAAATACCGACATTTTTACGATTTCGTAACAATAATTTTTTTGAAAGTTCTGATAGTTGGCCTCTTCTCCCCTCACTTGCTTCACCACTTACTGCATCATTATTGCACTTTCTCACAATATGAATTAAATTTGACCAAGTTACATGTCCAGCTGTTTTGCTTTCAGAACGTGATTACTGTGTTGATAGTAAATACTACCAAAAAAAAAACTTTTAAAATAATTTAATTGACTTTTGACACCACTTTTACAATTTTTATAATTTTTACATTGACTTTTCAAATATTGCAATCACGACACCACTTTTTGACCTCTTGAATATGCTCCTAATTTTTTTCAGCATATAGTGTCGTAATGCTGTAAATGAACCAAATTATTCATGAAATTATTCAAGCTCTATTTCGAAAAGTTTGTTCGAGTTTGTTTAGTGAAGCTCGTTAGCTAAACAAACCAAGCTTGAAGATGATAGTATTAGAACATTGGTTAATGCTGTGAACAAGTTCCTTAACGATTTACTCGAAAATATAAAATTATTAATTAGATATAATTATTTTTTCTATAATTAGTAATTATTATATTAAATCTCTAACTATTTTTATTTGTTATAAGAAATCAATAAATATATCGTGTTATTATGGATAGAATAATTTATTTTTAAAATAAAATAATCAATATTCTAAATATATATCTAAATTTAGAAAGTTTATTTGGATTCGATTAAAGCTCGAATAAGCCCGTGAGCTCGAAATATTCGATAAATAAAACTCAAGACTCACTCGATACTAAACAAACCAAACTTGAGCACGATGGTGTTCGACTCGACTCAATTCGATTATACCCATACATTCTACCAATGAATAGTGACGTAACCTCATTACTAAAAAGCTGCGGATGCAACCAAATTAAAATATGGTACTTTAATTGCACTATGTTGAATTCATTGTGTTATTTCCCACCATTTATCATTTTAGAAAACCTATACAAAGTATTGAAAATAAGATTGCTAATGTCCGACTTGTCCACATTAATTACGGAAAAGGTGTTCATGAATGTAGCTTTATTGGTTGAGAGCTATTAAATTTGGGATATAAACCAAAAATCGAGTCCTAGTAATCACATTATTGAAGTTTCACTTTTTTATGATGACTTCTTATGGGCATTATACAAATCTCCATCTATCTACTTAAACATTGAGTTACCGTTAATTATCTTGGACAAAAGTAACCCGAAATCTCTTGATCATAAAGAAAATAGAAAAAGAAAGCCATCATTGTATTAAATAATTACATGAACAAATTTAAAAGTCTTTAAAAGGCTTTCAGTTAAAATCTTGTGATATCTCAATTATTTAGACCTCCTTTATTGGCTGGCTCTGCTCATAACACACAGACACAAATTATCATTATATATATCGTGAAGTAATATATAGTACTAATTTGTAGTTATTCACAAATTGTCTTCTAGTAGGCGAGGTAGCTGTGTGAAAGCTACACCAACGGAGATCCTAAATATCGCAGCCTCACGTGGGAATCTAATAAATTATTATGGGGGTCGTCCATGATTGTGTATATGTTGTTATATATACTTCTTTCATTTACCAAAAAATTGTATTGTTTTTAGTGACATGAATTTTAATAAATTATAATTAATGTAAAATGAATAAAAATGATAAATAAATAGATTAATGGATAGTGAAATTAGAAGATGATCCATGAAAATAATAAATGTAAATATTAATGGATAATGGGAGTACAAATGTGGTCATATATAATTATTTTGTAAATAAATAGGTCCCTGGGAGTAAAAATTATGGTGTTAATGTTTTCAAAAATAAAAATATAAACTTTTGATAGATCAATCAAAAAGAATTTAAATGTAAATTTTTGATGGACAAATTAAGAGAGTATATGTTTGTACTAGATTTTCTTAACATTAGGTAGACATATAAATATCTCGTGTAGTAAACAGTGATTGAGTATGGTCATATCATAATCTTATGAGGTGGTCTCCTGTGTGGACGTCCGTATATGTGGATAATGATATATTTCTTCAATATAAATGATATTTTTTCAATATAAATTAGTGAAAATTCATATATATAGTCATCCAAGTTAAGGAATGTCAAATTATAGACACCAATATAAAAATATCAAATTATAGCCATTTGGTTATAATTGGCTATAATTTGATATTTTATCACCAAATAGTATCAATAGGTCCAACCAAATATAAAAACTTTTCTCTATAAATTATATTTTTAAATTACAGTGTAAAAAATAAATGTTATTTTTCTTCAATGTAAATGATACTTTTGTTAAGAATCATTGATAATTTTATCCGTCTCCACAGTGCGAATGGATGTGCAATAGTAATTGTGTAATTTTTTATATGGGTGGTTTTAATTTAATGATTCTTTTTAATTTTTATTTTTACTCAGGGGATGAGAAATTGATATTCATATTTGGATCTCTCATTCTTGTATTACAAGGGAAGGAATAGCATTGAACTAGAATAATATACATGATATTATTATACACTATATATTAATATTGCATATTTCTAAACTGTTACATAACATGTTAAGTGTTCAATCACTTTACACATTGGAGAATAGTAAAATTAAGAACCAATATAAAAATAAAAAGTAAATTCAATTCAATTTTAGCCACTGCAAGGTTATGCGATATTATCATATTATTTGTGAACCCAATTAAAATTTTATTATTTATGACCCTTCCTCCTTGTGTTCTTTAGGAAAGAAGCAAAAAAGAATTTTGAAACCACTAGATATCATAACATATTACAAGTTCCATTTTATCAATACAAAATTAAGGAGGAAATATAAGATATAATATATATATATATACATATAGGGATGGTTAACGTGATAACCATTTTTATCGTGAGAATGTGAGAACCAAAAAATGATGAATTCATTGTGAAAATTGATGAATCCGTTGGGAAAGTTACTGAATCCAAAAAATATAGAATTTCCGCCTCATGGGATTCGAACCCAGGTGAAAATTTTTGAATTTTGGAATTCAATAACTTTCTCAACAGATTCATCAACTTTCATAGCAAATTCATTTGGTTCTTAGTTTTTAGGATAAAAATAGTTCTCATTTGAACCTAATTTTTATATATATATACAGAGAGAGAGTGGAAGATGGCATAATTAGAGTGCATATTGTATTATAAAAGTTTCACTAGAAGATGCAATACTTTTGGAAGCTTATGACCAACAATGCTCTATTCACTAGAAATATTAAAAAGTGGTAGTCTTAAATTTTGTGCACTATTTTGGATGATCTCTTTCTCCATAATTGTAAAACAAATATCCCTTTTGCTTTCCAAACTCAACGCATATTATTTCTATTAGCTTTTAAAACTTTAGTTTATCTGATCCACTTGTCATGATCAAAATTCTAAAATACTCAAATCAAAACACAACATATTGGTCCTGTGATTTTATAAGCTATATATCAATGTTGCTTTGAAAATTTTGCTTTTCTTTCCTATATTGAACTGAAAATTGAGAAAAATGCCAAAAAAAAAAAAAAAACCCATACTGTACAAGGAAAAAAGCTATTTTCATTTTACAATTCTGCCTTCGTAAAATAAATCCTTCAGAACCGGGGGTTTTGTTTTACAAAATGGCTTGGCCACCGAAAAGGTGCAAAGATAAGGAAATAAGAAGAAATTAAACTAAAACGAACTCACATGAGAAAAGGAAAAAAAAATATAAGGATTCGTTTGGTTGACAAGAAAGTAATGTTCATCGGGAATATTATTTTTAGTGTTCGTTATTTATTTCAACTACGACTCTACAATTGCACGGTGTAGTTATAATTTATAGCAATGTCATATCCCACAATGATTAGTGATTCTAAACTTATGGTTACTATTAGTACGTTGTTCTAAATCTATTTATACTTAGTCATTTTCAAGTTGGGTTGTTTACTAACTAATAATCAAGCAATAAATTATGAGAAACTTAAATAAAAACAAAGGTGAAAGGTGGAATTTAACGAATGGAAAACTATCCCAGGGATTAAACTAATGGTGTAACGAACCGACTTCCGGATTGATGGCTGACCCCACAGACCAACACGAATCTTTTCAGTGTGTTTTTGTCCTCACTCACACACTCGCTGAGAAACTTCCCAGGGAGTCACCCATCTCATAATTTCTCCAAGCCAAGCACGCTTAACTTTAGAGTTTTTATGAGATGGACTTCCGAAAAAAAAAATGCATCTTGTTGGTAAGGGTAGCGAATATCAAATCCTTTAAGCTTTCCTCAAATATGCAGTCCCATACCTGCATATTCTCGAAATCCCTCTCATTCCGATGCGTTTCGGTTCATTCATGTACCCCTCTACTTTGAAGCCTTAATCGGAGCTGCTCTTATCCATGCCTCCGCACCGGCGATCACTCCGTACTTCTACCCCAGCGTCATATGCCCACCAGCTTACGCTTGGTTCATCCCCGAACCACACTGTACTGAGAGAGGTTCGGCTCTGATACCATCTGTAACGACCCGGCTTCCGGATTGATAGCTGACCCCGTAGACCAACATGAGTCTTTTAGTGTGTTTTATCCTCACTCACACACTCACTGAGAAACTTCCCAGTGGGTCACCCATCTATCTGAAAGTCGGGTCGTTATAGATGGTATCAGAGCCAAACATTTCCTAGTACGGTGTGGTTCGGGGACGAACCAAGCGAAAGCTAGTGGGCATGTGATGCCCGGGGTAGAAGACGGAGTGATAGTCGGTACGAAGGCATGGATAAGGAACATCTCCGATTAAGGCTTCAAAGTCGAGGGGTACATGAATGAACCGAAACGCACCGAAATGGGAGAGATTTCGAGAATATGCAGGTATGGGACTGCATATTTGAGGAGAGCTTAAAGGATTTGATATGCGCTACTTATACCAACAAGATGCGTCTTCTTTTCAGAAGTCCATCTCATAAAAACTCTAAAGTTAAACGTGTTTGGCTTGGAGCAATTAAGAGATGGGTGATCCCCTTAGAAATTTCTCAGGGAGCGTGTGAGTGAGGACAAAAGCACATTAAAAAGACTCATGTTGGTCTGTGGGGTTAGCCATCAATCCGGAAGCCGGGTCGTTACAGATGGTATCAGAGTAGTTCGTTTGCTCTGAACCAGAAATGTTCTTTTAAGTTAAGTCTAGCTAGAATCACTAGACTTTGTGAATCAGTCGACATCGCTCAACACTCCAGTTCATCATGCTAAACTAGTAAGGAAAAGTGGTATCTAATGTTTTTCAAGTAAATGTTTGATTTAAATGTTTTGAAAATTCTATGTTGGTTTTAAAGTTTTGAAGGAACTCGAGTGGTTAAATTTTTCGGGCATGCTGCTAAGGAAATGTGAAGCTTTGAATTTATATAATTCATTGATTAATGAAACAAATATATGATTATTTATGGTGAACTTGAACAGATCGAAGCGCATAAATGGAATTGTATGTGAGTATGGACGTATATGAATTCATATGTCAATAAGCATGCATATAATTTTGTTTATATTCATGGAGGAAAAAAATGGTATGTTTTCCCGAATATAACGTAGACATGCTCTAAGTCGCATGATCACTTTTACTAAGAACTGAGACTGAGTAGAATCACAAGATGTCTTCTATATTCTTGAAATAATGTTTGATGGACCAAGAGAACTTGAGAACTTGGAATGCTTTTGAGTTCACTTGATGAATGTGATCTGGAATGTTACGTGGAGAAATGGAGGCTTCGGCAAACGAATGTCACTAACGTAGCTAGTGACATGGGCATAGTTCTTCGTTTGAAATTCACTTGTGACGGAATTTTGAATCGACTATCGCTTACACGAAAATGTCTGGATCGATATACGGATTAAGATGTAGACTTTTAAGAAAGGACTAAGATAAGTGTTTATAAGTTCATGCTTTGAGATATCTAGTTCTTTAAGATATCCTTACTGCTTAAGTTTTGCTGTTAAGTTTAAGTATGACTTATCTAGAACTACCTATTACCCTAGAGCAAGGATAACACATACTATGTGCTGAAGTTTGACCACATGGTCTACGTACCTAGAGTTCATACAGGAGTATCAACTCTTCTATCTTATACCAGACACGGTTTTAGGAGAGTTTTGGCAGAGTTCACGCGTCTTTGGGTAGATGCTCGTATCCGTAGGATAAGGATCTAGATAGCGATCATCAGCTTACTCACCGATTGCCATCTAACTAGCATGGCTATGAGAGAGAGATCTCAGGAGAGTAGACCTACCGTATAGGCAGTGGTTCGGATTTTGAGATAAATTTATCGAGATATGTGTACAACGTGTATGGATCAACACCTACTGGGCCTTATCATTCTCCTAAGAAGGATGCACAACGTGATATTATGGTATAGTCTTACTGAAGACAGCCGGATTTTCGGGTACAGAGTATAATCCTAACGACGACCACTCAGTGACCTAGAGTCCTACGATTGTGTGGGACTGGTACATAGATAGTCGTGTTAGCTAGCATGGTTAATACGTATGAAATAAACGTAGTTTTGTAACATCTCGTGGTTTAATATGTTTAGTGATGACAATAGTTATAGTATAGATAGGACATCACACCATGTACTTAGTCGGTTAGATAGATAAATATATGTGATAGACATATGGAAGTCAGTGTTGAGACATTTTGATGAAATATGTGATGGTATTGTATGGATTTTTGTAGAATCAATATCTGATGAATGAGATGTTTGTTGTTCCATGTTCTAATGAAGTTATGCGTCAAGAATTAGTTTAAAATGTTTTTGATAATAAACTTACGATAATTGTTTTACTTAAGATAAGAAAAATGCCTCCTAAAAGAGCACCGAGATGCAGATGAGGAAGAATTCCACGACCTGAACGTCAAGAAGCACCACCACTACCTCGTAGAATCGAGAAACTATTTCTCAGACAGAATCCACCATCTTTCAATGGAACCGAAGGCCCAGCTGAAGTCGAGCTTTGGGTTAGGGCGATGGAAAGAATTTTTGACTTTCTGTAATGCACGGATCAGGAGAGATTCTCTTATGTGACATTTTAAATAACGGGATCGTAGACTTCTGGTGGGAGACCAGAAAGAAAATCATGACGCCTGAGCAAGTGGAGAATTTTACTTGGGAAGATTTCAAAACATGATTTTTTGATAAGTACATTCCGAAAAGCTATAGGAAAAGAAAGGAGATCGAATTCTTCAGCCTTAAACAAGGAAATATGTCGGTGACAGAATATGATCAGGTATTCTGTAACATGTCAAGATTTGCTCCACATCAGGTGGACACTGATGAGAAAATGGCAGACAAATTTTGTTCTGGATTGAAGCATGAGATTAGGGTATCTCTTGCTGCTGACTTATGTCGAGGCTCTGAGTAGGGCTCTAGATATTGAGGAAGGATTATCGAAAGAGAAAGCAACACTTACTCAGATAGACAAGTGCAAAAGAAAATGGTAGGGGAATTCTAATCAAGAGAAAGATAACTATAATACTCAGGTTATAAAGAGGCCATGGCGAGGAAATCAAGGACAATGGATTCAAGTGGCCCCAGGACAAGGTGGAAACACCCGACTACAACTACAGGGCACTCATTACCCATGATGCCACAAGCAACATGCTGGTGCTTGCTTAGCTGGGTATGAAAGTTGCTACAAGTGTGGCCAACATGACCATTTTTCAAGGGATTGCCCATGAAATAGGTAGGGAGCAGCGGGTAGGCCGAATCAACCACGACAAGCTCAACCACTAAGGGAACTGCAGGTACTCCCACAGCCACAACTGCAACAACTGAGGGCTTTAGCTCTCAACTAAAAGCCACCTACTAAGGATCAGGATAACTAGACAAGTATGGGCACACTTCTCAATATGCCAGTGATAATATTATCGATAAGGGAACTTCACGTCAGTTGGTTAGAAATTCTTACGTGGATTTCTTAGAACTTCACTTAGAAGGATCTTGCTAGGAAATATGGATTTTCTTCACCCGTAGAAAGAATTACAACGGTAATGTGGTTGAGCGAACTAGATTTGGACATAAGAGTCGCAATTCCTAGAAATCTATGGATCTAAAGTGTAGGGTTAGTTGATAACCTAGACTCGTATGATTCTACAAAATCGTGAACATATTGTTGTTAGACGGAAGGTTTAGGACTAAGGATTAGTCGATGCCGAAAGTTATGGTCTTATGACGATATCATGGACACGAAGAAGTGACATCAAAACTCGAGGGCATGATAAAGGAAAGGATAATACAAAACGCTATGAAGATGTACAAATTCGGGGACCAAATTTTCTTAAGAGTGGTAGAATGTAATACCCCATGAAATTAAAACTTTATTTATTATTTTAAAAGCTAAATCAAGATTTGAACTTAGAGCTACTATTAAAAAAATTATAATCGTCGATATTTCAATTTTATTTCAAACGAGAAAATTTAAATTAATGTCGGAGAACAAATATAGTTACGAGTCGAGCTAGATATTTTATACTGGATAAATTATCACATCGTCCCACATCATTTCAAATCCCCAAATCCCTCAATTTTTCCCTAAATCCCTCTACTTTTGTCAACATTTACAATCACCTCTTACATGCCTAAGCCTAGCATGTACCTCAGGATACTTCTAGATACACATTAAGCTTTTCACCCCACACTTGTAATAACCCGAAAAATTTAAAACTTTTATTAGCGATGTTTAAACCAATTACTTAGAGTGCTAAGACCTTAATTATGTTTAAGGTGACCAACTAAATGAATTAGAATCGATTCGAAGGTCGAAAACTAGAGAAATCAAAAACTAGTGACTAGTCCTATCGGATTAGGATTTTCTGAATAGCCTGGACATAGAATGAAAGATCGAGAATGAATCTCAACAAAAGGATTTTATTTCTAGAATCCTCTCGCGAAAATATGTGGGAAGCCAAGGAATTAGAATTTTCGAGCATACTCGCTCGGTCAGTCTCAAAAGTACTATTCACGAGCCGGATCAACTTTCAGTCCGTGCTAATCATGAAAATTTATGATAACAATCAAAATCATGGAGGAATATATTATTATGAATTTAGAATTCATAAGAATCAATTTCTGAACGAAATTCCTGAAGAACTTAACCGAACGCCGGGAATATATACCGGAAAAATCCTAAACTGATCTAAACGAACCGAAACTCGAACCAAGGGTCTAAATCAATAAGAAATAATTTATAAGACTCAAATTAACTATGTAAGCTCAAGAATTCAATAGAATTTCTAATGAGCATAATTTAATCGTCGGACGCTGTTTTTCCGCGATAACTCGGAATTGACTTACCGGATGCCATCCGAACTTCATGAAATTATTATAAACTATGAAATAAGTCTTTTTAAGTCTATTTAAGAAAATAAAACCTTAAGGTATCGAGAAATCAATCGAAAGCGCGATAAAACTTAAAGAGTCGGTATTAACATGCCAAATCGGGTAATTTGATTCATTCTCCCAACCACCACCGAGGACAGCCCAAATGAGCTTAAAAAGCTCTTTAGGCTGCCAATACAGCAGCAATTCGTCCATTTCCAGCCTCTCACCTTGAGACCCATTTCTCTCTCTAAATTCAAATCCTCTCTTTTGTTCTTCCAAATTCTTAAGCTTCAATCCCCCATTTCAACTCATTCCAACTATCAAAATAAGTTTATATCATACAAAGTTAGTATTCATCATCCTCTTCCATCCTAATGGAGTGGAATTTGTTTTTGAATTTTTCTTCATTTTGAAACCCTAGTTTCGACCCCTTCAATTTTGTGGCTTTTGAGCCACCAAATGCTCTCAAGCCATGAATGAAATATGCTTAGAAATATGTTCTAAGATTGTGTTTAAAATTTGGGAATTTTTGGAGCATGGTTGTTATTTTTTGATTTTGTTATAATTTCTTTTTATCGTAGTTAAAACATGTTCTTGTGAATATTATTACATATTATGGCTTGTTAATGTATTAGGAGCATTTACAATAAATATGAGAATTTTTGGAATTTTCTTGTATTTTTTTTAAAAAGGGCCGAGAGTTATATTAAATTTTTAGGCCATGATTTGATTTTTTTTTGTTGAAAATAGTTGAGATATAGTGTTTAATATTTGATATGAACATCATATCTTAATCTTGAAACTTTTGAAGCATATCTCCTATTTTCTTCAAAAAGGCCGAATATATATATATATATATATATATATAGACCATTGTTTGATTTTATTTGTTGAAAATAGTTGAGATATAGTGTTTAATATATGATATGAACATCATATATTAATCTTGAAATTTTGGAACACTTCTCCTATTTTCATGTTGAAACCGAAACTTATATACAATTTTTGGAAATTACTTTGATTATATTTGTTGAAAAATAGTTGAGGTATAGTGTTTAATATATGATATGAACATCATATATTAATCTTGAAATTTTTGAGACACTACTCCTATTTTTCTTACAAGGACCAAAACTATATATATATATATATATATATATATATATATATATATATTTTAGGATTTATTTGATTTTTATTTGCTCAAAATAATATAATATGTGATGTTTAGAAATAATATGAACCTAATATGCATTGTTGGGAATTTATTGAACACATATGTAATATATGTATGAGGACAAAAAGAATTCCAAGCATTTGGTTCATATTATAAATATTAGTTGATGTTTAATGTTAATATTACATGTTTATTTCATAATGTAAACATATTGTGAAGTGAATGGAATTTATAGAATATATATACATATATATAGTTATTACCGAAAATGTGTAGGTAGTGATGAGCATGTGTTTTAATTTTAATGTATGATATGAGATGATATTTCATATTTAGTATATGATATAAGCATGATATGATTTTTGTGGAATTTATTGAACACCAATGTTCAATAAATCATAATTACCGAAAGCTATATGCTTAGTTACTCATGTTTTTAAATTATTTGATGATATTGAGTTGGTAATTTAATTCTATAGGATGATAGGAGTATAACATAATTTTATTGGTAATTATTGGATACATATGCTAATTATTGCTAATTATAGAAAACATAGCAAAATAGTTAAGTATGAGTTTAATTTTAATGGTAAATGATGCTATGATAGTTAATCTATAAGCTTGAAATGAATGGTTATGATTATGATGAATGAATGGAACACTTATGCACACATACACAATGATTGTGTATTATGTTAGAAAATAGGGTTTTTCTAATGCTTTAGTATAGTTTATATTGTGTATGGTATTGTATGGTGTTGAATGGTTATGTTATTGTTGTGCCGATAAACAAAACCCCAAACGTAACCAACATAATACTTTATGTACGAGAATCCAAAAGAAATCGACCAATTTCGACAACGTAAGAAGGAATTAACGAGAATCGAAGTTAGACACGAATTAGGGTTTATCTATTAGCAATAGGATACTCAAACGTGAGATCCTAAGTTAAAGAAACCAAAAGCCGAGTTACAACGTTAATACTCAACGACGATAACCTAATACGATATTAGATTGAGCTTTAAGACAACTCGACAACGAATAGCGATTATACAACTTATATAATCTCCGACAAGTTAAGAGAAACAAACAATGTCGTAAAGTGTAAACAAAGATTCGGACCTAAGGTGTCGATCCTTATGTCTCAAAGGTCGAGTTAGTATTCACAAAGAACTTCATCTATTCCTAAGTATTTACTTACGTGATGATATGAGATATCTCGAATCATGGATATCTGAAATTTCTCAGTCATAACGTCAGCAAACATTTTACATAATTTCTTAGATTTGATCCGAAAATAATATCATCAAAATAAATCTGGACCATGATAATATCGTCACCATCTTTGAGAGTGAATAAAGTCTTGTCTATTGAGCTATTCTTGAACCCCTTTTCTTCTAGGTACAACGACATGGTATCTTACCAAGCTTTAGGAAATTGTTCGAGTCCCTAGAGAGCTTTCTTTAACTTGTAGACCTTGTTGGGACCATTAGTCTCAAAACCAGGAGGTTGTTATACATACACTTCATCTATTAGGATACCATTCAGGAATGCACACTTCACGTCCATCTGGTAGACTTTGAAACCTATATGTGCAGCATTGGTTAGGAATACACGTATGGCCTCCAATCTTTCAACTGGAGAAAATGTCTCGTTGTAATCTATTCCTTCTTTTTGGTTATACCCTTTAGCCACGAGCCTTGCTTTGTTCCTAATTACATACCCGTTTTTATCTTTCTTGTTCTTTGAAGATCCACTTCAGTTTAATCACCTTATGATTTTCTAGTCATCCATCAACTCCCAAATCGCATTCCTTAAGAAATCATTAAGTTCTTCTTGCATAGCGTTCGTCCAGCTTGCAACATTGAGGATTCAGAACATCTTTGGGTTCCACTTGAGAATAGAAACAACTGAATAGTTCTGATTCTATGTTGGTTAGTTTATCCGCAATATTGTCCTGGTCAGTGACTGATCTCCGAGTTCTGACCATGTCTGATGGCTCTACAAGAATGTTGTCAGTTGGGTGATCTTCAACCCATCTTTGATATTTTATGACTTCATCAGTTGCTGGATCAGGGTAGACAATTGGTTATCAGTCGACAACTCATCAGCTGGGGGTGATGTTGAAGGGATTTCTGATATTGGTGTTGATAAGCCTCATTTTTACCTGATTTATAAGGCTATATTCGTTTCGTTTATAGTTGATAAGTGATCTTTTGAGCTGTCTTTTGATATATTTATGTTTACCTTGGAAGATATTATGCCGTGTGTGTTTCATGTCATTTTAGCACAGGTTTTGATGTAAAAAAGGTGGATCACGATAAAGAGGAATTAACTAGCCCGGTCGTGAGCTCGTGCAAAGAATATCTGTTTAGATACGACGATAAATATGATGAAATAGATTTGACAAGGATGCAAAGTTTATAATATTAAAGAGCATCTCGATAAGAGTCCATAGGCGCAAACGGATCGTAATTCGTAGTCCGGACGAGAGAGAACGGAGCGAAACAACGAAGTCGCGCAATGCGCAGCGCGAGAAAATACGCCTCACGAGTTGTGCTCGCGACCAAAGGTCGCGAGGCCAACTCACGAGGAAGAGCAGATTTTCTGCGTTTTTGAAGCCTCGCGGGGTTCCTTCGCGACTCAAGGTCGCTAGCACGCATTACGAGGCCCCTAGGGTTGTGTATATACATATTGGACGAAACTTTACACAGGGGAGGCATTAGACGAGATTAGACGGAGATCCCAGAAAAGAACGCAACTTTTCCTTTTGTTTTTATTCTTCTTGCATTTGTTTTCCAGAATAGAATTTAAGCTTTTATCTTCAGTGTTTTATTTTCATTCCAGTTTCATTAGCTTTCGTAGTTCAGTTTTGTTCCTAGTTCGGATTTATTTGCGGATTCAAGTCGCTACAATTGTTCATCGTGGAATCCTACGGTTTTATTTATCTATCTCAATTTATGCTATCTTTATTTATTTATTGATATGGTAATTTAATTATGCATAGCTAATTTCGTATTGATCCTAGGGTTTGTATGTCTAGACTAGATTCGTATAATTTATCTGTTGATACTGTTTTGCCATCCCATTCATGATTTATGATTCTTGGCTTTAATTATCATGTGTTGTTATCTGGCCAATATTGATGCATGCTAGTTATGTGATTGATGTCCTGGTGGAATTAATTTCATAATTGATATCTTAAATTCATAATACAGTCTTTACCTTGAGACCTAACGAAGATAGGTGAACTGTAGGAGGTTAATCTTTGTGTGCTTTTGGTAATTAGCTTATTTCTCTTGAGACCCGACGGAGATAGAGTTTAGGCTAACCTACTACTATAGGCTGTCCTGGCGGAAACTATAGTTATATTAGTGATCCTTCATATGAATGTGGATTAAATTGGTAAACAGATTAATAGGTTAATTGTGTGAATCTGGTTAGGTTAAGTACATCCCTAGGGTCAGTCTTCTATATCTGGTTTTATTCATTATTTATATTTTGAGTCTAGTTTTATAATCTCTCTCCCTTGTTATTTTGTTGCCTGGATAATAATCAAAATTCTGCGTTGATTATTCGCTGTGTTCTCGAGTCGCAGTCCCTGTGGATACGATATATATACTTGTTGTTTTACTATCATTTATTTGGTAGGAATATTAGCGATCGGTGTATCTCACGGACAGTTGCGGTGTCACCGACTAATCATTGTCGATCGAGCAACAATCGGCTCGCTCTCCTCGACATATAGCAAATTCGATTCGAGGAACCTCCAGCTAAACTGGATCTTTTCCATGGATCTGCTGAGCGTCTTCAGTTTCTTCCTCTTTAGGTCCCCAAACTAATACTTCGTCAGTTAAGCTTAGGGGAGTGGAGCTTCTTTGGATAGATAACGCAGCTTCCATGTTGATCCGATTCCTTTACTCAGTAGCAGATTCATCAAATACAACATGAGGTATTACTTCCACAATGAAGGACTGCTTGTTAAAAACTCTATAAGCTTTGCTAGATTCCTTAGCAGAGGAATACCCAAGAAAGATTCCTTGTTCAGCTTTGTTGTCAAAAGTTTTTAACTGCATTTTGTCATTATTATGGATGTAACACAGACAACTAAAAGTACAAAAGTGAGAGATAGAAGGTTTCTTGTTATTCCACACTTCGTATGGTGTCTTCCCATGTCTCTGAGTCAGAAATGATATGTTTTGGTGTAACATCTTGTGTTGATAGCTTCAGCCGAAAACTTTGGAGATAGCTTCAAACTGGCAAGCATCGTGCGTGTTGTCTCTTTCAATGTTTGATTTTTTCTTTCAACTACTCCATTTTGTTGAGGTGTGCAAGAAACATATGTTTGATTACTGATTTCTTTAATCTCACAATACTTTCTGATGATAGCATTCAAGAACTCAGTTTCTTTGTCGGATCTGATTGCGATAATGTTAGTCTACTTCTCGGTGCTGAGTCTCTTCAACAATGCAGGCAACTTCTCTAGTGTTTCTCTTTTCTCATACAAAAACACAACCCAGGTGAATCTGAAAAAATCATCAATAACAACAAGGGGGTATTTTCTACCGTTATAGCTAACCGGAATTACTGGTCCAAAAAGGTCCATGTGCAGCTGTTGAAGAATTCTATCAGTTGAGTGGGCAGTCTTGTTTTTTAATGATGTTTTCGTCTGTTTGCCCTTCTGACAAGCTTCACACAATTGGTCCTTATGGAATCCCGCATTTGGCAAACCTTCGACCAGCGAGTGTTTAGCCAACTTGTTGATGGTCTTGAATTTCAGGTGATTCAGCCTTTTGTGCCACAACCAGTTGATCTCCGAGGAAGTCTTGGATACCAGGCATGTATCTGGAAGGCAATCCTCTCATGATGCAACATTTAAGTTCTCATGCCTTGCTACTCTCAGTACGATCTGCTTCTGACCGTTCTTAACTGTAAATTCATTCTTTTGAATCTTGATAGTGAAATCTTTATTATATAATTGGCTAACTGATAGCAGATTATACTTAAGACCAAGAATGTAATTCATATTAAAATTTTAGCTTTGTCGATCGAAAATCTACCGTAGCCTTTGGTGTATTCGATAGAATTATCACCAAAACGACTTTCACATCTTCCTTCTCCACGTAGCCAATCAGATATTCCTTACAATCAGTCATGTGTCTTGAACATCCACTGTCTAAGTACCATATGTGCTTCTAGGCTGGAAGGGCCATTTTCTTCTTCTGATCGATCAGCACGACCTGCAAAAATCATATTTTAGATACCTAGTATAAAGTGGGTTCTTGCACATTAGTAGTTCCATTGGAACCCAGATCTGCATGATGATTCTGATGCTATTGTCAGGCCTGATATGTCTTCCTTAGAAATAAATATAAACTGTCCTTGGCTTTTTCTGCTGGGCCTTGGAGTTCTGTGCTGATTCTGTAGGGGGTTTGGGTTTGTGCATGTATTTTCGGGATGAACGAGTGTGCTGTAGAGGTGTAATGGAATTTTTACTGTGTATAGGATGTCTGTGATAGACTGGAATATTTGATGGGGCATACTTCCTAGAAAAAGGTGCTTTCAGTACAGGCTTTCTCTGCTGAGTAGGCTTGCGTTGAGAGTTCCTCAGTTGTGTAACTTAGGGCTTCCTAATAGGATCATATCTTCTAATTATTTTATACTTAGACCCTGAGTTTGGCACAACTTGTCTTGTATCCATTCGTTCAGTTACTGGAGCTTTCAGCTTCTCATTAGACTTTACGAACACAGTTTTGGTACCACTGGTGGATGCACCATTCACCTCTGAACTAGGATCATAACCTAATCCAGTTCTAATCAACGGACACGTCTAAACTGATTGAATGGACTCCAGTTTCTTTGTGGGTCCATTCAGAGTGTTTGTCATTTCTTGGAGTGAAGCCTCACTTTGCTTATGTGTGCAGAACTTCAGGCTGGTCTCAGTTACTTCAGTTCTGAGCTGAACTATTTATTTCCCTTGCTGAGACCGCTTAGCCTTCAGTTCCTTGATCATGCTATCTTGATCATCACGTTCTTAGTTTAGCTTTGTCAGTTTAGCAGTGAGCTTCATCTCTTTTTCCAAAAGGCCAACTGACTGTTGACTTTTCTCAGTAAGCTGAAGCTTTTCAATCAGCTTGTAATTTTCAGTCATGGTACCTTCATGACTTCATGTCATGTAGTCAGCCATGATCTACTCCATCTCATCCCACTTGACTGAGGTGTCTTCGGAATCAGACACATATTTAGATAATACGACACTACGGAAGAGATTTTCAGTAGAGAAACGAGAAGTCACCTCAGGTTCGTCAAGGGCATTGTCAATTCCCACCATGCAACTTTCCTCATAACTGTTGCTGATCTCTCTGACCATTAGGGACTGGCTTTCATCATCAGTGCTGGAGGAATTGCTAGAATAGATGTTTGATGAGCTTGAGGTGTTCTCAACAACCATAGCCTTGCACTCGTTCATCTTCTTGTCGCGCTTTGCTCAGAAAGCTTTTCTTTCCTTGTGGCTCAGTTTTGGGCAGTCGTGTCTGAAGTGCCCCTTCTTGCCACAGTTGAAGCACTCATCATATTTACACTCAGGTCGACTGGGCTTCTTGTCAGACTGATCCTTGTGAGTTTTTTCCTTGTAGTACTGTCATGTCCACGGCTCTCTCTTCAGTACTTGCTGGACTTCTTCAATCGGGCTTTCATTTTCCCAAATCTTTCAGCTATCAAGGTGTACTAGATCAACAACTCGTCGTTGCCGCACTCAGCTTTATCCTTTGCTCTTGTCATCTTTAAGGACAGTACATTTGCTCATGATGACTTGAGTATCTTCTTCAGAAGATTCAACCTTTGATGACTTTTTTATACGTTTGATATCTTACTCGTCACCTTTCAGCGCTGAGAAGAGTTTGTCCGTAGACATCTCATTAAATCCGACTTTTTTCTGAAGGGCTACTGTATAAGCTTTCCAGTCAATAGCGGGGAGTACCCAAAGGACCATGAGATTGATTTATCTTTGAGTGTACTTGTTCTTCCGTAGGTTTGAATATCATTGATGTTGGTCGTGAATCTGAGTTCCATGTCATCAATGGATTCTTTCTTCTTTTGTTTTAAGTTATCGAACTTTTGACAAGCTATCGTAAGCTTGTTCTCCTTGATCTCCTCGGAGCCTGCATAGAGGCTCTCTAGCAGGTCCCACATCTCCCTGGTCGTCTCACACTTCATCAACTTCCCAATGTTAGAGTTGGGAACTATTCTAGAGATGATGTTTTTGGCGAGGTTGTCGAGCTCATCTTGTTTGTGTTCTTTTAAGGTGAAGTTCGCTCGATCCTTCAACTTGAAGTCGTAGGTAGGTTCTTGTCCGATACTGTGCTTACTTTCATCATCTTCTCTAGGATAATGATTGGGCCATTGGTGATGACCTCTCACATGCGGCAGTGTTGGGCTGTAAGGTAGCTCTTGAGTTTGAACTTCTAGATCTCATAATTGTCTACCGTGAATGTCGGGAGAGAAGTTTACCTACTATAATTAGTTTCCATCACATCAAAAATGTAGCAGTATGAAAAATATATATGATTTTATAGATCAGTTCATAAACAACGATCACTGGGGGAGTTAGTTGTTCTTGTGAACAACCTGCTCTAATACCAATTGATGGGTCCCACTAGGTAGTACTAGTATACACAGGATGGGGGAATACACCCTTTGGGTAAATTTTAAACTTTTTCTTTTGACAAGACTTGCTGGCTACTAGGTGTAGCTGGTCGAGTAACTGGTAGTCCAATACTGATGGCGGTACTACTGGCCAGTTCAAATAAGCGATGTCTTGTACAGAAAGTTATCAGTTAGCAGCTAGTCAATTGGACTGATAACTGATATGCTTGTGGAATATGGTGGTTAATGTATTTGTCTTACTGAAAACTTAAATCCAGTTTCAAATACTTTAGTCAAATATTGATTAGGTAGTTTTCAGTTTATATTTCTTTAATATCAATCGGATACTGATAGAGGGTTTTGAAACTATGTTGTGTTGTTGTGTGCTATTGATGACAATTCAATAATATGTACACTTGAAGGAATACTGAAAGTAAATAAAACATTGATTTTTACGTGGTTCGAATATATCAACTCCTACGTCCACGAACTGATTGCTCAGTCAATCCACTAACTTCGGGTTGGATCTTGCTTACGGGTAAAAGAGTAAACCTAGACACTGAGGTTACCTTACAATATCCCGCCTAACTTGATGTTCCTCCTACATTTACTGGTGCTAGGAAACCACTAACTGTTTTCAGGATGCAGTCGACTTAAACTCTAGCTTATGCGAGCTAGATGATCAAGCTTTCAGCAACTAACACTTCGTTACCTACTTGCCCTAATCTCTACCTAATTTTTGGGGGGTTTAGTAGAGGGATTTCCATCTAAGGATCCGAGTTGACACATATGTCAAACTAAATATGCTTAGGCTTAAGATATACAAGATGAATATCCTAGACTTAAGGAAGTGTATACTAAAATCTCGAGCTAATAGACATATGAGAGCTCTTGAGATTTACTGATAGCATTGTTAACTTCTTTCTTCGAAATAGCTATTTGATTGGCTTGAGCTTTGAGCTTAAATGTTTTGAGATTTTAATTGTGTATCGTTTGGAACCTTCAAATGTTGGATTCTGCACAATATATAAAGAGATGAATATGAATAGAGCCGTTGGAGGGACTACCATTCAAATCCTTCTAATTATCGTTTGAATTCTTCCTGTTGAGAATCCTTATACGTCACTGTTAAAGGTCTGCATCATCGTACACCGTAGCCTGTAATTCTGAAAAGATCTACTGACAAGACAGATCTTCTGTAGATATGCTAGCACACGTGGCGAGCCAAATACTCAGGATTAATATCTTCCGTGTTTCTTCAGTTGAGTTGGACTCCGTATTTTATCAGTATTGACTTCAGGTTGGTCCAGTCAAGATTGCTTCGTCTTTTGTCAGTAGGTTGGATTCTTGTCTTTTGTCAGCTTCGGACACCCGAATCAGTATGATGCATTGAGTAGATATAGATAAACAGTCAGCTTTGGCATTTCATCGCCAGCTTTGACATGATATAGCCAGCATTGATTAAATGTCTCTAGCTTGACCATCGATAGGAAGCTTTGACTCCAAGACGCCAGCTTTGACTCCTGATAGCTAGTTTTGACTTTCTCGAGGACAGTTAGCTGTTTGATATGACACTTAGTCATATCCTGACTCTTCATCTCTTCAGCACTAAGTCTTAGTCTTTGATCTTCAACCTTTGGTCTTCCAAAGTCAGTCTTCAGTCTTCGACTTTACTCCAATAGCTCTGTTCATCAACATCGCCATACTTCAGTTCTTCAGACATCAGTTGACCTTCCATCAGTCTTCAATTGTTCAGTCTGCGATCCTTCAGTTGAGCCTCTAGTTGTGTTGATACTGATACTCCTATCAGTAAAACTAACTCCAGTACTACTTGAAATCCTTTAATCTTTGGGTCTGTCCAAGATAGTAGTTCTACTACTGAAACCTGTAACACAAATGTTTAACTCTAGAATAAGTTAGTAACATTAAGTCTATCAACAAGAAAATCATCATAAATTTTGTAATCTAATCAAAAAACAAAATTAAAATTGATTAATTTCCAACAATTTAGAAATTTTTTACAAGAATAAGAAAAGCGCCTCGAAGTCAAAACCATCTCAAACAAATAAATCCACATATTTTGCACGTGCAACCATTCACACGCCTTTGGTTCCATATATTTACACCGCAATGGGTTTATTAATTTCAAATCTCAGTCCACGAGTGTAATATAATATCGTAACATACTTTACTTTGACAAAAAGGCAATACCTTTGACATATTAAATTTTTATTACAAAATCAAATCAAACGATTTGTGGTTAGAGGGTCTTATCCTTTCGATACGATAAAATAAAATATGAATAGCATATCTTAAGAATGTACTCGACCGAACACAAATATAAATGATTTGTACACATATGAATAAAACATGAACCCCATATGTTGTACGATTTCATTCATATTGACTGATGTAATAATGACATGACATAGTAAATTAAAAGTCAAACTAAGAAATACAATAATATATATATATATATATATATATATTTACATATAAATATGATCATATTATACGAACATGACATGATTCAACATGAACATGCACAAAATTATCGTGTTATACGAAAATTATAAAAACATAACATAACATCATCATCTACAATATTATCATGTGTCGACAATTATCGACACAATAAAATACACAAATAGGATAAGATTGAACACTAACTTATTAACTTTGTGCGATTTCTTACGTGCTTTCGTATTGTGTCAAAAATTGTGATTTTTCTATTGGTAGTTGGTTAATATATAAGATTTTGATCTCAAATTCGAATCCATTGTACATGAACTTTAAATTTCTATATTAATTAGGGGAAAAATGTGTGTCTTACCTTCTTTCTTATGATTTTAATTAATGATTGAAATAACCAAATTTGACTGAACTTAGTAATGAGGGGCAAATTTGGGAATTCAAGTGTAGAAGTGTTGAGACTGTGAAGGTGGCACTAGGACATTAATTATTAAATCCAAGATTCCATATCAAAACTCCCTTATAATATTCATTAAACGTGTTGACATGATTTACAGACAAACTAAAAATAATAATAAATTACTAAAATACTATAAGAATAATGAAAAATAAAAATAAAAACACGCAACGGATGGTGTATTTAAACTCATCCATCCCAACGTTTCTTCTCCCCCCTCTCCTCTAACTCTTCAATCCTCTGTGTAGTGTAGAGAGAGAAACTCAAATTCTGCAATCTTCCACTCCATTTTCCTTCTTCCTTTCAACCCATTTTCCATTTAGGTAATTTATTCTTCTCGGATCTTGCCATTTTTCAATATTATCTTAGTGCTCCATCACTCCATGCATATACATATAAATATTATATATGGGTTTACAGAAACATGTATATAAATTTTTTACATCTGATGGGTACTGAAAATGTTGTACTGTCCAAAATTTCTGTTTAAATAATAACTCTCTCTAGCTCTAGCATCTTCATTGTTGAGCTGGTTTACCTCTTTTTTCTTTCTTTTTTTCTTTTTTCTTTTTAGTTTTCTTTTTCTGTTATTTTTTGTGAGATTCTTGAATTGGTTTTTACTCTTTTCCAGCTATCTCCTAATTTGATGCTTGATTTTGTATTTTTGCTTCGATCAAATTCTATGCTACAATACTCATAAATATGTATATATATATATATGTGAGTTTGAATGTGTGTGTGTAAATCCTTTTAAGGTTGTCGATGTCTAGGAGTAGACCATATAAATTGTTGTATTGAAGTAATGGCATTATTTCAAAGCTCTTTTTGTCATCATGTAGTTATGTAATAAATCTGTCAACTTTTACTCATGAGATAGTTATCCACTCTATGAAAATGGAGAATACTAATTAATCTCATTTTTCTTTGTTATTACACATACGTCTCACATATTCTAGCTTTGTAGATCAAGATGGCGTACGAGGATCGATATGGGCAGGTGCAGAGGCCTAAATATGACTGCCTTCTATTTGGTAACTAAAAGTACCTTCACAAAAATTTCCCAAAATTCATTTATTTTTCATGTAATAATTTTCTTGCATTCTTGTTTAGATCTTGATGACACCCTCTACCCTCTAAGCTCTGGCCTAGCAACATCAGTGCTCAAGAACATTCAAGGTATATATGCAGCTTCTCTCTCTGCTTCGATTATTACTTCGAATGTTAACGATCTTCCTTTGATGCATAGATTGTTGATCGTTCATCACAATTGTTTGTCATTCTAGATTACATGATCAAAAACTTGGGCGTAGAAGAGAGCAAAATCCCTTCACTATGTGACCTTTTGTACAAAAACTATGGCACAACAATGGCTGGTCTTAGGGTGAGCTATTTGTACATTGTTTTCAACTGCTGACTTAGCAAGGTTTTGTCTGAAAAAAATAAGTATCATAACGCGTTGCTCTTTGCAGGCAATTGGCTATGATTTCGACTATGATGAGTATCACAGCATTGTTCATGGGAGATTGCCTTATGAGAATCTGAAGCCGGATCCTGTGTTGAGAAGCCTCTTGCTGAGCTTGCCTATTCCCAAAATCGTGAGCACATTTATCGCGTTTTTGGAACTTTCAAGAACATTTTCTTGTATGGTTTATTGACTACTTAATCATGATCAGATCTTCACCAATGCTGATAACATCCACGCCGTCAAGGTGCTGAGGATACTAGGCCTTGAAGACTGCTTTAAGAGCATAATCTGCTTCGAGACTCTCAATCCTGTTCACAAGAGCGTTGCATCGGATGATGAGGATGACATCGCGTTTTTGGGGTCAAAACCGGCTGGCAACGGTGGTGCTCGCAGAAGCAGTGAGATTTTTGACATTGTTGCACATTTCTCTCAGCCTAATGCAGGGAAATCTGGATTGCCTAAGACACCTATAGTTTGTAAACCTTCGGAATCTGCCATAGAAATGGCTCTCGAGATTGCAAAGATCGATCCTCGTAGAACAGTAAGTTTGCAGATGCCATAGAAGGTGTTTGGCTGAGCTTACATTCTTGGTTCAGACACATATATGGTTATTGTAGTATTCTAATTAAACCATCTTAATCTGCAGCTCTTCTTCGAGGACAGTGTCCGAAACATTCAATCCGGGAAGCGTGTTGGACTAGACACCGTGCTGGTGAGTTATTAGACTCGTTAAAGGATTTGATATTGTTGGAATAGAAGATTGCAAGAACTCACAATAACATATGAGTCCTTAGTAAAACTTGGATCGTTTTTACTAAATTTGAGCAAATTTCTTGATGCAGATTGGGAAATCCCAGAGAGTGAAGGGTGCAGATTATGCACTAGAAAGCATTCATAATCTTCGGGAGGCGATACCGGAGTTGTGGGAAGCTGAGAAGCCAGCTGAGGCTAACTACTCTGGTGTGGCTGTGGAGACTTCTGTCATTGCTTAACTTAATTTACCTAACTATTTCATTGCAAATTTGTTAGCATATGTTGGTAGTTCATGTTACTACTTGCCCAATGATGTAAATTCTATGTTGCCATCATCTAATAAGATCTTGTATTTTTCTTGCAATATTTGTGACCACTCACATTGCTTGAACTCTCATCCATGGTAATTCTAGCTTGGGGCCAAGAGGGGATCCTATGCAGTACGTTGTATTTATTGTTCGTTTCTATATATAATAACAGTTAAATAAATCACCAGTTTTGACTCGTGTTACAATTTACACTTCATTTTTAAAGTATGTCAACAATAACTCCACTTTTTCAATGTACTAATTTTGATGTCGCCAAATTTTCTAATATTAAAATGATGTCATTTCAATGATGAAATGATCCACTAGGGCAGTCTCATTGATTGTTTTGCACCCGATCTTAGTGCAACATCTATATTTTGATTCATTCTCTCTTGGGTTATTGACATATAAATATACAAATTTTGATATGATTTTCGTTTTGCACATGAACTTTAAAAAAACATATAAATACATAAACTTTGATTTATTTTTGGTTTTGCATACAATTTCAAGAGGGGTATATAAATACACAAACTTATTCATTTCAGTAATTTTACCACGATTTATTTTTTTGACCAAATTGAAACTGACATGACATTAAATATGATGAGTTCATAACGGCGTGGAAATAAATTTCTAAATAATATAAAAAATATTTACACTTGGCAAAACACGCACATTGACTCATTAACATACACAAAACACATATACACTTCACGAGAAAGAAAGAAAGAAAAATGAATATAACACAAACACACAAAATGAAGAGAACGCTTGAAATCTTAAACCCACCATTTGTAATGGAGTAAATAACGAACAAGTAGGCTACTAAATATCTTCTTCTTAACACACAAACTTTAAGATTTTCACATCGTTGTCAATAGGGGTGACTTATTAGGGTGTTGGGTAATCGGTGCCGATACCCGACCAAATTTATCGGTATTGGGTACCCGATTACCCGAAAATCGGGTATACTGGTCGGGTCGGGTAGTGCACAATTATTTTATCGGTATCGGGTATACAGTCGGGTATTCGGTATACCGAATACCGAATTATTTAATATAAATTCATTAATATATATATATATATAATATATTATATATAAATTTCAGTATAAATTCATTATATATAATTTATATATTTATTATATATAAATTTCGTATAAATTTCTTATATATATAATATATAAATTCATTATATATAATTTATATATTTATATATATAAATTCAGTATAATATATATATTAAACAGTTACAGGGACCTTAAGAAAAAATTAATTTGCAGCTCCCGAGAATCGATCCCGGGACCTAACAAAGATATTAAAGGGCAAGTCCAACGCGAAGCCGAGGCTAAGCGCAACTCGAATATTGAGCGGTTAAGTTTATAAATAATGGGTAATTTAGGGTATCCGAATACCAGTCGGTTACCAGTCGGTATTCGGCACCGACTAAAAAATCGGTCGGGTCGGGTATCATATTTTACGTAAAATCGGGTCGGTGCACTGATTTTTTCGGTAGGTACCGACCCGTACCGAATAGTCACCCCTAGTTGTCAACTCATCATATCTAATGTCATATCAGTTTCAATTTGATAAGAAACAAAAATTATGGTAAAATTACTACAATTATACTCCTTTTAAAGTTCATGTACAAAATCAAAATTAATCAAAGATCACATATTAATATACCAATAACCTTGTCTCTTTCCAATAATTTCATTATTGGACATTTGGCCTGTTCCATATGATGGAAGATGTTGGTGTGCTAGGGGCTGATTATTTGGTACATGCTATTCATGGTGCTACCATACAAGAAACTCGCTTTTGCTAGAAAAATATAGTGTCGAAATTACTATATATTAAAATGTGAAGAAATTATCAATATTTTAAAGTAATCTCGAAGTTAAAAAGTATATAAAAAAATAGTGATTTATTTGATACTTAACTTTAAACAATCCCAATTCGATATTTGGGGATGCGAAACAAATGGAATTGCTGACGCCTCGTGCCTAGGGAAGTAAACATTGTCGGACGCAAGAGGGGATAGTGTGGGCTAAATCGAAAATTCTCATGAACTCATAGGAGTTAAATACGGGAAACTTTTTACAATAAGCTCCCTCCCAAATTAGAAAATATAAATAAAACCCTTAAACATTACAGGAATATTCTCATAGGACACGTCTTTACTTAAAGGACGAGTCTTCTCGTTGGCCTGTCCGACTCAGAACTAATCCGATCTGAACCTATTAATATTAGTATGTTAAATTCGTAAATGATAAATTTATTCAAAATAAGTGATATATTTATTAAGAGTAATTAATACATTTACTCATAATAAGTGATACAATACTGTTTATTCACAACAAGTGATACGATGATACAAAGTAAACGTAATATATTTATCCAAAGCAAGTGAAATATTTATTCAAAATAAATAATATATTTATTCATAGCTAGTGATATAATGACATGTTTATGGGCCGGATCGAGTCGGACGGATATGGGTCGGATCGACTCGTGAAATGATCCAACCTTAAAAAGGGTCAACCCTACTCAAGTTTTTGTGTAAACATTATTTTCTAATTCTACCACTGGTAATATGTCTTGTAATATTAAAATGTTCGAGCACAATTCGTCTCCAAAACACAATCTTAGCCACACTAGAAAGAAATGTCCTATCTATTTGGGACGATTTCATGGTAAAATGAGTTTTTTCTGGTCAAAAGACCACATGTTCTAATTCCACTATTGCCTCAATAGGTCTGAGTCTAATTTTTCAAATGTGATTTACATGTTATTGCATAAAACGTTGTTGTTAGGATTGGCCCAATTTGCAGTCCAAACAACCCAAGTCCATTTTCTCTTGTTATTGTTTACTTAAGACCTACTTTGCGCCACTCCAATTACAGCAGCAAAAGAAATGTGCCCCCGCACATTCCGAAATTGCCTGCAGTGAGAGAGAGAAATAGAGACTTCGTGGCTGCTCGTGAACGCTGTGAGAGTGCATCCGAGAGCACGTCTGTGAGAGAGGAGGGCTGCGATTCGAGATGACGAGATGGTCACTCCCTTTGGTGGAGCTCTGTTTGTGTGTGTCGTCAAATGAGGAGCCGCACTGGCCAATGTTATCTTTATTTTCTTTCTTCCTTCATTGTTGTGTGCGGTGTCGAGAAAACTGACAGGAACGACATTGAGTTGTTGCCGGGATCGATGGAGGTGTTGTCCGGGTGCGCGTTGATGACGACAAAGCTGTCCGGATTCACAACAAACGTAAATTTTATCCAGTACGAATTAAAAAAATATCCCCCATAATTTGATTTTCTTGATTTAGTGTATGAGTGATGTCCATAATATCTTGTCACTTTTAGAAATAGTGGGATTGTACATGTCGAATATAATTAGTAGGGTTTATCTTAGTCAAACTAAATGCCAGATTATTTTATCCCATTAGTGAGTTAAGAGTGATACAGGACGGCAAGTTTTTACCTCATATTTTCACATCAGTTTATGTAATCTTGTCGTGTTTCCCTAATGTTGAACTACATTTTCTAGCCACGCATCCGTGTTGTCATGCTCTCATTATATATTTGTGGTAAATTATCCAAATGGTCTATTGTAGACAATTAATTTTTTTTTAACAAATTATATTGCACCCACATGTAACTTAAGAATTAAATAATTAATTATATTTATATTTTATTAATGGAATTTATTCCAAAATTAAATATATATATATATATATATATGATTAATATTTAATTTTATCGACAAATAGAAAAAAGACATGTGACAATGACACCTCGAAGAGGAATAACCACTCAAATTGCACCACATAAGCCTCAATTGCCACATAAGCCCTAAAATGTCACGTAAGCCCAAAAGCCCATTAAAGCCCAATAGCTCACTAACTCATTTAGCCCACTAGCTCACATCTATAAACAGGGGTGTTGGGGCTTATAAATAGAGAGGTGAAGTGAAGTGAAGAAGAGGAAGACAAGTGAAGAATTCAAGACACTCGAAGGACTCGCTGCAAAGTCTTCTCGGGCATTCAAAGTTTTCTTCAACATTCAAGGAGTTTTTCGTGCAAATCGCCGTATTTTTCGCCAAAATCATCATCTAAATCAACTCAAAGACAGCGTTCAATTTGGAAACAAGATGAAAACCCTCCGCATAGGCATTCAAAGTTGAAGATCTTCAAATGTTCTTCAACACATCAAACCAAATCTGACAGTTGCTTTGAAAACAAGGCCAAGATCCTTCAGATCAACACCATCAAATTCAAACTTCAAGTTTAAGGAGATAAGGGAACCACACCCCCTCCAACAACTTGAAGAATATCCAAAGAGCATTCAAGAATTCAAATTGAAGAGTAGAATCAGAGGATAAATAGAAGATCGAACTCATTCCAAATATATTAAATCCAAAAAATATTGATTTTGTATACAATTTCGTATATATAGAATTAAATACGAAAATTTGTGTTACAAATTTCTAACCCCAATCCAATGTAGTAACGCAAATAATATACGAGGATCGATATATAATTCACTATTTATGAGCATTTTTTATAAGCACCGTTAACATTTAATTCAGAAATTAAAAAAATAATATTATATTTTATTCTAATACATCGAACAGAATTATCAAGTTTAAAAATCACGTAAAAATTATAGTTTGATTTATCTTTCTTTTTTCCCATCTACTTAAGAGATGAATAAGAGTAAATTGAGCTCTAATTTTTATATAACTTATAAATTTGATGATCCTGATAATAATTTTTGATACATTAAAAATAAAAATAATGGTGTGAACTAAATACACACAGTACTCATAAATGGTGAGCAACATATCGATCCTACTATATAATATTATATCTCTAACACCCCGTATTTTTATCTTTATTAATAATCGATATGAGAAAATCCGATTAGAACTAGAAGGTCCTTATCCCGGAGAAAACTTTCACTAGTGAAAATTTATTTATTCTCCAAAGAAAGAAAGAACTTGATGCTAAGTTTTAAAAATGGAGTTTCCAATTTATCTCGAAAGGAGATTGTTTATAAAATCAAGAATGATATAGAAAATCCATTTTATGTAAATCAAGAATGATATAGAAAATCCATTTTATCCATATAAAATCAAGAATGATATCAAGAATGATATCTCGAAAGGAGATTTGTAACATTTTATGTGTATGTCGCATATGCATGCAAGAAGGAATAATTATATGCTAGTATGTGTATGTGTATGTGTATGTGTATGTGTATGTGTTCAACATATGTTTACACGTAGATGCATGCAATAAGTTTGGGATGATCATTAAAATCTCACCATATGATAGCTCTCGTCGTGACGAATCCGTAAACACCAAAATCACCTCGATCAGAGTTCATTTGAACCGTCAACGAATTTTTTCTTCGTTTTGAATAAAAAACGCTCGTAATTTCCAAATCTAAAAATACCTCACATCCTTGCTAATTCTACTCATTTCCATCTCATTCCAAAAATATTATAGAGAGAGAGAAAAAAAATTTGCTCCTCCATCTCGCTATCGAGAGTGGTTGGACGACCGCTCGAGCCGTGCGTCGTCGTCAGAAACATTTTCCGGTGATGAAATTTTACAAAAATTGCACACCCAACTCCTTTTGATGTGTAAATTCCATTTCTGAAGCTCATTTTTCCAAAAGATTTCTGGAAACCAGTCATGCAGAGCCAAAACATAAGCAGTTGCCACTATTACCGCCACCTCCATAACTTCCTTTTTACAACTCTGATAGCGATGATTCAAAACGGTAAAATGCTCTTCTTTTCATGAGGATTTCATATCTGATTTCAATTCTAAAATATAGTAATAGTTGGGCCTCCAATTTTGTTCTTAAAGTATGAGCCCTCGTTTCGTATCAAATCTGAAATATGCTAAATTGACCCATTTAACGAACTTGTTTTCTAAAAAAATTTAAAGGATTTTTCTCCTAACATCAAAAGGATTCAAATGGATTTTGTTTGAGGTCATTTGGTTGAGTAATGAGTCTTGTGGATAAGTTTGAAGTTTGTCCATCTTTTTGGTAAAGCTGTGAAATTTTATGCAAATTGTCTATGTTTGCATGCGGAATTTGAGCATGTTGTTGTGCTATTTTGGCTTCGATTTCTTCTGGAACGTTGTTCATTTACATGTCTACTTAAGATTGGAGCATTTGAGCCATAGACAAGCTCGTTTGATATATCTCTAATCTCATGAAAATACCTTACGTGAAACTACCTTGTCTCGACCAGCCTACTTTGAACCTCTATATCTCACAATCCACTGTGCCTTTTTGGCCTTTTTGAATGAAACTTGTTGGATATTTTAGTTAAGGTCACAAGTATTTCAAAATGGTTTTTTTTTCATAATTTTGTGTCTTGAGGCAAAAGTTATCATCGTTCAAAAACCCCTTATTAACCAACCAATTCTGGGAAAAAGCTAGGAATTTTTCCTTAATGTAAAACCTACTTCAAGTTGCCAACTTTGAGACCTTGTATCTTCTACACCATAGCTCCTTTGGAGTTGATTCCTTCTATGAACTTGCATTACGTGTAACAAGGTTTCCAGAATGGGCCTTAGAGTGCACGTACATATTCTGAGTCAAAACGTATGAGACCCGAAAGTGGGTGTGCCACCTATCAAATTATGAAAGATTACCTAAGTCCAGAAACTGTTTCGAGTAGCCTACTTTGAGGCTCGATAACTTCAAAACCTTAACTCTTTTGAACTCAATTCCTTCCGTGAACTTGTTGTACATGTGTAGATTTTCAGAATGTATCATTTCTTTATTCATATGGCTTTTGAGTCAAAAATTATGAGAACCCAAAGAGAATGCGTTGGCCCATAAATTTTGAAAAATTCTAAAAATTTGGTAAGTATGAGAAATTTGCATTTGAGCATTTATGTGATCTTTACTTATGTGATTACTTGATTGCATACATACATGTCATATCACAACGAGACGTTACAACAACGTTTTTAAATAGAACGTGGTTTGGTGCATTCCATGATCTTATTAAAAGATAAAATGTCAAGGTATCTTTTTCTTAAAAAGATAAGTCAGTTTTGAAAGCACAACATGATATTTTTTATAATAGAAAAATTGGTTTTAAAACCCGACGAAAATTTCAACTCCAGATTTAAAAACTGGATAATATGTGGACCTAGGTGAAGTAGTTTTGTCACGGTGGGACCGTGGTGAGATAGCTTTTGTAATGGTGAGACTGTTATCTTTGTCTATGATACTTAAAGCCTAGACTTGTCTTGTAGAGCACGTCGGGAAGAGAGGTGAACATCCAGATAACCCCGCAGAGTCAAGAGGAAGAACTTGTGAGTTATATTTTACAAGGTATCTTGGGTTAGTAAACCTAAAACTTTTAAGGTTAAAGTTGTGAATACATGTAAAATATTTTGTGAGGTCGATATCGACGCCACTAGGGCTTCGATCAAGAAATCGAAATGATCGGGCCAGGGATAAGATATTGTGTACAGCGGAAATCTGTTGGTGGGTGTGGTTCGGTATGATCCCCCATCGCAGCAAAGTTAAGGGCCTTGAGAAGTAATCCATTTGGTCAAGGTAATGTAACATCAAGCCAAAAAATGGCACGTGCTAGGAACTTCAAGCTCAAGAAAAGATAAAACGTTTTACATAATTGTGAAGTGGATTTCCTTTTTAAACCTTTACAATTATGGGTATCCATGGATGTCACCAGATTTTATCTTTCGTAACAAGTTTATAAAATGAACAAGTTAATTCACTTTAGTTATTTCATTGACTGAACCTAATTAAATTTAAGCTTATTATTATTATTATTATTATTATTATTATTATTATTATTATTATTATTATTATTATTATTATTATTATTATTATTACTATTATTATTATTTAGGTATACCCGTTTGATTATCGAGATACCCGATAACCGAAATTAACACCAAACCATTAATCGATACTGATTCGAATATCGAATTAATCGATTATAGGTATCCGATCGATTTCAATTCGGTTTGGTAATAACTAATATCCTATAACCATTTAAGAATCCATACTTTTTTGGGTGTGGATATGAACAAAGACACTATATTAGATAATGTGACTCGATCTAGACGTCATTTAGAAAATGATTATTTGAAAGAAAAGAAAAACGAAAGGTTTTTTCTTTTTCCTTTTTACACTTTTTTGTTGTTTAATTCTATTAATTTCACTAATTCAATCCACAAACTCCTCAATTGCAAACTAATGCACAAACTGAAGTTATGCATGTATAACTGGATTGGAGTCAATGTTGATTAATCAAAGATCAAGTTGAGTATTGATTCATAAAAAAATAAAAAATAAAAAGAATCTAAAAAGTAAACTAACGAATGGAATTCGTTAAAATTATATGCTCTAGATAAATTGCATAAAGTCCCTAAATTTGTGTTTTTTAACTAACCCTTTATAGAATCTGAACACTTCATACAATTTTCTTTGATCATATTTATCTAGTATTTATGATATTAGCTTCTTTAAAGCAAAAAAAAAAAGTCAAGCTAAGTCAATCATCGACCCAACTTTTTTTATGGACTACGGATAATAAAAAGGGTGAGTAAAATAGTATTTGGAATCCAAATAATTGAATTGAACCAAATCAAAATGTTAAATTTGGTTGGAATTTTTTGGATTTTCGTATAAGATATTTTCTCTTTAAAATTCATATTTTTGATTTAGATTTCATTGAATTTTTAAAATAAAATAAAAAATTGAATTGTCTATAATTTATATAATAAGATAGTATTTAACTGTCTTTAACCCTGAAATAAACATATGTTTTGGTTTCGAATTTTTGAATTTTCAAAAAAAAAATCGAAATTTTGATTTTTGATTCATTCGGATTAGGCAAGAATCCAAATCGAAATCTGAATGATCATCCTAACATAAATGGTGTCATCTCTTTTGGAGTATATATATATATATATATATATATAGGGAGTGGATCAATGAGAACACATCTTTTGCGACTCGCGAACTGATGATAAGGCGTTGAAGATGATGCACAAAGCGGCATAAAGTTGTGCATAACGAAAACTTTCTAAAATTGTTGCACAACAAAATAATTTTAGAAAGTTTTCGTTATGCACAACTTTATACCGCTTTGTGCATCATCTTCAACGTCATATACATGGTTCTCAAGTTCTCAAAAAGATGAGTTCTCACTAGATCCAACCCCTATATATATATATATATATATATATTTCTAAAATTGTTGCACAACAAAATAATTTTAGAAAGTTTTCGTTATGCACAACTTTATACCGTTTTGTGCATCATCTTCAACGTCTTATGCATGGTTCGCAGAGTTCGCAAAAAAGATGTGGTTCTCATTTGATCAACTCCCTATATATATATATATATAGGGTTGGATTCTCGTAGTACCGATCCCCAGATAGTATGTAGTACCCAATCTAGACCACACATTTTGAACATGTGATCGCATCACAAATCGACACGTGGCAATCCCTTTTTTATTTATTTATCTTTTTAATTTTCGCAAGGGTATATTGGGTAAAAATAAAATCTTAGTCTTCTTCTCTCTTCCTCTTCCTCTTCTTCTTCTTCTTCTTCTTCTTCTTCTTCTTCTTCTTCTTCTTCTTCTTCGAATTTCTTTACGGCGGCGGTGATGACGGGCAAGAATAGCGGTGTGACAAGAATGATGGCGATGCGACATCAACGGTGTGATGTATAAGACAACATATTTTGAAAGATAAAAGAGAGGAAAAATAAGATTTTGAGAAGAAATTTGAGAGATTTTGTGAAAAAAATGAGATGTGGATTTTGAAGGATTGAGAGACATGGTGGTTATGGCAGTAGTTTACGACGAAGTTCGCCGGCAATCGGAGAAAGAAGCGGCAAAATGACGGATAAGGATAATGAGGAGTTTTGCTGTCGAAAATGAAGTATGCATTCTGCAAAACGTAAAAATGCATACCACAAAACATCAACATGCATTCTATAAAACGTAGACATGCATACTAAAAAATATAAGCCTGTATATTTTCTAACAAAAATATGTATATTACAAAACAATAACATGCATACGACTAAACACAAACCTGCATATCACGAAACACAAACATGCATGCTTTAAAAAAGAAAATCATAGGTTTCTCATTCACGATATCTCTCTTTATATCTCCTCCAATATACACAAACACTTATCTTGTTGATCCTTTGTTTTCTTTATAGTTGATCATATGTTTTCTTTCGAATTATGAAGTTAGAAGTAATAGATCTAAATCTGAGACTAAATTTTGGAGAAATCAATCTCATATGCATTTTGTATTCAACATTATGTAGTTTTATGTTCAATCGTATGCAGTTTTCTGTATAACAATATGCATGTAGTTTCTGGAGAAATAAATCTCATTCATTTTTTCGTTAACACGTATGCAGTTTTATGTTCAAACATATGCAGTTTTGTATTCAAACAAATGAGGTTTTCAGTTTTAAAACATGCATGATTTTTTTTATATCACATAAAAAAATCAAATTACTAATCTACCATTACTGTAGCGAAATCAGCGTCAAATGGCTTAAAAAATCCGAAAAAAATCTCCACCACATGATCTATGAGATGAGTGGATGAGATTGAGTACTACATACTACCTCAGACTCGAGTACTATTTGATCCCTCCTTTATATATATATATATACATGTCCGGGCTTTCGGGACCGCCGGTTCGACCCTAGGCCTGGCCCTAGAGTCAACGGTTCGGGCTCGGACCGGCGGTCAACGGGCCTGAACCGGAACCGGGAACTAGGGCCTAGGGCCGGGCTCGGTTCGAGCGAAGAGAGGCCCGGAACCGGCGGTTAACCGTCGGTCCGAACCGGTGGGCCTAGGGCCGAACCGTCGGTCCTACATATAGCCGTTGGAACCGGCGGGCCTAGGGCCGAACCGGCAGGCCTCTTAGAGCCGTTGGAACCGGCGGTCCTAGGGCCTAGGGCCGAACCGGCGGTCCTCCAAAGGCCATAAACGGTTATTTTTCGATTTTCACCCCAAAATCACTCCTATAAATATATCCCTCATCCTAACTCTATCCTCACTAATCTCTCATTTCTCAACCTAAATTCACTCATTTACATCCAATTTTTAAGCTTTCAAGCTCTCATTCTCACTCTCAAACTCAATCTCTCATTTTCAAGCCCTCAATCTCTCAATCTCATTCTTATTCTAAACTCTCAAACTTTCTCACTTCATCATGTCTTTCTTTAAACGATCAAACAAGGGAAAAGGAAATACCGTCGATGAAGGAGCTCAAAGTGAGGGAGGAG
Source organism: Salvia rosmarinus (assembly GCA_036937905.1). Taxonomy (NCBI): domain Eukaryota; kingdom Viridiplantae; phylum Streptophyta; class Magnoliopsida; order Lamiales; family Lamiaceae; genus Salvia; species Salvia rosmarinus. The sequence continues at coordinate 44,567,676 of CM072824.1, forward strand.
ACTATCCAACTCAACGTTCACGAAGGGCCTTAGCGGCGGAGGAAATCTCAAGGCAAGTTGCCGAAGGGTTACAAGCCGAAGAAGATACTCGATTTTATGAAATGGTGCATCGAATGAAAAGAAGTCTCAATTTCGGTGACGTAGGCTCGAACAACCAAGCCGACGATGAAGAAGGCGACGAAGAATATGACGAGTTTGACCAAGATACGCCGCCACAACCACCAAAATCAAAGGAACTTAAGTCCAACGTTTTTGTGAAGCACTTTAGGTACGTAAATTTTTACGTTCTTACAAATTAGTTTCATAATTTTAATTTCATGTTCATAGTTCTTACAATATATTGTGATATTTTCTTTAGAAAAGTGGAAGTGGAAGGCGAACCTCCTCTTTCCGACGGTCGAAAGAGATACATTGCTTATTGCAACTATTGCACGAAACCTACAAATGGATAGAGAAATGAGGTTATGGAACACTCAATAGGCACATGGAGGGTTTTCATCCTCATGAGTATGGAATATCAACGAACCAAACTCAAATTAAAACCCATTCTCAATATTCCACAACGGGTACTTCCGATTTATTTAAATTTGATAAGGGAAAATATGAAGATGCGATGGCTAGATATTGTGCTATGGAAAAACTCCCTTTTAATTATGCCGATAGAGTTACGTATGAAGAATGTTATAAAGAGGGACTTGGTCCTAATGCATGCAAAGTTAGTAGAAGCACTATGCTTAAGAAGATTAGGAGACAATGCATGGAAAAAAAAATGATTTAATGAAATATTTGGTTCGTTTGGGTCATAAAGTTTCTATTTGTGTCGATGTTTGGACCGATGCTTATAATAAGAATTCTTATATGGGTATTACTTGTCATTGGATTGATTCAAATGGGTTATGCAAAACGTTTAATTGCTTTTAGAGAGTTTGAGAGCCTCATAATGCTTTAGGTATTGCTAATATTATAATTGGTGTGTTAAATGAGTATTCTTTGATTAATAAATTTTTTCGTTGGTTTTGATAATGCTTGCAAACACCGCTAGTATTCCTCAACTTATTGAAGCATGTGCACCTTCTTTGAAGGAAAATACTTTCATTCTAGATGCATTTGTCATATTTTAAATTTATGTGTTCAAGATGCACTTAGTATTTTTCAAGATTCCGTTAATCCTATTAGAAATGCTATCAAATGTTTGCATGCTTCAAAAACTTGTGGGAAGAGATGGCAAAAATATTATCGTATAAAAAATATTTCTTATACATGTTTTAAATTGGATGTTTCTCATTGTTGGAATTCTACTTATGAAATGCTTCATAGTACTATTGCATATAAGGGTCATTTATGTGATTTTTTTAGAAAAGAGTTTACAACTATTCAATTACATCTTAACGAGTCTCATTGGGATGCTTGCATGGATTTATATCGATTGTTAAATGTATTTCATGGTGCAACGAAACAATTATCGGGAGTTTATTATTGCACTTCCGTTATGGTTTTAGAACATTGCATGCATATTGCCATGTCTTTTCGTAGTTGTTTTACTAGACCATCTTTATGTGGTGTAATTTATTTTATGGTTCAAAAGTGTCTAAAATATTTTAGGGAGATACCTGCAATTTTTTTGCTTGCTAAGTGTTTAGATCCTAAGTGGAAATATGATGGTGCATGTCAAATGCTTAATCTTTATTATTATGTTTTTAGGCAAATGGATTTTCAAGGTGCTAGTATAGAAGGAGAATTAGTTTATTTTGAACTCCCAGATGTAGATCATATCAAATATAATCTTGAAAAGAATTTAAGAAATTTTTTTCAAGAATATAGGTCAAAATATGGTTGTGATGATGATAGTCAAACTCCACCTTCTTCTTCTATGATGTCTACGATTAATTTTCCTTTTGATATGAATGAGTTTGACCCTTTGGTGCAACAAATGACTTCGATGTACCAAAATAGAACATTCGAAGGCCGAGAGGACAAGGTAATAGTGAATTAGATATATATTTGCAAACTCCTTTTGTCTTTGGTGTTGAAGATAGCGATCCTTGATCGATGTCTTGAAGTGGTGGTCAAGAAAGAGGTACCCAATCCTCTCAATCATGGCAAAGGAGTTATTTGTCGTCCCGGCATCCATCAGTATCCGTTGAACAAGCATTTAGCTTGGAGGACTAATGCTTGATCAAAGAAGAATCAACATGAAGCCGGCGAACATTGAAGCTACAATGTTGCTCGATGATTGGTGTAGGACCGACCTTAGAGCTCAAGAACCGCAATGGGATGATGGTAACGAGAGCGAAGACGAGGCCTTCACTGAAACGGATCGATCGGAATCGGGTGCGGAGACGGAGTAGAGCATTTAGAAATAAAAAAGAACTACTTGGACTTTGATTCCTCTATGATTATGAGGGATGATATGTAGGCAACTCAATTTTAGAAATTAAATTGAGCTCAAGTCCTTTATTATTATTATTATTATTTTTTCTTCCCTATGTAAAAGTCCTAAACGGATTTATGTAATTTACTCATCATTTATTAAAAAATGCAAAGTGTTGACACATATTTATACGTATTTTAACAAATGCAAAAATGCAAAGTATTTACAAGTTCAAACATAAAAAAAATCATTTACAACTTACAAATTTAAAAATATTTACAAATTTAGTAGTTTATTAAAATTTACAACTGATAAACATGTAGTTTCTATAATTTTGAGTGTGTTATTATAATGTTTATCCATAGAAAATACATGTTTATCAAAAGTTTAAGCTTTAGTTTGTTAAAATCTTGGACTTTGATACTTGTTGCATATTTGATTGAATTTTCAGGAAAATTGAGATAGAATTGGAGATTTTACCCATCACAAGAGTTGAAGTATATCGCGATACGAGTTCGTGAGCACAAACGGATCGAAAATCGGAGCTCGGACGAGAGAGAACGGACAGATGCAAAATCACTGCGCGAGTCGCGACAGGTCCCTCGGGCCCGGCCCGAAACCGGCGGTTCTAAACCGAACCGGGACCGGTGGGCCTTAGGCCCGGCCCTAAACCGGATTCTATCTGTAGGGCCGGGCTCGGGCCCCGACTTTTCGAATCGCCGAACCGGCGGTCTCGGCCCTAAACCGGCGGGCCCGGCCCTACATCACGTCTATATATATGTGTGTGTGTGTGTGTGTGTGAGGGTTAACATTAGAACCATTTTTTTTCTTGAGAATCAAAAAATGATGAATTCGCCGTAAAAATTGATAAATCCGTCGGAAAAATTACTGTAAAAAACTTCAAAAATATAGAATTTTCGTCCCTAATGAGATTCGAACCCGGGTGAAAAAAGTTTAATTTTCGGATTCAATAACTTTCTCAGCGGATACATCAACTTTCATAACGAATTCATTTTGTTTATAACGAAATTTTATGGTTCTTAATTCTCATATTAAAAATAGTTATTATTTGAACCTAATAACAACAATAAATAATAGAGAGGTTTTGGACAAAAAATAACCAAACTGAATCGAAATTTATTCGATAATTGAAAATTATTTGGCTAAGCCGATTTTTTATTTTTTTTAAAAAGGGCGCAAAACCAATCACATTACAGAACTTAATAACACAATATAGAAAGTAGAAAATTACAATGCACCTTCTTACCAACATAAAAGGATTACCTATTTACATATCTGCAAAGTGATCTCCGATTTCACAAAGCAATTTAAGGATTTTAAATTAACAACCACAAGAGGAAGGCATGTGGAACCAACAATAGATAAACAAAATACCCACAATTCTATTTGATATAAACTCAATCCTACTCAAGCTTAAACAATACAATTAGGGCTGACAATTTTCGACACGATACGAGAACACGATACGGACACGCACGAAATTAACGGGTTAGTGTTCAGTCTTATCGTGTTCGTGTCCTCATCGTGTCGACACGATAAGGACACGATAATTTCGTGTCGTATTCGTGTCGGATCCATGTTGTGTTCGTGTAACCCGATAATTTTTGTGTTGCATTCATGTTCGTGTCGGTTCGTGTCGTTTTCGTATAATTCGATAATATTTTAATATATATAATATTAATTTAATTATATGTTATATATTTTTATTTTTTATTTATTTTCTAATTTTGGTTTAAATTTATCGTTTCGTGTCGTGTCGTGTCAACACGAAAAAAATCGTTTCATATTCGTGTTAGTGTTGTGTTCCTGTCGTGTCCGTGTCAGTGCATTTCGTGTCGTGTTCGTGTTCGTATCGGACAGATCCTTAACGGGTCGTGTTCGTGTTTGGTCTTATCAGGTCGTATGTCGTTATCGTGTCGATACGATAACGATCCGACACACACTGAATTACCAAATCTAAATACAATTGTTTTTTTTTTTTTTTTCCTTTTTTTCTTCAGAACAATAACACAAGCATTAAATGTTATCTACCCTCTCGTCACTTGTACAACAGAGAAAATAACAAAAAAAAAAGACCAAAAAGAAAAATAAAATAAAAGGACAGCTTCCAAAAGGAAATATGAGAATTAAGTCTGAAATTCCCCCAATTTCTAACAAAAATCAACATAAGAAATTGCATATACCTTTTCGAGCCAGTCTTGAATTTCCTGAAGCTTTTCGATTGAGAGAAGCAGCTCCCCACCAATCTGCTCGGCCCCATTGTTCTCTTCTATTCTCATTTCTCTCCGCAACCGTAGAAATTTACAGGAGGAAGAAAATCATGTTTGGGTTCCGACTGATTTTTTAGCATTGCCTTTAAGTCCTAAATGAAGCCGAAGAGAGAAGAAAACATTAAAGGCATTGATAAAAAATTATAATTTTAAATAAATAAGTAAATTAGATTATATTATATATATTTATTTGAGTTATCAATTATTTGGTTAAATAAAATAGAATCGATTTAAATCAATTACCAAATTTTAATTTAATTATAAGTGAAATAACCATACTAAATTTAATTTTTAGATTTGATACAAATTAATTATTTGATTTTTGTATATTTTGCTCGCCCTTAATAATAATCACATGTTGTCCACCTCTCAACACAAATCACTAAAACATGAGTGATTAACATTATCAATACACACACTAATCAAGAGCATGTACCCTACAATAGGAAAGTAATCTATTCCACTTGAGGTGGTCTCCTGTGCGGACGTCCGTATATACGAACAATGATACTTATTTTCATACAAATGATACTTTTTTTCAATATAAATGATACTTTCAAATTAGAGTGTAAAAAACAAATGATACTTTTGTTAATAATAAATGATATTTTTGTCCGTTTGCACGGTACATATGGATGTACAAGAGTTTTTCTAATCCCCCTTATATTCCCATATTTCTTCTATTTTGACCTTCAATATTTAAAATTTCTGTAAAAGTAACCAGGACATTCTACTAGTATCTTATAGATCGATTTATATGAATAGCACTTGCAAGTAATCGAATGAAAAAACATCCAACAACCATATAATCCCACCATTAAGATTAGGGGTGTGCACGAACCTAACCGAACCGAAAAAAAAACCGATCGAATCGATCGGTTTTTGTTGTTTCGGTTTGATTTTTGAAAAGGTCGGTTTTCGGTTCGGTTCAAATTTTCAATTAAAATCGGTTTTCGATTTTATATTTTATGTTCGATCGGTAACCGAACGTAAAATATTATTTTATATATTTATATATTTTATATAATAATTAATTAATATTTTAATTAAATAATTAGGATTAAAATATGTTTATTTAATATATATATATATATATATATATATATATATATATATATATATATATATGTTTCGGTCGGTTTTTCGGTCCGATCGAAATCGATCGATTTTTCGGTTCGGTTTTCGATCGGTCCGAAGCTATAAATCGGTTCGGTTCGGTTCAAAAAAAAATCTATTCGGTTTTCGATTTTAAAAATTTCGGTCGATCGGTCGAACCGACCTACCGATGCACACCCCTGATTAAGATAGTGTAAAAGTTATGTCCAATGTACTCACCACCTTTTACTTTCCAACGGAATATATTCCTTTTATATTGTGAAAACCACGCTTCCACCTTAAGGCCTGAAATTCTACAATTTGGGAATTTATAAACTCTTATTCATGTGAAATTATAATATATATAACCTAGAGTAGGTGAATTTTATGTAGGAGTGATATTTTATATTTCCAATTTTGTGGTAGTTTCTGATAAACTTATACATCCTAATCAATTCTTGCATATAATTGAAAATTTTCAGAATTTAAACCTATTTCTCGTGAGCTATTGTAAACTACGTGGATTTACTATTATTGTTATATCATCATTTTACAATAAGATAATTGATGTTACTGGTTATCATATTTAGGTGGCAAAATAATATAACATGAACTCTCCACCTCATTCTTTACATAGAGAATATCACATTACTCCCACAAGTTTAACTCGGTTTGTTAAAAGCAAATATATTTGAAATAAGGAACAAAATCAAATCCTAACAGTCACAGTTTGAAAGTTTTACCCTCTTTAGGATGGTTTTTTATAAGCACTAGATAAAGTCCTCCTAACTTCTTAATCGCTAAGTCATCGTGATTTACTCATTTATATTCCCATGAGACTAGGATATATAGACTCCCAGAGGGAGAGCTTCATCTTTTGGAATAAAAATATCACACTGCTGGAGTAATTGCAACAAGTTCATACAGATAGTTTCAACAAGACATAAATATTGGGAAGAAAACTCTAAACCATTCAAAAAAAACTCATTCCTTGATACATTAAAACAAACAAAAGAAAACCAAAAGCATGAAGAAAAAGATATTTGTGCCATGTCCATATACATCTCATCTACGTAAAATCTATTTGATCCAGAAAAATTATATGAAAAATATATGGACTAAGAATCCCAACAATTTAACACATGAAAATCTAGAAAAAAAAACAAAAATAATGATATGATGCTTATGTTTGAGGAGTAGGCGAATCGTCATGATATTGCCATGGATCAAACTCTTTAGAACTGTTGCCCGAACTCTTCACACCATCACGATATTGTTTGTACTTGCCATTGTATCGATAAACCTCCAACTCGCCCCAAGGCGTTGTAGCAGTCTCGTCCGTCAACTCAAACCAGTTTGGCTTGAACTCGTCCTTCTTCTCTTCCCTTGTTCGCTTCTCGGCCCGTTGCCTCTCCTCCAGCCTGCACAACACAACCCAATCTATCAAGAACTCTGAGAGAGAGAGAGAGAGAGAACACAACCAAATCTATATCAAGAAATGAGAGAGAGAGAGAGAGAGGGACCTAGACTTTTCGGCACCAGCTTTAGAGAGGTCATACTGCTCGAGTGCCATCCTGTCAGGACGTAGACGAGAATCTGAAGGGAGCAGCGGCTTAGGTGCAGTGTCAAAGCTGTTCAATTTGTGTGCAAAATGCGTGTATTGAAATCTATCGTTTTTGGGAAGTTCAGCAGCCCTCCACACCTAAACGAACGATACAAAAAATACAACATTATATTCTCTCCGAAACCATCACTAAACAAGAAAAATACAAGTTTTGCATAACAACATCTAGCCCAATAAGAAGCCATTCAATCAAGATAAGCGGCAAAGGGCTAATGATCCGACCTCTTTGAGCTCAGAGGAAGGACTGGGCTCGCCCTCAGAGTCGCAAGGCTGATAGCTCATGAACTCGTTGCACTTCCCCGTCATCAAGAACTTAGGTTCTTCCTTGGCGTCATACACGTATCCATCCACTTCATACCGGCCAGCGCTGGATGAACAGAGAAAGAAATGAGGGTTGCAACATGATTCAGCAAAATGAAACATAGTCTAGTGCAAGCAACAACATTTTTAGTGCGAATGCATAATTAAAATTGGTCATTGAATCTTACCCGAACCACCCACAAGGTTGGAAATAAAGAACCACCTTCTCGCCTGTGGTGAGATTTGTCAAGATCATGTCACCGGGGGAATCAACCCAAGTTCGTCCGAATATAATGTTGTTCGCCTTTGAAAGAGGTGGAACCAAATCTAATACCACACCGGATTTCTTGAGGGTAAGCCTCGTCCTGCAAAGTATACACGAAGAGTCAAATCTTGGCTTAAATTTAGCAGCCTTGATGAACACGACCTAAATATATGCAGGAAGTTTAGTCGTGTTAGAGAACACTATGCACTTCACAGTTGATTCTTCTATTCTTTTAGAAAGATTGATTTAGGCCAAGATGAAGCAAAACTCTATTAACAACAGAGTAATTAGATGATGCAAATGAAGAAAGTTTCAAGCTCCGGAACGTTGAACCACCAAAATGCATGAGACGGAGCGTACAAGATGATAACGGGAACACCTTTGTTCATCATGAAGAGAAATCTACCTTCCAACGGGGTATATATCAACAGAATTTCCTAAAAACTTGGTCTTCAACTTCGAAGTGATATCATACACAAAATGCTCGTTTTCTGCATGGGCCGCACTCATTGGAGGGTGATGACTAACCTGTTATCAAGATCAATGATCAGTATCTACAAAATGCAAAGGAATATCATCTCAAACACGACTAGAAGACACTGACAAATTGCTCTCCAAGACATGTATATAGAAGTGAAACTTCATGCTTGCATTAAAGCTACACAAACGAGATAGCATGGCCAATACTAGTTCAAAAATGACCTGCTCTGCGATGAAAGTAATGCCATCATGGTTCACGAGTTCATACGTTTCTCCAAGAATTGGATTAAATGGCTTCCAAGTCCTCTGGATGGCGGGATACACAGATATGAACCAAGAAGCTGCAAGGAAGCATGATTGCTCGTTACAGCTATTGTGCTTTAAACATCAAATCCAATTGAATTCGGTTGCTGGACAAAAGTATTACCGGCATACACTAATCTCATGTGGGGATCCTCGCATTCATCTGCCAACTCCAATAGATATGTGTACTCCATCAACTGCAAGCAAAGGCACTCCCATTAGTGTGCCTATTGCGCCTCACAACATTTCACACATAGTTAAAGGTAGAGAAAGGAAATCATAAAAACCTCAGCCATTTTCTGAAGCATTGTCATGGGCTCAAAGATGAGAACCGGGAGTGTAACCATGGACGTGACATCAGAGCCAATGTAGTTTTGCATCATTTTCCAGTAACTATCCCGATCCTACATGAGGAACTTCAATCGTGAGATAGAAAATAATTTTAATCATATGTGGAGACTTTATGCGGAGCATAAGATAAAGGCAAATCGAAGCAATCTGGTACATCACTTTCTTCTAGATATCACCACAAATCAATCAAAATGTTCACAAAATTACCACATAACTAACCAAAGGAAATCTACTGGACAAAGAATGATACAAAAAATAAGGTGAAAGAGATTGATTGCAATCATTACCTCTTGCCTCCATCTCCCTTTTTGTGCTTCATCTTCATCATCTTCAGTTCCTCCATCAGGATTTATAACTTGCAGTCCTTCATAACCAAGCAAACTACACAAAGGCAAAAGCTACTCTAAAGAAAAATGTAAATAAAAATCACTGGTTCATACTTGAATTTGCAGTTATGTGATTAAATAATCACGTTTTCTAGATGTTACACCCGATGAAATGCACCCGTCCCATCTCGTCTATTTTTGCAGATTCAAGATCTACCATCTACGAGACCCCATTAAATCTATAACATCAATTCAGACTAAACAACTTTATAATCATCCATCACGAGAACAGTGAAAAAAGAATCAATCTTTCACAAACCCATCAACTTAAGACAAACAAAAACAAGGCCCATCAGCATAATCACAAAAAAAAACTCAAGCATAGCTAGCAAGATCGAATAAAAATTGAAACTTTCGAATGATACCCATTGACAGATTTGGACATAGCGGTGCCAAGGCTGGAAATTGTGGAAGCAAATGAAGCAAAAAACCCAGATCCCTGCTTCGGATTGTTGTTCGAATCCATCTTTGGAGTCAGATCAAAATTTTGCTAATCTGGAAACAAATTGTTCGAAGCTAATCGTATAGGAAGGAAAAAAGAATGGCTTTTTATTGGCGCGTGTATCGGAATCTTGCAGAAATCGTGCAGCTTTATTGATGATGGGTTGGCGGCTTGTGGGATTGTTTAAAAGTATAAAAACAATGTTATAATGGGAAGGAATTAGGATGTTTATGCCTTAATTTTATTGGGGGTTTACGCGGTTTTGAAGAACAGTCAAAACTTTGTGAAGTTGAAGATAAGTCTTCGTAGTTTCCGATATTTTTTAATTTTTTGGATCTATAGAGATTAGAGGCGGCTGATGTGTTTTTTTTTTTTTTTGTTCTGTTGTTATTACATTTTGTGTAAATTTATGAGGTAAAGTTGTGGGTGGATTTGTGATATATATTTTCGTTTTTATTGGACTGATTCATAAATATAGATGAATTGAAAGTGGTGATGAACTTATTTCTTTGGCCAAAAGAGAGATTAAACTTAAGGTAGATACAAATAGATATTTTAGATTTCTTAGTAAATAAAATTTAATCTAAATCTTTAATAATTGTGTTTATGATTATTATTGACAAATATGGATTTTTAATGATTTATTATATTTAGTTTAGTCTTATTTAATGTTGGAAATCATGTTTATATATAGTATTTGCTTAATTTTACATTATTTTGAAGAATGATGCTTTTAGGCAACTTTTTATCATTTTTCATGAGAATTGGAGAACGAATTGAAGAATTGAAAGTGGATATTATTAAATTACATCATGATAGAAGTCTGTGAGGGGCAAATGTTTCGTAAATCGAAATTCAGACGAGAGAGAACGAGCCAAAACAAGAAAATCGTGCAGTTTGTCGTGGACATACCGCAAACAATGCGAGAATTTTTTATTTTTTTTCCTATTTTTATGATTTTTCCAAATTTTCCACATTTTCTTGTATTTTTAGCCAAACAGGATATATGTTCCTTTTAGGGTTTAAATAGCATTCTCCACCTATAAATACCATCTCTTACCATTCAATTCTCAAGTCTCCATTCACCCTTTTTCATATTTTTCAAAGTTAGACATTATTTTTAGAGTACCCTCCAAGAGTAGAGATTTTATTACTTTACCGTTCAAACTTCCAAATTCTTTATTGTGGAATTCCTACGCTAGTTTTATTATTTATTTCAATTTTTTTTTATTTCTTTCTGTTTAATTCTTCCTATGGATAACTAAATTTCCATTGATTATAGAATTTGTATTATGTAGTAAGAATATATGCAAATGATCTATGGAGCCTATTTACCTGTCAATAATTGATTTATGATTCCTAGTGCTTTTTTATGCAAGATAACTGGCCATTATTGATGCATGTGTTGGATTTATATACTGAAAGCAGAATAGTTGAGCTTATATATAATGTTTCATGTTACTATGTAAAGCAGTAAATACAAATCCATTAGGAGAAAGAATAAGTTACGTATTGATAACAAAATAGACTCTCATATATATAGAGAGTAGAAACCTAGGGTTCTAACCTAATGGATCGAACTAGTATTGGGCCTATAATAATAATAAACTCTAACAATACTAAAAGAACTTAGACTGATCAGTCAAACTTTAAGAATCAGAAATGACGTTTAGTAAGCTTGAACTTTTCAAATAAAACTCATATGTGCTACTGTTTACATGGCATGATAATTATATTTTCTATAAGCATGTATAAGTTTTTAGCATATGATCATTGAGTACTGTTGTACTCATCCCTGCATGTATTTTTAAATATATAGGTTATGCTGTGATGAAAGATGGTAAGTGTAAGGTGGACTTTTGTTGACTGTACTTATCATTATCAAGATATGTGATTTCACATTCGTGTCTTATTTTAAGTCTTCCACTGAAACCACTTTCTTTCGTATTAAATCTCAACTATTGAACAACTATGTTCACTTCCAGTCGAAACTATGTATTTGATATGTGTATATATCATCATGAATCCTTATGACCGTTAATTAAGTATTTTATGTATCCTTGTTAAGATTTGATTATTTGGTTGTAGACCGAATGTAACGATTTTATCATTTCGTTGATTCTACGTTTCTTTGTGTTAGTCACGAATTCTTGGATTAAGCTATCATTAGTGAAATCCGATCGTGGCAACTATTCTTCATCATATCTCTACCTTGTGCAGAGCAACCATGTCATACTTTATATATCAAATAAGTCAAATTTTTAAAACAGAGATAGAGAGAGATGACAAAAAAAAATATAATATGGAGAAGAAGAGCATGGGGTGACGAAGGATCTGAAGGAGAGATGGTGGATCTTGATGAGAGACGACATATTTGGAGGGGAGATGATGGATCTATAGGATAGCATATGAGATTGGAGTTAAGAATGGGAAAACACATGAATGAAAATAATAGCAAATGAGATTTGTATATATAGAAGGAAACTAGGGACGAATTTTCTTAGTTAAATTAAAAAATTGTTATAAAATAATAAAGTAATTAAAAGTAACGATGAATTTTTTCGTAGCTAAATTTAGCAATGAAAATTTAACGACGGATTATTCTGTAGCTAAATTTAATATCCGTCTCTACTTCTATAGTTAAAATAAAGATAAAATAAAATATTGCAAATACGACGGGGTAAGTCTGTCGCTTGATTTTAATTAATTGAATAGTTATTTTTGTTGTTGTCAGTGATAGAAATAATCCTTCATTAGGAACTATGACGAATATCTCATCGTGGTTCTGTCATTTGTGCCACAAATCGTCGTAGCTCCGTGCTAAACCCGATGCTAAATTTCGAAAATATATTGTGATGATGTTAGTTGGACAGCATGTGCATTGGTTTGGCATGGATGCAAGTTGTGAGGTGAAAGTTATGTCGATAATTGAAGAACTTCTAGGATGGCCAAAAGCTAGAAGTTGCACCATAATTTTTGTCAGCAAGTTTCGACATGTGCCGAAGGAAATTCTTAGAATGGTTGATTCTAAGTGTTCTACTCATATGGTGGAGTAGGTTTATTCTCTTTTTTGAGGATGATGGTTCTTTGGGTTAAGAATCATGATTGTCGGTGAAGACAATGAAGTATTATTTTATTTTAACAAGGTGGAGATTGTTGGAATTTTCTAATGTTAAATTAAAAGAGTCTTGTCCCAATAGTGGTATCAGAGCGAGGTTTAGGTCTCTTGATATTCTGAGTATGCTTTGTGGTTGTAGTGTTGTCTGATCTTTCACATTAGAAATGATTTCTTGAGAAAAGTTTGGGTGTCTCTTGTGAGGCGGTTATTTATTTAGGAGGTGTAGAAACTTATGTCAAGGGCTTTACGTTCAATGAAGTTTGACATGGAGAAATTTGATGGGAGAATCAATTTTGGCTTGTGGCAAGTGCAAGTCATGTGTTGATATAATCTGGTGTGCACAAGGCTTTAAAAGGTAGGTCGGGTTCAACTGAAGATACAAACAAAAGTTCTGGTATCAGTGATGAAGATTGAGAGGATCTAGATCTGAGGACAGCAAGTACAATTCGTCTATGTTTGGTTAAGAATGTTCTTGCAAATGTACATAGGATTTCGAGTGCTAAGGAGCTGTGGGAAAAGCTGGAAGCTCTATACCAAGCAAATGGCATCTCAAATCGGTTATACCTGAAGGAACAATTTCACACCCTGATGATGGATGAAGGTACGAAAATTTCAAATCATTTGAGTACTCTTAATGGTGTTATCTCTGAACTAGAAGCAATTGGAGTGAAAATTGAAGATGATGACAAGGTATTAAGGCTCGTCTTGTCTCTTCCTTATTCCTATGAGCACATGAAGTCAATCCTGATGTATGGGAAGGAATCGTTGATTTTTGCTGATGTCACGGAAAAACTTATTTCCGATGAGAGAAGGCTTGCGAGTGAAGTGTTAAATTCAACGAAAATTTTGGCAATGGTTGCTTTTAGCAAAGGGAGGAAGAAGGACTTATTTTAATTAAACGATTTTCTTTTCTGGCTCCGATTTTTCTCTCCAAATGTGTTTTTTGTTGGAAGTGTGGAAGAATCGAGCATACGAAGCGAAACTGTCCAAGTGGAGCTGATCAAGGTGGAGCGGATCCGGCAACTAGCTCCGACCATGAAGCTAACATTGTAGTAAATGATATCTTTTGAAGAGATCAACATCCTTATGGCATGTCCAACTGCCATGAACGAGGATGTGATGATGTTAGTTGGACCGCATGTGCATTGGTTTGGCATGGATGCAAGGTGTGTGGTGAAAGTTATGTCTATGGTTGAAGAACTTCTAGGATGGCCAAAAGCTAGAAATTGCACCATAATTTTTTTCAGCAAGTTTCGACATGTGCCGAAGGAAATTCTTAAAATGGTTGATTCTAAGTATTCTACTCATATGGTGGAGTAGGTTTATTCTCTTTTTTAAGGATGATGGTTCTTTGGGTTAAGAATCATGATTGTCGGTGAAGACAATTAAGTATTCTTTTATTTTAACAAGATGGAGATTGTTGGAATTTCCTAATGTTAAAATAAAAGTGTTTTATCCCACATTGATTTTGTAAGCAAAGTGAGGAGCCCCTTAGTATTATATAAGGAGCATAAAGTTCTTTGTTACAAGTGCATCAATCACTACATTATAGTCTTGTGATTATATTCTAGTTTAAATTTATTTCTTAGCTTCTCTTGTGAGAATCTTGATAGAAGAGTGAGAGTTTGTCAAAGACTTGTAATAGTGTAGGGGGGTCAATAGGGAGAGGTATATTGTGTGATTGTAGAAATTTATCATATAGTGAATTTTTCCTCTTTGGATCGTGGTTTTTTCTCCAGTTTTGGAGTTTTCCACGTTAAATTCTTGTGTTGAGATTGTTATTCTTTTTCTTCCTAATTTTTCGTTTCTTTCTTAAGTATGAATGGGGACCTGATGTCCCAACTTATATTCCCTTGTTAGCCTGTCATAAATTTTTCACATATTCTATTTCATCGTTAACTCTGTCGCATATTGGAATTTATTCATGAAATTGTCACCACTCATCTCATTTGTCTATTGAATGGTAGAGTCGGGTACCTATTCCCCAAAACTTCATTCAATGTTCAACCAAAAATAGTGAATATTTAACTAGCCATACAAATATTCCTCGGACGAAACCCTCAAGAAAAGACCTAATGAAACTAACTAAAGCATAGATAATGAATAGTAAACTAAACAAACATAGCAAAAGCCAAACAATAACAAGTTGGAAAACGACTAGTTAGTTCGACTCTTTTAAATGAAGAGGCGATCATAATTATCCAATAATGACAATCAATCTTATGGCATATCAAAATTTATTTTAAATCTGCTATCTTAATCAACTGAACTAAGTCTATGAGACACGTCATCAAAACTTTGATTTATGCGAGATTGACGATGAATATGTTTCATTCTAAGGAGTGACAGCCAACGCTCGTTCATCACTAGTTGATATATAAAATATTTATATTTACATTGACTTGAAAAAACATATTGGTTAGGCTTGTATAAATACACAAAGTATTACATAAATTAAACTTTTCCGCATGGTACAGAGGTCAAAAAAGGGGATTTGAATCTTCTATTAGTTTATGATAATTCATGCATGTATATTACTTTATTACATGTATACATAATATAAATGGAGAAAAGTGGTAGAAAATGACATAAACTAGATAAAGGAGATTAAATACTTTATTTAGTTTTTACTCTTATATCGTATTTCGTGTCTCATTAGCAAAATTATATAATATTAAAATAAATTTATTGAATTAGGAATTTGAAAATATCTCCCATGTCTAGCAATGCTGGTGCAACGCCTGCAATATCCAGGCAGAAATAAATCCAATTCGGTGTCGGTGATAGTGTGTGTGTATGTATAGAAAAGCAAAACAGGTCCACACACTTGAAAGTGTCATTTGTGGAAATTCTAGAAATGAATATAGAATTTTGGGTTAGTTATATAACTTACAATCCTGAGGATATTTTGCGATTACAATAAGATTTTCTAATAAATTCAATTACTACACAACTTTTAACGATATTGCAACTACAGCGGCCTCAATTTTTTATGTCTAATTTCATCCAATATTTGATTGAATGTGTCTACATATGCGTTCTATATGGGCAACCATGTTTACATTGATGCATATGAAATTAAATGCGATTAAAATCAGAAGGAGATCAGTCGTTCCCATCAGAATTTAGAAAATTTTGTAATAAACAAGGCTTTTTAATTTGCAAGGTTGACATTTTAAGTTTGTACACATAAAAATTTGGTCGGAGCTTTCTTCTTCTTTTATTATTATTATTATTATTATTATTATTATTATTATTATTATTATTATTATTATTATTATTATTATTATTATTATTATTATTATTATCATTATCATTCATCATCATCATCATCAAACATGCCGTTTCACTTAATTCACGACAAGATAGGACAGAACAACACATGGGATGAATCATATTAATTATTTTAGACAAAAACTTGGGTGAGCTCCGCCTCACCTTGAGCTCACCCTTGTTTTTTGTTAAAATAATTATATATTAATTGTGGTGAATAATGATAGTTAAATTTTATTAATTTATAATTATAATTTATTAATTCAAAATTAGGATTTACTAATTCATAATTATGGTTTATTAATTCATAATTAAGATTTATTAATTCATAATTAAGGTTCATTAATTTAAAATTTGGTTTATTAATTCACAATTAGGGTTTATTAATTCAAAACTAGGGTTTATTATCCAAATTAGGGTTTATTAATTCAAAATTAGGGTTTATTATTCAAAATAGGGTTTATTAATTCCAATTAGGGTTATTAATTCATAACTAGGGTTTATTAATTCTAATTAGGATTTATTAATTCACAATTAAGATTTATTAATATAATTAGAATTTACTAATATCAATTAATTAATCAAATAATTAATTAGGGTGGTCTCACTGTGTGCGCGCAGCATGAGATCATCCCATTATTTTATTTACATATGAAATCATTAATTTTATGTTAGATTTTTATTAGTATTATGTTATAAATAAAAGAAAAATTAGCCGTGTTAAATGGAAATATCCAATGACTCATGGCGGAGCATAAACTTTTGTAAGTGAAGACTATTGTTTGAAATTTCATATATGAGGATAGGGGATTTTTGGGGGAGGGGGATTATATATATATATATATATATATATATATATATATATATATATATATATATATAATGGATTATATGAGAATTAGAGTTTTAGTAAGAATTAAGAACTATTGTGTCTTCCATTTTAACCAACCCCTATATACATATATAGAGTTGATCAAATGAGAACTAATTTTTTTTATATAATTTGAGAATCGTATATAGAACGTAAAGATTGATACATAAAATGTATAAAGTTGTTTTACAACAAAAACATTCTAAAGTTGTTACACAACAATAATATTTTATGCAGTTCTCATAGTAACGAACAAAAAAAATAGTTAAATCTCTAAATTTTCAAGTCAAATAAAAAATGTGTGATATAAACTTCTTATCTAAACATGTCTTATATCATTATCCATAGTAAATTGTTTAAACTTCCAATATCTCTACTGTTGATATATGCCTTGAATCTATCTCCCATTTCGCAGAGTTAGTCGAGGTCTCGCTGCCCGGTCAGTGAGTCGGGGGGTCAAGGGGGACGACGCCTCTTGCTTGGGGGTCCGAGGGTCGGAGACGCCCCTGGCCCGACGATATGCAATATTGGGTCTTAATACTCGTATTGGACTTAGCCCAATTGGTGTATTCTCTTAATACTATATATATGGTATTTGAGAGTTGTAATTATAATCTAAAACCCTAGTCGCCTAAATAAAATATGTTCTCATTTTCTGCCTGTGGACGTATCCAACTCATTGTTGGTGAATCACGTAAATCTGTGCTTTCTTTACGTTTATGTTTCTTAATTGCTCAATAATCTTAATCCATTACAACATCTGCCTACAAAAAAGAAAAAGAAAAAATACGTCTTATATCTCTGGTTTTTTTAACTTTCTATATCTCTGCTTTCGAAGAGAAAAAGAAAAAAAACATTATATATATGAAGAGAAATCTTATTTTACCCTCTCCCGATGATCTATCTTGAATATTTAATTTACCATACATTGATTATATACCTAGCATGCACCTATATAATTAATTGCAACACGTTGGTGTTTACTCGTGTTTACCTGCAAATTATTCGGATAAAGAGCGAAGAAGACTCGTGCTTTGATCTTCTGGACTGTATCTCATTTGTCAAAACTCCAATGCTGAGTGAGAACAATCTATGGAGAGTACTGTAAAAATTCGCCTTCTTCATCAAAGTGTAATTTTCGAAAATCACAACAATTAGGATACCTCTTATTTTCTCTCACCTTGTATTTATAATGCATCCCTAGATTCCTATTAGGATAGGATCTCATAGGATAGGATTAGGGATGGCAATGGACCGGATCTGGACCGGATCTTGTTAGGTCCTGATCCAGATCCGTAATTTTTTACTTGGGTCCGGATCCGGTCCAGATCTATTGGGTCCAAAAAAATTAGATCCAGACCCAGATCCATAAGATCCGCAGGGTCCAGGGTCTAGACCGGATCCATATATTTTCTCTTCTAAAATAAATCTCAAATCAAATATATTTCACAGTAACACCATAATAATAATAATCTATAACATATAACACTATAATAATTATTTAGAAATTCTACAATCATCACAATGCAAGAAGACTTTTGCTTTCATGACAATAAATAATATTGCAATAGTAATAGAAGAAGTAACACACATATCTTAGTAAATAGACCACTCATATACAAAATTTTCTCAAATACAATGTGCAAGTTTCTAATATTATTGATATATTATCCAATTTCGTAACTTAGTTGATCCAACTTCGACTAGAAAGAAAAATAATATAATACACTTATAAATATAAATAAAAATTATATATACATATATATTATATGGATCCATGGACCGGATCTGGACCAATCTGGATCTCAGAAATAGAGATCCAGATCCAGATCCGAATTTTAAAAGAATGGTCCGGATCCGGTCCAGATCCGTCGGATCCTATTTTTTGAAGATCCAGATCCTAAAAAATGGATCTGGATCTACGGATCTGGACCGGGTCCGAGATCCATTGCCATCCCTAGATAGGATCTCTGCATATCTAATAAATACAATCATATCTTTTCAGATAAATCATATCTAGAATAATATCTTTTGATATCTAATGATATCAGATATAATTTATCTAGATATAGGAGAATTAGAACAGAGTCGGTGCTAAAAGCCGATTAGGATGCTACTGTAGAAATAGGCACTGATAGTACATCTCGAGCGAGATGGGCAAGGATATGCAATCGAGGTTGGTTAATCTTCCATCAAGCTAGTATGTCGAAATTCTTTATGTTATCAATCCCTCTTTCTTTTCCGGGTAGGTAGACATCCAAATCAATATTAGGCAACTCATCTCTTTCATGAAGCTTTTGTTTTTTGTACTTGTCAACCAAAAGATAAGTAGTTGACGAAGATTCTAAGTCCTGTGAAGCTCCATCTTCTTCTTGTGTTGCTACATAACTTGGGGATTGATACAAGCATTTGTAAGCATCATATAATTGATAAAGTTCTTATTTCACACATTTTGCAATTGCTTCACCAATATCTTTCCCATACACTTCAATAAGTATGAATTCAAGGACTGCAAACTTGTATCTAGGATCGACAACAACACTAAAGATAATGATCTTGTTCATTTTCTTTGGATCACCCCAATACTTATCAAATTTTTCCTTCATCTTCACCCGTTTCCCTCACATCTACAGCCGAATTCTTCACCCATTCTTTCAACAATCAACACATATTAGTAATCTCATGCAAGAATACATTTGAAGTTACGTACAATGATCCATAAATCGTAACACAAATCATAGAAAGTTTTCAACACTATACTCAACTTTCTTGCATTCTCCCAATCCAAATACTCAGGTATGCCATTTTGAAGATCAACTTTATAAAATGGATCTCTCAATTCAAAGAGCTCAAAAGCTTTTTCAAACTTGCAAGCAACATTTAACATCAAGTAAGTTGAATTCCATCTAGTAGGCACATCCAAACACAAGAGACTCTTGCAATCAATATTTTCTTCTTTACAACATATTTTGAATCTTGCAAGTCTAGCAGGAGATTGTCTAACAAACCTAACAGCATCCCTAATCTTTTTACCTGAGGAATCCAATTCTTTCATCCCATCTTGCACAACCAAATTAACAATATGAGCTACACATCTCATATAAAGAAATTTTCCTCCCACCAAGCAACAGTTACGAGCAATCAATTTTCTTTTCAGAGCAACAAGACATGTATCATTTGAAGAAGCATTATCAACTGTGAATGAAAACACTCTCTTAATTCCCCACTCACGCAAACAACCATCAATTTGCCTACCGACATCCTCACCTTTATGACTCTCAATAGTACAAAAGTTGATGATTTTTTCATTTAATTTCCAATCATCATCAATCTAATGGGCAGTAATGCACATATAATTAATCCTTTGCAAAGATGTCCAAGTGTCTGTAGTAATACAAACACTTGGATCAGATTTTTTTTTAAAATCCCCCAACTTCATCTTTTTCATCCTCAAACAACTTAAAAATATCACGTGATATAGTCCATCATGAAGTAATTTTAAACTTAGTCTGTAATGCAGCAACAAATTCCCTAAACCCCCCACCCTCTACAATTCTAAAAGGTAGTACATCCTTGATTATCATTTCAACCAATTTCATCCTACAAAATTCTTGATCAAATCTCCAACTATTTAAACTACCAACCACAATGGACTCATCACCTCCTTCCTCAAGTATCGCTTGCAAAGATAATTGTGATTGTCTTAAATCCGAACTACAAGGATGATTCTTGCATTTAGACATGTGTGTATTAAGTGCAGTCGTACCATTTTTTTTTGGATCACAGAAGTAGGAGTGATCACATTAGTTGCACTTTGCTTTAGCCCTTCCATCTTCATCTTCAAACTTCGTGAAATGATCCCACACACTAGATTTAGCCCTTCCACTTTTATTTTCTTTGACTTTGAGGAAGCTTCATTTGAGATCTTACTGATCCGAGTAGGTGCTTTTGTTTGGGGAGGTGGCATTTCACATTCTTTTATACTTTCTGCCATTATTTTAAACACTAAAGATCTAAACCAAAACAAACAAACAAACTGATAGGATACGGCCCAACTACTAGGCCCAAGCATCAGGCCCAATATAAATGGGCCCCGACATTAAGCTCGGCCTATGTGAGTTCGGCCCAAGAAGACTCCTCAACCAACTTCAACTCAAATCGATATTGGAGACGTAGAAGATTCGGATGCATATCTAAAAGAATCCTTATGAGAGAAGACTTTGTATTAGAATCAAACTTAATATGATTGTATATAAATAGAGGCTAGATTAGATGAAAGGGATCATCTACACTCTTTGTATTCGCTTCTTACATACTTAATAGAGATATTCACTCTTGCTCAGTGGACGTAGATCTATTTCAATAGATCGAACCACGTTACTTTTTCTTGTTCTTTACGCATTCATTACCCTATGAAAATAAGATCGATAACTGGCGCTGTCTGTGGGAACAATATTCTGTGTTTTTGATCAACTTTTTCTCAGGTAATCAATCAACACGATGAGGAATACAAGAAGCGCTACATCCAGGGCTGTTTCCGGCAATAATAACGATGACAAAACGCGCCAAACGCGGCCCGAGAAAAGCCCGATAAGAGATACGACCCCCGAAGGACACGTTCAAAGTCTAGATGAGCGATGCAACCCTATCCTACATGAAGAAGAAGATCACCGCAGCGAAGGAGGTCGCAACAGTAACAGAGGGGAACCCCAAGCACCGCAGTTGAATCTCGACGAGGCGGTTAAAGAGTTCCTCGAAACGAATAAGGAGAGCTTCCTCCAGTACCTCAGCCGAGAACAAGGTCGTCTTCGTCATGGTGAAAAGGATGCCAAAGTCTCATCAAAACACGGCGACCGACAACAAGTGAATCCCCACCTTGGATGGTAGGCACTGTCTTTGCGAATAATACCTCTACACGAGTTGGTTTCCAAACCGATCGTGCAAGGGATGAGCAACGTGGGGCAGGTCATCGTGATCACCGCGAGGTCAACCCCCACAATTATAACGAGTCCAGCTGATGAACTCGGCATCGCTCTCCAGGAAACGGGTTCGATGGATACGGGAGGATTATTACCCCTTTTTCCAACGAGATACTCGATACCCCTCTCCCGGACAAGCACAGGCGCCATGTATCTCGTTGGGAAATCGATTTTAACCTCTCCCGAGGATCTATCTTGGATGTTTAATTCACCATACATTGATTATATACCTAGCATGCACTTATATAATTAATTGCAACACGTTGGGGTTTTCTCGTGTTTACCTTTGAATCTGCCGGGCGGAATGGATCGAGACTGTGCTTTGACCTTCGGGATGTAGATCCGGTTGTCCAATCTCCAGCGTCGAGTGAGGACGATCTATGGAGAATGCTTGGAAAATCACCTCAAGCTCTCAAGAATTTTCAAAATCTCTCAAAGGATGAACCTCAAATTCTCGAAAATAATGATGATGATTATTAATCATTGACTAGATTTAATCTCTTACCTCATATTTATAATGCATTACCATAATCCTATATGGAAATGACCATAATCCCATATAGAAATTACCATAATCCTTTATGGAAATTACCATAATCCCATATGGAAATTACCATAAACCTTTATGGAAAGGATTATTACCATAATCTTATATGGAAAGGATCTATGCATATCCCATAAATATAATAATATCCTTATATGATAAAGAGATTCAAATCCTTGCCTTGTAGAGCATAGGGGCGCCGATTTTGCCTAGCTTACGGGCCTGGATGGACCAGCCCAGAGATCAAATGCAAGGAATAAAGATGGGCCTCAAATAAATTAATTATCTTATGTTTAGCATTATTGTACTTGAGCTAACTCAACCTCCAGGGTTTAGTACAATAAACCTTTGAGCTCCTTAAGGGACGTCATCATCCTAAACGGATACGGTGGCTCGATACGGATAACTAGCATGACATACAAGCACCGCCACCACCCAAGATGCGGAGAATATTGGGTTAGAACATATAACCTCACCCATAACAAGTCAAAGTGATGGTCAAGAACTCATACTCATCTAATACCTTATCGAGGTTTAGATCATCGTAAATCACCGAGATCTTGGTTCTTCACGATGGTCGGATAGAAGAACTCATCTCACGTGATCCTTCAATACGTCGAGACGCGTCAAAGCATAGACAAGCAACCAAGTCAAGTCACTTCTTATCTATACCGCACTTTATACCGACAACTCGTCCTCAAGTTGTCTCATTTGTGAAACTTTTATATCTCATTAAGCTTGACCAATCATACGGACTTACGTGATCTTCTACACCTTGTATGATCTAACATATATGAGATAAGGGGACACGGATATATGCAATCAAGTATTCATTTCGGATAGGAGATTGTAATAGTGGTAACGAGGAAACATTGTATACAAGCAACCAAAACAACTTTCGTTATACAAATCCAACAATCTCCCACTTATACTAAAGGAAACTTTTAGTATACAATGTGTCTCTCTACTAGCTATTACAAACAAAACCATCACTTTGCTTCTCCCACTTATACAAAAGTTTCCTTCTAAGTGGATGCCATCTAGCGCAATTCAAGTCCTCTAACGTCCCGGCGTAGACTTATTAAGGCGAGCTTTATGGGTGCCATCTAGCGCAATTCAAGTCCTCTAACGTGCCCAACGTAGACTTATAGCGGCAGGCTTTCGTGAATGGATCCGCTAGGTTATCCGTCGTATCAATCTTTGCAATCAAGACGTCACCGCCTAACGATTTCTCGTATGACATGGTACTTTCTCTATGTGTTTGGTCGCCTTGTGGGTCCGTGGTTCCTTCCGAGTTTGCCAACGCACGAATTATCACAATAAACTATGATACTCTTGGGCAAACCGGTACCATACCTAGATCCATGAGGTAGTTCTTGAACCATCTGACCTCCTTAGAAGCCTCAAGGCGGCTACATATTCGGCTTCCATGGTAGAGTCGCAATGCATCGCCGCTTTGCACTCCGCCAGATACGGCTCCACCTCCCAAGGTAAACACATAGCCCGATGTAGACTTTTTCTCATCACGGTCGACTTGGAAATCCGAGTCAGATAACCCAAAGGCATTAGACTATCTGCGCATCGTAAACTAGCCTATAATCTCGAGTCCTTTTCGGTGCTTGAGTATATGCTTTCTTGCAGTCCCAATGAGCTTGTCGAGTTAGATTGATATCTAGCTACTATGCCTACCGATAGCGTATATCGGGCCTCGTGCATAGCATTGCGTGCATGAGACTTCCTCGGCGGAGCGTAAGGAACTTGTCTCATTCCTCTATCTCCTTCGCAATCATAGGTGGCTTGCCTAGATAAAGGAACGCCATGTGCGAAAGGTATCAATCCTTTCTTGGCGGTCTCGCATACTAAAACAGTAATCACAGATCAATGTAAGGCGCCCGAGATAAGCTCGACAATTTCTTCTTGCGATCTCGGTAAACCTTGATCCCAAGAATGTCGCTGCATCTCCTTAGTCTTTCATTTGAAACGGATCGGATAGCCAACTCTTTACGTCGATAACGACTTCACGTTGTTGCCAACTAGAAGAATGTCATCTACATAAAGTGCGAAATATCACATCACGGTTGACATCTAACCGATACACACAACTCTCGCTAGGCAACTAGGTAAATCCATGGGACTTTACCACCTCACAAAGCGTAAGTTCCATGATCGGGAGGCACGCTTAAGTCCATAAATGGTTCTTAAGCTTCCATACTAGATGCTCTTCACCCTTTTACCACATAACCTTCGGTTCTTTGCATATAGATGTCTCTACCTTTCTCAAGGTAACCGTTTAGAAAAGCGGTTTGACATCCATTGCCAAACCTCTAGGTTGAAGTGGGCTGCTATGGCTAGAAGAATTTTGATGGACTTGAGCATTGCTACAGGTGAAAGGTCTCATCGAAATCGATGCCCTCAATCTGAGTGTGCCACTTTCGCCACAAGCACGGCTTTAAAAGCGAAACCTCTCCATCGAATCTCTCTTCCTTTTGTATATCCACTTCATCGCCTATGGCTTCCTTGCCATCCTGGTAGAGGTGTCTTTTCATATACATCCATAGTCGTTATGGACTCCATTTCTAAGTCCATAGCGGTGTGCCATGATCTTGCATCAATGTTTTGTATCGCCTCCTTGTATGTCCATGGGTCGATTATTGCTGCTCGCTTCACGGGACTAAATCAAGATTCTCCCACAACATAAATCGCTCGGGTTGACGAACAACCTCCCACTACGATGAGGTTCTCACAGGCACAATGGCAACGGTGGGTGCGAAACTTGTGGTTCTCATCTTGCACAACTTGCTGGGTAGGTACCACTATGCGGTCGGTATCTCCGGTGGAACTCGACCCACTTCAATTTCTTGAAGTATCTGGTGTCGATCCTCCCACTAGACTCGACATCTCGTGCCTTTCGCCTAATCGGTGGCGGAATACGATCATCTTCTAATTCTTGAAGAATGATTTCAACTTTGGACTTATGATTCTTCATATAATCCTCTTCTAAGAATCGGGCATTAGTCTTAATAATGACCTTGATCATAGGAGTATAGAATAAACCACCTTCGTTCCTCTAGGATATCCAATAAACGACCTTGCATTGGATCTAGCCTCCAACTTGTCGACCTTCTTGTTCGGCCGCAGCTTTGGCCCATATATCTTATGTGGCTTAAAGCGGGCTTCTTACCAAACCACAACTCGAAAGGGGTCTTTTCGATGACTTGGATGGTACTAGATTTAGCAAGTATGCCGCCGTTCTAAGGCATACCCCGAGCGAAATAGACAATGTTGCATAACTCATCATTGATCTAACCATTTCCAAAAGAGTCGTATTTCTTCGCTCGACACACCATTTTGTGTGGTGTGCCGGTGAAAATCTTGTTGGAGGTAATCCCATACTTCACTAGATAGTCCATGAACTCGTTCTTGAGGTATTCGCCACCGCGATCGGACCATGATGACTTGATACTCTTAACAAGCTTCGTCTCCACTTCCGCCTTAAACTCTTTGAATTTCTCAAAGCATTCGAGTTGCGGTGAAGCGGTATACGTATCTGTACCTCGAGTAATCGTCGATGAAAGTGACAAAATACTCGTACCCTCACGAGCTTGTGTGGACATTGGTCCACACAATCGAAATGGACTAACTCTAATATTTCTTTGGCTTTATAACCCTTCGCTTTGATGGGTGCAGTGCGACATCTTACCTTCCATACAGATTTCATGATCGGGAATGGATGGCGTGAGATTACCCAACGCCCATTCTTAGCCACTCTTTGGATCCTATTTAGATTGATTTGACCTAATCCAAGATGCGGAGAAATGTGGTGTCGTCTTCGCGAATAAAACTTTCTCTTTCTAGGGTTTGAAGAAGATGCAACATAGTTATAGGTATTATGTTTTGCGAGAAATAGTATAAAGCGAATTATATAAAGTGCACAACACGATAACCGTCATTTCTTATGATAGAAACACCACTATCAAAAATCACGTAATATCCATGAGTAAATAGTTTGAAAGCGAAACAAGGTTCCACTGAAAATCCGGCACATATAAACGTCTTTTAAAACTAAAGCTGTTCTCTCAAAATATAAAGTAACATCTCCATTGCGCAACGGCCTCGACTTTTGCCGCGTTACCCATGGAGATCGTTATCTTGCCATTACTCGACTCCCTTGTCCGTAGGAACCCACGCAGGTGTAACAAACATGATCGATCACACCGTGTCTACTACCCAAGAATGGGTAGAACAAGTTGCTAAACATGTTTAGTTACTAAAGCAAACGACTTACCTTGAGCCTTGAGCATAGGGCACTTAGCCTTCAATGTCCGGTCTTACCGCACTGAAGCACTTGCCGCCTCGCTTGGCTTCTTCAAGCCTCCGTGGCAGCCATGTTCTTGCTCCCATTACTCCCACTATTTCCCTTACCTCTACCACCTTTGGTGCCCTTTTCTTTTCCATTTTGCAACGGAAAATTTGGGCCCTTAGATGTGCTAGCAAGAGCATGTGCTCGCTGCCCATAACTCCTTCCGACCACGAGATCATTGAGCAACCGACTAAGTGTATACTCGGTCTTGCTCATGATCGCATTCACGCCGAAAGTTCTCAAAAGACTTAGGCGGTGTATTGAGGATGATATCGACCTTGGCCGCCGTCAATACCTCCTCCCAACCGATCAAGACTATCCATGAGACGAGTCATGTGGGAGACATGTTCATGGACCGGACTTCCTTCTTCCATCTTACACGCCAAGATTTCTCATTGTGTGGAAGCGGATCGTCCGATCCGATTGCCCAAACTTACTCGAGACTTGACCAAATATCGATCGCGTCTACCATCGATCGATGTTTGCGGTTACAAACCTTTGGACATAGTAGTCATCATATAGCATTTAGCCATATTGTTTGACTTATTCCAAAGTCCGCCGACTACGCATTCATTAGTCGATCGTCGATGGGGCATCGGGTTTAGAGTAGTGAGAACAAACATGTGTTCTTCAATGATAAGAACATATTCCATGTTTCGCTTCCACTCGATAAAATTTAGACCGGATAATGGATTTTGTGCGCAGCATATTGATAATCGGTGTAAGAGACATATCTCAAAACGATAATGTAAACACATAAGCATACGATCGCACATAATTCGTAACAATAATATTGTAACCTTTGATAAAACAATATTAATTGAAACCTCCAATCGCCCAAGGAATCCCACATGCAAGCCACGCGTGTGGGCGCCACACATGAACCCCTCGACCAGCATTAAAATATACCTTTTGTCGCTTAATTTCAATCCATGTCAACTTATCCTTATGAAAATGAAATTAACAATTGGACCTTACTAGACCACATCACTATCACAAGAAGGGACTTCGTGGGAAGTTGTAGTTGAGGTGATGTCTAAGCAATGACCACATTTTTAACTGCAGAAAACGAATTCTTAGAATTAGTATACTCATTAGGACCATACCGCTTCCAATTCAAATTCTTTTGTTATCTCATTTTATATCTATATCTTGAGAACTTATGAAAATCGCACATGCAAGCCACGCGTGTGGGCGTTTACACATGAAACTCCCACTTCTCAATAGATTTAAAATGTTTTATTTAGAAATCTCATCTAACAAACTTATGATAAGCAGTGCAAGCAAGCCCGCAGCGTGTGGGCGTTTACTCACGATCGTATCACTTTGTTTAGAGATCAAAAGTGGAGGTCTTGACATTTTAATTTAAAATTAATTTGTCGGTTTGCTTGCTTAGTCTTTTTGTTCAAAAGGTTTGTCCATGCGGATCACGTAATCTAGCATGCTTTTCTATAGAACTCAACATGTAAAACATGCTCGCAGAATTCTAAAATATGCTTCAAAACGTGATAAACCTAGCATGCTTACTATGCGCACTCCAATTACGAAAACACTTAAAGGTTTGTCAACGTAATTTAAACACACATAGCATGCTCTCGCATAATTTAAACATCCACGACATGAAATGAACGATAAAAATAAAATAAAAACGCTCATCGTGGCCCACTCGTGGAATACGCACTTTCTCGCCTAATCTATTACATAGAATTACAAAGCATGGATCTTTATAATCTTGAAAACGGCCTCGCGTGCACGGGCACGACCGGATTCAGCACGGGCCTCGCGTGCGCGCACGGACCGACTCGTCAAAACAGATTCGGGCTGAAAAACGGTTTGGGCTCGGCCCGCCACGCTGGCGCGTCCGTGAGCGCCGTGCCGCGTTGCGTGCGCGTCGCCGCACGCCGCGCGACCGTTTTCCGTCGTCTCGATCCGGCCGCTTTCGTCTTCGTTTTACTTTTACGTATAAGATTTACGTAAAATAAATCTAATCTAACCACGGATTTTCTCGTGGTGAAAACAAAATCGACAAAATAAAACCGAGCCACGATGAACAGCGGATCCAACAAATAATATATAGCGCACGTAATAATCAAACGTAATTAATCCAACAGAGCCAAGATTACGATCCTGTGCTCGATACCAATTGTTGGGAAATCGATTTTAACCTCTCCCAGGATCTATCTTGGATGTTTAATTCACCATATATTGATTATATACCTAGCATGCACCTATATAATTAATTGCAACACGTTGGGGTTTTCTCGTGTTTACCTTTGAATGCTGAGGCGGAATGGATCGAGACTGCGTGCTTTGACCTTCCGGACTGATCCGGTTGCCCAATCTCCAACGCCGAGTGAGGACGATCTATGGAGAATGCTTCGAAAATCACCCTCAAGCCCTCAAGAATTTTCGAAAATCTCTCAAAGGATGAACCCTCAAATTCTCGAAAATAATGATGATGATTATTAATCATTGACCTAGATTTAATCTCTTACCTCATATTTATAATGCATTACCATAATCCTATATGGAAATTACCATAATACCATATGGAAATTACCATAATCCTTTATGGAAATTACCATAATCCCATATGGAAATTACCATAAACCTTTATGGAAAGGATTATTACCATAATCTTATATGGAAAGGATCTATGCATATCCCATAAATATAATAATATCCTTATAGGATAAAGAGAATCAAATCCTTGCCTTGTAGAGCATAGGCCGATTTTGCCTAGCTTACGGGCTGGATGGGCCAACAGGGATCAAATGCAAGGAATAAAGATGGGCCTCAAATAAATTAATTATCTTATGTTCAAGATTATTGTACTTGAGCTAACTCAACCTGCAGGGTTTAGTACAATAAACCTTTGAGCTCTTTGAGGGACGTCATCATCCTAAACGGATACTTGACTCGATCTGAGATAACTAGCATGACATACAAGCAACGCCACCACCCAAGATGCGGAGAATATTGGGTTAGAACATATAACCTCACCCATAACAAGTCAAAGTGATGGTCACAACTCATACTCATCTAATACCTTATCGAGGTTTAGATCATCGTAAGTCACCGAGATCTTGGTTCTTCACGACGGTCGATAGAAGAACTCATCTCACCGTGATCCTTCATACGTCGGAGAGGTACCAAGATAGACAAGCAACCAAGTCAAGTCACTTCTTATCTATACCAAGACTATACCGACAACTCGTCCTCAAGTTGTCTCGGTGTGAAACTTTTATATCTCATTAAGCTCGACCAATCATACGGACTTCGCGTGATCTTCTACACACTTGTATGATCTAACTTATATATGAGATAAGGGACACGTATATATGCAATCAAGTATTCATTTCGGATAGGAGATTGTAATAGTGGTAACATGAAACATTGTATACAAGCTTAACCAAAAACAAATTTTCAAGATACAAATCCAACAGTATCGCCCCCTATGATGGACTGCGGGAACCGCAAAACTTCCTTTCTCAGTTCCAATATGACATGATCAATCAGCGTCTCAACACCATCCACATGTGCAAGCTGTTCCCAGAGTTGTTGATCGACAACGCTCGCCGGTGGTTCGACAGTTTACCACCCGGTAGTATTGGATCTTACCGAGATCTAATGGAAGCCTTTCATCAAAGGTTCTTCCAAAAGGCCGAGTCCAAAACCACATCGGCTCATCTCCTCACTGTGAGGCACGAGGTGAGTCCATCAGCGACTTCATGACCAGGTTCAATAAGGAGAGCCTAAAAGTCGAGGATGTAAACGACCTCTTCATTATCTCGGCTTTCGAGCGGTATCTTATGCGGGACCCTATACAAGGAGATCGTTGGCACGAGCCTCAAGATCTGGCGTCGAACTATGGCGCATAGCAGATCGGTTTGCCAAGGCAGACAAAGCGGATAGGAGAAAGCGTGAAGCTAACAAGGTGGAACCCTCTGACAAGAAGAAGAAAGAGGATGGTCGAGGGGACCGAGGTCAAAATCGACGAAGTGCCTTAGAAAGGATACAACGTGGCCCTTTAGAGTCTAGGCTCGGGCCACGTCATAACCCAGAACGACCTCAGTATACACTGATCGCTCATTTTTCTAACACGAAAACGTGCAAGTATATCGGTAAGATGAGTATTGTATCCACAGTGATTGTAACGCTAAAATACGAAGCTAACAATCTAATCCTTCATCATTATCCAAGCGATGATTTGGTTTGAAGGTTTAGGGCTTGGATATCAAATCCAAAGCAAAGTAACAACTTGAAAATAAACTAAAGCGAAAACTCAAAGAGATAACAAGATAGAAAGACTAACCCTAGGGATGCATTAATCCTACCCACAACGTATGTTTATCCCGCCTTATCAACCAATTTTAATCCGCATAAGATGGAAGATCACACATATAACCAACAACTTCGATTCACACAATTGTGGCGGTTGATTACTAATTTTCCCTATTATCATTGCGTCTAGAGGAAAATAAGCAACTCAAAATGATCACAAAGAATATGCTTCCTACGAATGTTCCTATCTCAATTACGACTCAAGGCTTATCCGTATCATGCATTCAAGATCGATTGACAATTAAAACGGTTAAGTAATTAACTGGCAACTATGATATGCATCAAGATTGATCAGAAATCAACACATATAATTAAGCACCAAGAATCATGAATCAATGCCTGGAAGGTAAATAACAATAGCAGGAATCACAACATATAGGATAGAATCATGCAAACCCTAGGATTAGAACAGAAATTTAGCTAGACATAATTAACGGTATAAAATACGAATTAACCATAAAAACAAGAATTAAATAGATAAAACCCATAGGGTGGCGTCTGAAGAACAATCGTTGGGTTCAAATCCCAACCTAAGTGGAAAACGGGAAAAAGATGCAATTCGTTTGGATGAAAACCTTCTAAATTGATAACAATGCGTAGAACAAGCGTAGAACTATGAAAAATTAATGCTAGAATCAATCCAAATCAAAGCTAGAGTGCAAAAGTATGAAAAAAACATGAAAAACTGAGGAAAAACGTGTATTTTAGGTCTGGAGCGGCTTGGGGGCGCGGCGGGCTATTTATAGGCAAGTTGGAAACCCTAATTTTGGGCATTCACCGACGCGATCGAGCTCGCGATCATGAGCTCGATCGCTAGGTGAACTTCACGCGCCTTCTTCACTGCGACTTAGCTTACGACGCTAGGTAAGCAGCGATCCGGCTCGGGGTCGCTAGCCATGGTCGCGAGAAATCGACGTGTTTTCTTCGCACGTTGGGTAGCTCATGGTACGCCTCGGTGATCGGGGAGTGGCCGCGTCGTGTGGATTTGCCTCGCGGCCGACCTAGCGGTCGCTAGGTCTGTTGCGAGACATCATTTTGCGCTGCTCTCGCGGCTCACGCTTGGGCTAGCGGCCGTGAAGGTGGTCGCTAGGCCCTGCTTTTGCCCTTCTTCGCCGTGCTTCGCTCCATGCTTGATTTTCAACTTATAAGCCTACAAAACACCAAAAGGAACCCAAGAGCAAGATCTTCCAAAAATATGTAAAAGCATTGTGATCCAAGACATAAACACACTTTATTGATCTAAAATCATCTTTAAATATCAACAATAAACATGTAAAATGCGCGTTTATCAAACCCCAAACTTAAAGCATTGTTTGTCCTCAAACAAAACAAAACCAAAAGAAAGAGAGAACCACAAAAGATCAACGAAGTCCAAGAAGGTGATTAACACAATCAAGCCTCGTAAATATCTCAAAGCTCGAAATCATTAGCGCATCACGGCGACATTAGTCAACTAAACAATGTACAACCATTGAAAGCAAAATCTCATTCAATTCCAACCTCACAACGGCATGTGCGTAATATATAAGTACACTCGAACTCATAAAGAAATAAAGGACGGTATACACTCAATAATCAATGCAATTGAAAAATCTCACCATAGGCTTGCCATTTCTCTAATATCTCCACCACATCAAATGCGTTCAAATTAGGATCAAAAAGGACTTTTCATAGGTTGTAATGTAGGCACATTGGTTAAGGTAGGATAATATATGGCTAAGTGACTCAAATATACCTCCAAGTACCTCCATTTATACATTCAACTCATATGGACTTTGTCCATTTTCCTTTTTCTTTCCAACATGCTATTTCAACATTTAAGTAACTCACGGTACTTATTCTATGATAATTGACTTCCTTTATGCTCACATTTTTCACAAAATTTTTCTTTTCTTGGCTTTGTAATAGAGCTTATAGGGTCTATTCTTTTTTCACACGGGTACCATTCTTTATCTTTTATCCCAACTTAGAATATAAAAAAAAAATTCCTCCCATTTGATTCCCATATCCATCCTCACCTCCTATCATCCGGTTAATCGAAAGAATAAAGTCTAATAAAGGCTTAAAGAAGGCAACAAACGGTATTTATCATTGGGCTAGTGTTTGGGTAAATATGTGGTTTAGCAAAGATGACCTTTTATCCTTTTCATATTCAAAACACATATTGCAGCCTCGACACAGAAAAAACGGCAAGTTCTAGAAGATAATTACATGCACGATATCACACAATTAAAAGCGTAATAAGATGTATATACGTGATAAAGCTCAAGTCTCACGGTTTAAGCAAATGGTGAAAAACAACAAGCTAAGCAATCTCAAGTCATTCATGCTTCGTTTCCTAACACATCATGTGCACTATCAACAAGATTTTTTAGAAAATTTCTATCATCATTAGCAACATGAATTAACACATTTCACTTAACTCGTTGATCGAAAGACACAACAAAACAAAGACGCGACAAAAGCCCCAAAGCATACCAACTTTACAAGAAAACATAAACAAGACTCTCAACAAACCAAACTCGTCCACTCCCCCCAAACTTAATGTAAACAGGTGGAAATGGAGGTAATAAGGTTTGCAGAAAAGAGTAGTTGGGCGAGAGACCTTACCTCGTATGTCGCGCTACTCCGGCGACGGATAGAATCCTCGCCATTGATCCCACCTCTGCATCATCTCCATCATTTGTCTTTGGTGCTCTTGATGTGCTTGGTGTTGGGCGAGGAGGGCTTGCTGTTGCTCGAATTGGGCTGTCTTCATTGGGCGATATGGATGTGGTGGCCGTCGATGTGGTCAAGTCGACTATCTATGCGATCTAGTCGCTCATATATTCCGGTCGCCTTGAGCGGGAGGTGGATGTAATATGCCTCTGTCTCCTCGAGCCACCGCCGCCGGCTTGCTCTCTCACAGTCGGCTTCCTCGTCATGTCGCTCTCTCTCGATCTTGCCTTGAGCATTCATGCGCTGAACCCATGAATAGTGAAAACCTGAGCTCAAGTTCTAATTGGCCTCCGCCGCACTCATCTGCTTAAAGCTGGTGAGATCCGTGTTGGGCGGTGATAAGGCAGTTGTGCTTGTTATATAGCAGCGGAGAGTAGCGGCTCGGTGTCTCTTCAAGAACGTCACGGGCGATATAGGCAGAGCTTGTCGAGAAAGTATCTTAAGAGATAGGACTCTCACGAATCGTCACCCGAAAAAATCGGCAATGGGGTATGAATCCCTATGCATATCCTGCGTTCCCAAAACCTCGGCTTGCATCCGAAGTCTTGTGCAAGGAACATGTCGGCATGCATCTTATTTCGAGTCGCACCTCCAATCAAGAGACTCATATCCTGTGAGAGGACTGTGCCGGCATTGTTACGGCCATGGATGGTGAAGGTGAGTAGGCGGTGAAAGTAGCGGACATGAGGTACCTTATGGAACTTGCCTTGGCTCTGGAGGCTTCATATGACGGGTTCCGCCGAGAGTGGTGTCCACGAATAACGGCCACACGATACGTGGTGATGCTCTAAATCTCCGATGTATTGACCTCGGGATCACCATTGATGATTCCATTCGGTTAATCCACCGAGAGTTGGCGTGGCTCGATGTCCATCCGGAAAGTGATATAGTCAAGCGACCGCTTGTGTCTTGTGTACTCGGATGGTCGACGGGAATTCCAGTGTGGATCCGGTATGTCGGTAGTTAGGCGTGATAATGTATCACGCACCGGCCTCTCGCCTAGCCATGTGACATCATTGGCTATTCCGTGGCTTGCAAGTCTCTATGCACATAAATCGCGAGTGCTGTGCCGTGGTTGCACCAATCTCCTCCACCGCCCATTGACGGGGAGTTGGTAATCGCACCCAAAGGTGTCGGTCGAATGCATCGTGTGGCTCATCATGTGAAGAGGAGGGGACCTCCTTGCCCTTTCGCTTGTGGCCGAAAGCACACGACATAATGTACCTAAAGATAAGTCAAGGTTAGCTCATGTACTTATTAAAAAGGAAAGTGAAAGTAAACGGCAACCCAAAGCAATATATATACCTCCCCCGAACTTCAATTTAGGAAAATTTCTCCCCCTATACTCACATATGATCTAACAAGGTGAAACCAAGGAGAGAAAACGCACACACACTTAAACAAGCATGAAAAGGGTAATCTGGGGCTGCCTCGCGGCCAACCTCGGTCATGAGGGTGGTCGCTGAGTAGCAACTTCGCGCCTGTAAGTGAGCTCGCGAGAGCGACTACACGCAGCAAGCGCCAAGAACGTCATGTCGGGGCTCGCAGGTCATGAGCACGGTCGCGAGGTTCATACCGAAAGCAAAAATCTATGATTTTTTCAAAAAATTTCAACCCAATTCAACAATGTAGGTAAATTAAACCAATAATATGCATCTAGGAACATCAATAGACCTAACATTGAAACAAACATGCTCAAACACCAAGTAAATTTAGCAATAGAAGCCCTAGTTCCTCAAATCCTCAATAACCCTCAACAAGAAGATATAATGGACAAAACTCTCCTAAATCATGCCAAAAAGCGTAATTCCATGAAGAATTAAGGAAATGTACATACCTTGAATGGATTAGAGGTGGAAATTACAAGCAAAGTGAAGAACTAGGCTTGTGGTGCTTTGAAAGGGTAGATATGCTGTAATGTGCGTGTGGGTGTGTGAAAAATGGGGGAAAGGGGTTAAAAATCAAAGTAAAACACGCGGGTCACGTCCGGCGTGGTCGGGTCACGCCTGTGACAGGCTCGCGGCTCGCGAGCTCGGTCGCAGCGTGAGACGCCCAGCGTTGAAGGCTACTCCCAGATTGTGGGCACACTCGCGATCGCGGGTGGTCGCTAAACTTCTTGTACTGGGCGATTAGCCATTGCCCGATTTCACGGCCACACCTCGCGGTCGCGAGGGTGGTCGCTAGGTAGGCTTTTTTTTTATTGTTTTAAATATAAAGCCATTAAACACCTTGGGACTTAACAAAAACCAACGAGACACGACACAAACAAACAAAAACAAAAGCGACAAAACAAAAAGCATGTAAAACTTTTGGGTTACCTCCCAACCGTCGGGCACCGTACATAACATTGCAACGACATGAGACTTCCTACTGACGAGCGTAAGGAACTTGTCTCTTTCTCTCTCCTTTGCGGTCATGGGTGCTTCCTTGATAAAGGAAGCCGTATACGAAGGTAGCAATCCTTTCTTGGCGGTCGCATACTAAAGCAGTAATCACGGTATCAATGTAAGGCGCTGAGATAAGCTAACATTTTCTCTTTGATCTCGGTAAACGCAGTCCCAGAATGTCAGCTGCTCTCTTAGTCTTTCATTGAACGATCGGATAACAACTCTTTACGTCGATAACAACTTCACATTGTTGCCAACTAGAAGAATGTCATCTACATAAAGTGCAAGAAATACCACATCACCTTGACATCTAACGATACACACCTTAGCAGCTGGGTAAATCCATGGGACTTTACCACCTCGTCAAAGCTAAGTTCAGGATCGTGAGGCTTGCTTAAGCCATAAATGGACTTCTTAACTTCCATACTAGATGCTCTTCACCCTTCACCACATAACCTTGGTTCTGATATAGATGTCTCTACCTTCCTTAAGGTAACGTTTAAGCGGTTTTCAGTCCTTGCAACCTCGAGGTTAGTGGGCTGCTATGGCCGAAGAATTCGATGGACTTGAGCATTGCTCGTGAAAGGTCTCTCGAAATCGATGCCCTCAATGGGTGTACCCTTTACGCCTGAGCACGCTTTAAAGCGAAACCTCTCCATCGAATCTCTCTCTCTTGTATACCCACTTACACCTATGGCCCTTGCACCGTAAGTGTCTTTTCATATACATCCATAGCTTATGGACTCAATTTCTAAGTCCATAGCGGTGTGCCATGATCTTGCATCAATGTCTTGTATCGCCTCATGTGTCCATGGGTCGATTATTGCTGTTCGTTCCGGACTAAATAAGATTCACATGACATCATCGCTCGGGTTGACGAACAACCCCCTACTGAGGTGCGCTGCACTGAGCGGTGGGTGCGATAACTTGTGGTTCTCTTCTTGCACAACTTGTCGGATAGAGCCACTTATGCGGACGTATCTCAGTGGAACTCGACCACAAATTTCTTGAAGTATCGGTGTCGATCCTCCACACTGAATCGACTCTCGTGCTGTCGGTGGGGAATCGATCATCTTCTAATTCCGAAGAATGATTTCAACTTTGGATTTATGGTTTGTCATATAATCCTCTTCTAAAAATCGGATTAGTCTTAATGACCTTCGATCCTTAGATTATAGAATAAACACCTTTCGTCCTCTGGGATAGCCATAAACACCTTGCATTGATCTAGCCTCCAACTTGTCACCTTCTTGTTCGAGCATGTCTTGGGCTACTATCATATGTGGCTTAAACTGAGCTTCGCCCAAACCAAACTCGAAGGGTCTTTTCGTGACTTGGATAGGTCTAGATTTAGCAAGTATCGCTAGTTTCTAAGGCATACCGCCGAAATAGATCTTGCATAACTCATCATTGATCTAACCATTTCCAAAAGAGTCGTATTTCTTGCTCGACACCTTTTCTGTGGTGTGCACGGTGAATCTTGTTGGGAGGTAATCACCACTTCACTAGATAGTCCATGAACTCGTTCTTGAGGTATTCGCCACAGCGATCGAGACGATGAACTGATACTTTACCAAGCTCGTCTCCACTTCCGCCTTAAACTCTTTGAATTTCTCAAAGCATTGCGACTTGCGGTGAAGCGGTATATCCGATCTGTAGTAATCGTCGATGAAAGTGACAAAATACTCGTACCCTCACGAGCTTGTGTGGACATCGGTCCCACGGTCGAAATGGACTAGCTCAACAACTTTGGCTCTATAACCCTTCGCTTTGAAGGTCGATGGCAATCTTTCATACATCCAGATTGCGGGAGGCGAGTATGCTGTGAGATTACCCACGCCCATTCTTGCAGGTCTTTGGATCCTATTTAGATTGATGTGACCTAATCTAAGATGCGGAGAAATGTGGTGTCATGTTGCGAAAACTTTCTCTTTAAGGTTTGATAGTAGATCGAACATAGTTATAGGTATTATGTTTAGAGAAATAGTATAAAGCAATTATATAATGTGCACACGGATAACCGTCATTTCTTATGATAGAAACACCACTATCAAAATAACGAATATCCATGAATAAACAATTTGAAAGCGAAACAAGGTTCATGAAAATCCGGCACATATAAACATCTTTCATACTAAAATTCTATCAAAATATAAGTAACATCTCCACGCAGGCCTCGCGAGGCCTGCGCTGGAGATGGTTACTTTATGTTTGATAGAACCAGTTTTAGTATTGAAAGATGTTTATATGTGCGGATTTTCGAACCTTGTTTCTGCTTTAAATTGTTTATTCATGGATATTCTTATTTTGATAGTGGTGTTTCTATCATAAGAAATGACGGTTATCCGTGTGCACATTATATAATTCGCTTTATACTATTTCTCGCTAAACATAATACCTATAACTATGTCGATCTATATCAAACCTTAAAAGAAAGTTTTCGCAAATGACACCACATTTCTTCTGCATCTTAGATTAGGTCACATCAATCTAAATAGGATCCAAGACGCCAAGAATGGGCGTTGGTAATCTCACAGTTACTCGTACCGAATCTGAGATGTATGAAAGATTGCCATCGGACCCTTAAGCGAAGGGTTATAGAGCGAAAGTGTTGGAGCTAGTCCATTCGACTGTGTGGACCGATGTCACACAGCTCGTGGGGTACAGTATTTTGTCACTTTCATCGCGATTACTCAATGCGGATAATACGCTTCACCGCAAGTCCGAATGCTTTGAGAAATTCAAAGAGTTTAAGGCGAAGTGGAGACGAGCTTGGTAAAGTATGTTCATCGGTCTCGATCGCTTGGCGAATACCTCAAGTAACGAGTTCATGGACTATCTAGTGAAGTGTGATTACCTCCCACGACTACACCGTGACACCACAAAGAAAATGGTGTGTCGAGCAAGAAATAGACTCTTTGAAATGGTTAGATCAATGATGAGTTAGCAAATCCTATTTCGCTTGCGGTATGCCTTAGAACAGCGATACTGCTAAATCTAGACATCCAAGTCACCGAAAAGACCGGCTTCGAGTTATGTTTGGGCGAAGCTAGTTTAAGCCACATAGATAGTGCCCAGACATGTGAACAAGAAGGTATGTTGGAGGCTAGATAAGCAAGGTCGTTTATGGCTATCCCTAGAGGACAAAGTGTGTTTATTCTATAATCTAAGGATCAAGGTCATTAAGACTAATCCGATTTTAGAAGAGGATTATATGACAAACCATAAATCCAAAGTTGAAATCATTCTTCGGAATTAGAAGATGATCGTATTCCCCACCGAAGCGAACGAGACTGTATTCATGTGGAGGATCGACACCGATACTTCAAGAAATTTGTGGTCGAGTTCCACTGAGATATCGTCCGCATAAGTGGCTCTATCCGACAAGTTGTGCAAGAAGAGAACCACAAGTTATCGCACCCACTTGCTCAGTGCGCGCCCGTCAGTAGTGGGGTTGTTCGTCAACCCGAGCGACGATGTTCATGGGTGAATCTTATTTAGTCCGGAACGACAGCAATAATCGACCCATGGACACAATGAGGCGATACAAGACATTGATGCAAGATCATGGCACACCGCTATGGACTTAGAAATTGAGTCCATAGCTATGGATGATACTGAAAGACACTTACGGGTGGCAAGGAGCCATAGGTAGTAAGTGGGTATACAAGAGAGAGAGATTCGATGGAGAGGTTTGCTTTAAAGCGTGCTGGCGTAAAGGGTACACCCATTGAGGGCATCGATTTCGATGAGACCTTTCGAGCAATGCTCAAGTCCATCGTAATTCTTCGGCCATAGCAGCCCACTAACCTGAGGTTGCAATGGAGTGAAAACCGCTTAAACGGTTACCTTAGGAAGGTAGAGACATCTATATCAAAGAACCAAGGTTATGTGGTGAAGGGTGAAGAGCATCTAGTATGGAAGTTTAAGAAGTCCATTTATGGCTTAAGCAACCTCACGATCCTGAACTTACGCTTTGGAGGTGGTAAAGTCCCATGGATTTACCCAGCTGCTAAGTTGTGTGTATCGTTTAGATGTCAGGTGATGTGGTATTTCTTGCACTTTATGTAGATGACATTCTTCTAGTTGGCAACAATGTGAAGTTGTTATCGGGCGTAAAGAGTTGGTTATCCGATCGTTCAATGAAAGACTATAGAGAGCAGCTGACATTCTTGGGATCGTTTACGAGATCAGAGAAAATGTTGAGCTTATCTCGGCCTTACATTGATACTTGTGATTACTGCTTTTAGTATGCGACCGCCGAAAGGATTGCTACCTTCGTTGACTGGCTTTCCTTTATCAAGGAGCACACATGAGCGCAAAGGAGAGAGAAATGAGACAAGTTCCTTACGCTGTAGTAGGAAGTCTCATGTACTTCAATGTTATGTACGGTGCCCGAC
>CM072824.1:44608677-44907036 GCA_036937905.1 Salvia rosmarinus
ACTTCGCCAGCGCCTATGGAGATCGTTATCTCGCCATCATGTAGCTCCCTTGTCCAGAACCCCTGCAGGTGTAACAAACTTGATCAACAAGACCAGATCTACTACCCATGAATGGGTAGACAAGTCGCTAAACATGTTTAACATTAAAGCAAATGAGCATTGAGCCTTCGAGCTGGGGCACTTAGCCTCCAATGCCTGGCCTCACCGCACTTGAAGCACTTGCCCTTCTCCTTCGCTTTTTCAAACCATCGGTAGAGCCCTATGACACTCCACCTTTTCTTTAGTCTTAGCAATTTTGAATTCCACTTTTCCTTTCATCTCGATGCAATGGACTCTACCATGGAAGCAATCTAGCCGCCTAGGCTTTTAGAGGTCAGATGGTTCAAGAATTACCTCATGGATCTAGGTGGGTACCGGTTTGCCCAAGAGTATCATAGTTACTCGAAACTCAGCAGGCAAACTCGAAGGAACCACACCCACAAGCCACTCAAACACATAGAGAGAAAGTACCATGTCATCAGAAATCGTGAAACGAGGACGTGCTGATTGAAAAGATTGATACGAAGGATAACCTAGCGGATCCATTCACAAAGAGCCCGCAAAAGTCTACGACACGCTCGAGGACTGATTGCACTTGATGGCACCCACTTAGAAAGAAACTTTTGTATGGGGAAAGTGATGGTTTTTGTAATAGCTAGTGAGAGACACATTGTATACTAAAAGTTTGCTTTAGTATAAGTGAGATTGTTGGATTTGTATATCGAAAGCGCTTTGTTGAGCTTGTATACAATATTTCGTTACCACTATTACAATCTCCTATCCGAATTGATTACTTGATTGCATATATCGTGTCCCTTATCTCATATATAAGTTAGATCACAGCGTAGAGATCACGTGTCAGTATGATTGGTCAAGCTTAATGAGATATAAAAGTTTCACAACGAGACAACTTCAGACGAGTTGTCGGTATAGCGGTATAGATAAGAAGTGACACTTGCGTTGCTTGTCTATGCCGGCACATCTCCGTTATCAGGATCACGGAGATGAGTTCTTCTATCTGAAGCAACCAAGATCTCGGTGACTTACGATCTAAACTCGATAAGGTATTAGGTGAGAGGTCGACCATCACTTTACTTGTTCTGGGTGAGGGTTATGTTCTAACCCAATATTCTCCGCATCTGGGTGGTGGCAGCTGTATGTCGCTAGTTATCTCAGATCGAGTCACCGTATCCGCTAGGATGATGACGCCCCTAGGAGCCTAAAGATTGTACTAAACCAGGTGAGTTAGCTCATACAATAATAAAGTTGAGGTACTACTTAAGGAATTAAAGAAATTAATTATTTTAAGCCATAATGCTCTAAATAAAAGGACGTGATATCTTAAATACGGGATTCAGAATGTCTAAGTGCAAGTCCGACCACCTTCGGTAATAAAGGGTAAGTCAATTTATTCTCTAGTGGCATGAATGAATGTTTATAAATTAATTTATGTCTACAAAACATAAGATAATTAATTTATTTGAGGCCCATCTTTATTCATTGCAATTGATCCCATCGGCCCATCCAGCTCAGCACAGTTGAAAATCGCCCATATCCTCTCTCTATGGTAAAGATTTGATCCTCTTTATCCATAAGGATATTATTATATTTATGGATATGCATGGATCCTTCCTAATGGGATTATGGTAATGCATTATAAATATAAGGTAAGAGATAAGATCAAAGCTAATCCTTAATTATCCTACACATATTTTCGAGAATCCATAGTAGTGGGAGGAATTTCGAAAATCATAGAGAGGAGGAGATTTTCAGAGCATTCTCCATAGATCGCTCCTCACCGACGTGAGATTGGGCAACCGGACAGCCCTGAAGGCACTAGTCTCGATCCGCCATCCCGCTCATCCCCGATAGATTCAAAGGTAAACACGAGAAAACCCTCACGTGTTGCAATTAATTATATAGACGAGCGTAGGAATATAATCAATGTATGGTGAATTAAACATCCAAGATAGATCCTGGAGAGGGTCAAACGCTTCTTCACATCGGGTACGCCTCTATACACGCGCTTCAGCCAGGTCAAGCCGCACGCCGCGTTCTCGCGGCTATCTCGTGGTCGCCAAGACGCATCTGACCCATCGAGCACGCGCAGCGTTCGCGCCATTGCTGCCACAAGATTGGCGCTGCTGCGCATGGCGACTCACACCAGCCGCTGCCAGCGCGTGGATCTCGCGCACAAATGCGCGCCCCGCTCGCCTGCCGAGAATCTCGACAAACGCGCATCTCGCGCGCGGACGCGAAGCGCCGAGAAAACGGCACGCCGCCGAGGCGGCTCGAAAATCGCGCCGCACGCCCAGCCGCCGAGCCGCGCACTGTCTCGCCGAAATGAGGCATGAGGGGGGCGAACGAGCACCACGATGTGCCGCCTCAGCGCCCGCGCCGTTTCCCGACGGTCATCCCATCATCTCGTTCTTCGTGTTCCTTCGTTCTTCTTTACGTATAAGATTTACAAGGAAAAATCTAATCCAACCACGGATTTTCTCGTGTGAAAAACAAAACCGAAAAAATTATAATAAGCACGATAACGACAATCCAACAATTAATATATTATGCACGTAATCAAACGTGAATTAATCCAACAGAGCCAAGATATCGATCCTAGCTCGATACCATTGTAGGAAATCGATTGACCTCTCCCAGGATCTATCTTCGATGTTTAATTCACCATACATCGATTATATTCCTAGCATGCGTCATATAATTAATTGCAACACGTAGGGTTTTCGTGTTTACCTTTGAACTCGCGAGGTGGATCGGATGAACGAGACGAGACTCGTGCTTTGACTTCGGATCAGATCCCGCTGCCCAATCTCCAACGCCGGTTTGGACGATCTATGGAGAATGCTACAGAAAATCTCCTCCTTCTCTCTATGATTTTCAAATTCACTCCCAAGCTCTATGGATTCTCGAAAATTATGGTGTAGGATAATTAAGGATTAGCTCGATCTATCTTTACCTTATATTTATAATGCATTACCATAATCTCATTAGGAAAGGATCCATGCATATCCCATAAATATAATAATATCATTATGGATAAAGAGGATCAAACTCACCATAGAGAGGATATATTTTCTCGTATCGAATACAAGGATCAAATGCAAGAAATAAAGATGGGCCTCAAATAAATTAATTATCTTATGTTCAAATAACATAAATTAATTTATAAACATTCATTCATGCCACCAGAGAATAAATGCCGACTTACCCTTTATTATGTTGAGCCTTCGACTCTAGACATTATGAATCCCCGTATTTAAGATATCGCACGTCCATTAATTATTTAGAGCATTTCGATCGCTTAAAATATTAATATCTTTAATTTCTAAGTAGTACCACTCAACCTTATTATTGTACCGAGCTAACTCAACCTCGCAGGTTTAGTACAATAAACCTTTGAGCTCCTTAAGGGACGCCATCATCCTAAACGGATACGTGACTTATACGATAACTAGCATGACATACAAGCACCGCCACACCCAAGAGGAGAATATCGTTAGAACATATATCCCTCACCCATAACAAGTCAAAGTGATGGTCAGAACTCATACTCACCT
Source organism: Salvia rosmarinus (assembly GCA_036937905.1). Classification (NCBI taxonomy): domain Eukaryota; kingdom Viridiplantae; phylum Streptophyta; class Magnoliopsida; order Lamiales; family Lamiaceae; genus Salvia; species Salvia rosmarinus. The sequence goes on from CM072824.1 coordinate 44,612,292, forward strand.
AATACCTTATCGAGGTTTAGATCATCGTAAGTCACCGAGATCTAGTTCTTCACGACCGCGCCTAGAACTCATCTCATCGGATCCTTCAATACGTCGAGACGCTCAAAGATAGACAAGCAACCAAGTCAAGTCACTCTTATCTATACTCAGCTATACCGACAACCTCTCCTCAAGTTGTCTCGCATGAAACTTTTATATCTCATTAAGCTTTCGACCAATCATATGCACTTCGTGATCTTCTACACGATGACCTTATAAGAAGTGGAGTACTCATTGACGATAGTATCACTCAATGAGATAAGGGACACATATATATGCAATCAAGTATTCAATTCAGATAGGAGATTGTAATAGTGGTAACAGAAACATTGTATACAAGCTCAACCAAAATCGCTTTAGATACAATCCAACAAAAGTCGCCCATGAAAACTTCCATAATATTTTCAATTAACCCATGAAAGAGGACACATGCATCTTGGAAAGTGGTCGAGCATTGCACAATCCAAACGGCATCCTTCTATAGGCAAAACTCCATGGGCAGTGAACGCCCGCTCTTGTCGATTTAGGATGATGGCAACGATTGTACCCAATATCCATCCGTAAAACAATAGAACTCATACCCCGCCCATCCAACATCCATCAATGAAGGCAAGGAAAATGGTCCTTCCTGTGGTGTGTTCGAGCACGATAGTCAGCAACCGATCCGTCCACGAGTCTTGTTGCCACAAGCTGCTCGCTCTCATCTCGATCACCATGATACCCCTTTCTTGATACCACTTGAGTCGGGCTAACCCACTCGTGTCCGATATAGCATAGATCATGCCGCATCTAAAAGCTTTAACACTTCCTTCCTCACGACTCGCATTGCTCGGATTCAGCGGCTGAGGTTGACCTTCGCTTATACTCATTCTCCAACAAGATCCGGCATGCAAATCGATGGTCGACTCTTGATATCGTAGATAGTCCACCCAATCGCAACTTATTTTGTTTCAAAGACAACCATTAGTTTCGTGACCTCATCCGTCAAAGCCGAAGATACTATCACCGGCACGCCTCATCGCCGCCAGAAAGGCATACGGGCGTGATCCTGACCCTTCAACTCCATCTGGTGTGGTCTCTTCCTTCTTCACCACAAGATCCTCTCCTCCAATGGGCTTCCTCACGCCTAGATAAGGCACCGACTCCTGGAGGGCCTCGACTTCATCGATGGACTCAAGATACTCTAAGATCTCATCACATGCCTCATCAAGGTCTCGCGGGTGAGAAAATCGAGTTCGCATAAAAACTCCACCGATCACCGATTGCAATTGAGTAGAAGGCATTTACCGATACACGACATTCATCCATCGCCTTCTTCAGTGTTTATCATTTATAAATAGAGATTTTCATCTCTCATCGTTGACCTCGGGAGATCTCATCTTGCAGCCATCGCTGCTCGGCCTGAGCTAGAACGTCTCCCTAGAATAAGAGGGTGTTCCCATCCTTCGCATGTCGAGAACCACGAAATCACGGAAGAGAAACTCAACTTTCACGAACAGCCCTCCACTATCCCTTTCGGATAGGTCACGATGTGTCCGCCATCCAAGAGCAATGGTAGTCGGCTTGATCTCTCCAATCTCCAATCTATTAAAATGGACAACGGCATCAAATTGATGCTTGCCCCAAATCACACGTAACCTGGAGAAGTCCCCTCCACTGACACATGCTATGCGGTCGCTCGGATCCTTCGCTTGAGCCAGAACTTCTCTCAAGACAAGATCGCACTCTGAGAAAGATTTATCGCCTCAAACTTCCCAAGCTTTTTATTGGCAACAACATCTTTCAAGAACTTCACGTATCCCAGCATATCTCTGAGGCATCAAGCAAAGGAATATTGATATGCACCTTTAACATCTCCATAAAGCCGCTTTCATCGCATCGGCTTGGCCAATCGACTTCAAATCGAATCGGATGAGTGTAGGTTGATATCCTTTTGCCGGAGTTGCTCGGATCCTCGATCACAGTGCGGTCAAGCGCCTGGCGCCTCTCTCGTGTTGCTCGAGTCGCGAACTCGCTGGTCTCGCCCGGTCACTGTTGTCGCCGATTCTTCCTCGTGACCGCGGGTCACTCCAAGCTCCTCGTAAACGCTCGTCGATTCTCGCGTCGCGAGGTGCCTTTTGCGCCTGCTGCCTCGTTTCCCCGTGGTTCTCGAGCTCGCCACCTCAATGAATGGCATTACTGATTTTTAGGTTCACCTCCATTAAATTTGCCCGACTTGTCGCCTGCTGCCTGGTGGCTATCTCGACTTATTTGATTTTCCATCATCTTCATATGTTTCCACAAAGGACTCCGATGATTTATCTTCGCACGGATTGCTTATAAATGAATTCCATTGCGCCAATTGTTGGTTGCTCACAAAAATCATCGCATCATGTCTTTAGACTCGCTTCGCCTCTGAATCACCCATTCGAATCGAGAACTCACGCGAGGTCTGAAAATTGTTGGGCGTATACGAAAATTAGGATGACTTGTTATTCGGATTGATGCCGATTCCATGTTGTTCCTCCGATTTATGTAACTCACATCTTCCGCCTCATTCATATCTCGCCTCCGCAGATGACGTGAACAACTCTTTTGCTTTCCTTTCCTCTCGAATCAGCTTCGTAGTCGTGAACGCCCAGACATCGCATTAGCACGCCTGACAAGAGCCGATTCACCACCGTCTCTCCATAGGCCATTGATAGCTATTCGCAGCCATCTCTTCTAATTCTCAGCTTCCTCCACTGCGATTTAGCAGCATCCTCCCGCCGATGCATCAACAATACTCTCGTGAGGTGTCACCACCATAGAACCGTAATGCCGCTCTCTAGAAAATCCATGTATGGCACTTTCTCAACAAGCCCTAAATCTCCTCCACGACTCAACAATGCATCTCTCCTGGGAAACTATGATCTTCTGCTTAGGTGGAAAGTACTTCGAGAAACTTTTCAAAGATTCCCCAACTGTGATTCCAAGACGATCTAAACTCTTAACCGCCCTTGTTTGATTTCGCAATGAAAATCCAAACATGCGCATCCGGATCGTGACTCTGGCACCCATTCTCTGATGGTGTCACAAATGTCGAGATATATCTCTCGGGCATTCGATCTTCCGCTACTCTTCTCCGAACTCGTTTTGAACCATGCCTGATTAGGGCCGGCTTCAACTCGGGTTATTCGATTCACCTCCGGCCCCATCCGCCTCCTGAAATTGCTTCAGGAGGTCGATACATGTAGTTTAGAGGTCTCATCGGATTGGGACTAGAATTCCATGTTTTCCATTTGACGTTATCTCCAAAGTCGCCGAAGACGGGTTGTTACTGAGGTACACGCTGTCACGTTGTTGATTTGTCGCCATCTCGCCTTTCTTCTCTCGCCTCTTTCTCCTTGGGTACTCGACTGATCTAACAATGGCTCGGAGGTCCCTGGACCTTGTGATCATAAACCACCGGAGAGAAACAAAAAATTAGATCCGCAAGCAAAGAAAATAAAATAAATATACAACTGAATTAATAATTCAATTGTCAAGTTATTCCTATATAATCTTAACAATCCCCGACAACGGCGCCAAAATTTGATCACTTTTAACAGAAAAACGCATATAGGTAAGATAGTATCGTATCCACGGATTGTAACGAAAATACGTAAGCTAACAATCTAATCCTTCATCATATCCAAGCGATAGATTTGGTTTGAAAGGTTTTAGGCTTCTGATATCAAATCCAAAGCAAAGGTAACAACTTGAAAATAAACTAAAGCAAGAAACTCAAAGAGATAAAAGATAGAAAGACTCAACCCTAGGATGCATTAATCCTACCCACAACGATGTTTATCCCGCTCCTATCAACCAATTTTAATCCGCAAAGAGAAGATCACACATATAACCAACAACTTCACATTTATAATTATGGCTTGATTACTAATTTTCCCTATTACTATGCTCTAGAGGAAAATAAGCAACCCAAAATGATCACAAAGAATATGCTTCTACGAATGGTTCCTATCTCGCCATACTCAAGTACGACTCAAGGCTTATCCAGATCAGCATTCAAGATCGATTGACTAAAACGTTAAGTAATTAATCGGCAACTATGATATGCATCAAGATTGATCGTAAATCAACACATATAATTAAGCACCAAGAATCATGAATCAATGCCCGAAGGTAAATAACAATAGCAGGAATCACAACATATGATAGAATCATCAAACCCTAGATTAGAAATGAAATTTAGCTAGACATAATTAACGGTATAAAATACTAACTAACCAAAAACAAGAATTAAATAGATAAAACCCAGGGTATGCCTCAAGAATAATCTTTGGGTTCAAATCCCAACCTCCGAAAAACGGAAAGATGCAATTCGCTCGACAAAACGCTCCAAATCGATAAGAATGCATAGAACAAGGTGAACTATGAAAACTAATGCTAGAATAATCTAAATCAAAGCTAGAGTGAAAAGTATGAAAAACATGAAAACCGAGAAAACGGTTTTAGGTCCGAGCGCTTGGGAGCGCGAGGGGCTAAGCTCTATTTATAGCAAAGTCGAAACCCAATTTTGGGTTCCATCGCCTAGCCGAGTCGGCCGCGAGCCCGATCACTAGTTGAACTCGCCTTCTTCGCCATGACTCGCGCAGTGCAGTAAGCCAGACTGCTCGCCGTCGCTAGCCATGGTCGAGAAATCGAGCAAAAGCTTTTCGCAGCTGGTAGCTCGGCACGCCTCGCGGTCGCCGAAGGCTCGTGAGATGTCCTGTGACCCAGCGCGCCAGGTCGTCGCGAGAATCATTTTGCTTGCTCGTGGCTCGTGCAGCAGCGGGCAAGGTGATCGCAGTCCTGCTTTGCCCTTCTTTCGCCGTGCTTCGCCCATGCTTCGATTTTCAACTTATAAGCCTACAAAACACCAAAAAGAACCCAAGGCAAGATTCTTCCAAAAATATGTAAAAGCATTGAGATCCAAGACATAAACGCACTTTATCGATCTAAAATCATCTTTAAATATAACAATAAACGGTGAAATGTGCGCTTATCATACACCCTCGACGAAGACGAGAAGCAGATTTACGAGCTCCATGTGGACATATTCGAGCCCTGCCCATGATAGGGATCAAACGATCTAAAGACAAGTATTGCTTGCTCCATAAGGATCATGGACATGACACGGAGGAATGCAGAACTCATGGCGATATTGAAAGATGGTGGATGACGGGTTCTTAAGAAATAAGGTCACGACGCATTTAACTGGTCAAGACGAGGCTCCCAACCGAGGTCGAGAAAGCGGAAGCAAGAGAAGAGAGAGGAAATCGTGGCCCTCACATCGCAGAAGGCGAGGCACCATAATCGATGAAGAGGTGATGACGAGCCCACGACGATGGAATCATATCCACTATCACTGCTCCTCAGCGTACTACAAGTCTTCCTAAAAGCCGTCCAAGTTCCCTAACCAAAGGAACTCAGAACAAGAGGTTTAAAGGACGAGGCCATCACCTTTTCTCGAGGATGACTATACCAACCGTGGTACCTCACCGGACGCAATGATAATCCAGAAGTGAGTCGCCAACAAGTTAGTTCAGGAGTGACGCTGATAGGTGCGTCCGAGTATCTCTTCAAGGAGTGTTTCACAAATTGGGGATTGAGGAGACGCCACACCAAAGCACCACTACCACTCAAGTCGCAAGAAGAGACGCCCCGAGGGATCATCGACTACCATCATAGTGGAAAATCAAACTGAGCTCCACAAGGTGGACGCCTGGTAAACGCCACTCACCATATAATATACTAGGTCGAGGTTAAATAAAGTGAAGACGGTATGCTCAACGCATCATCTAACCATGAAGATCCCACAGAGAGGGTAGGCGTATACATGGGAGATCAGAACAAGCCAAAGAGATGCAGTGTCGACCACGCCCAAAGACACAGTCATAGCAATTAGTGAAGCCCAGGAGTTGAACTGAAAGGACGCGCGCTCCTCGACAACTCGGTAGAGGAGGTCACACTTCATGAAGACGATCCCTCAAGGTCGCCAAAGTAGTTCACCAAGCCTCAACCGAGAAAGAGATCATCCAACCCTAAGGAAATTCGAGACGCCTTTGCTTGGTCACCTCAGTACCAAGGTCTCACCTAAGTATTACTCACGCTCAATATCACAAGTGTCAAACCGCCCGCAAAACAATGATCTTGCAATGAACGTAATCAGTCATACATGACGGTTGAACCAACTCTCGAAAGCACGATATTGTTCAAGTCAAGATCCTGACCGGATAGCCAACCCAAAGGATGGTCAAGAAAGGAGGAGGATGGCGAATGTATCGATTACACGATCTCAATAAACATTGCCCAAGGACTGCTACCCTTCCCAATATCTGACAAGAAAGTCGACACTTTGCTCGGATACTAAGTGTCATTCTGATCTATACGTATCACCAAGTCTTGAGAGTGACGAGGACGATCCAAAACAGCCTTCATCACGGACTTCTGTTTTGCATATAAGAAGATGCCATTCGACTCAAGAAGCGGGCCACCTATCAAAAATGGTGGACAAGATATTTAGGCCCTACATCACCAAATTGTGGAGGTGTATAGATGACATCGTCAAAAGTAAGGAGAAAGCCACATTGTTGCCGACTGATGTCCCGCCTTCGTAGTAAACCTAAACTCAAGCCCCAAAATGTACATTTGCCTGTTCGGGAAATTTTTGGGGCCGGGTTTCACAAGAAGGATTAAAAGCCAACCCGCCCAAGCGTTCAAACCGCTTTGAGATGGGTCAAGACCATCCATGACGTATAAGTGACGGAGCATGGTTGACGAGCGCTTTTCAAAAAAGCAGCAAACCTCCTTTTTCAAAATTCTCAAAAGGCTTGAGTTCAATTGATGATAAACATGTTAGCTTTTGAAGATCTCAAAACTACCTCGCCAAACTCCCCACTTTATCTCGTCCCAAAAAGAGAAGTCCTTTCCATATACCTCACTCGATGAAACCATAAGTGCGTTGGTACGAGAGGACGGACGTTGTCAACTCCCGTATTTCATCACGGCACTTAAAGGGCCGAAACGAGATATCAACCTCTAGAGAAGCTCGCTAGCATTAGTAAATGCAAGGAGACTATGTCCCTATTTCCACGCACATCCCATACAAGTTCTCGATCGATCATCCACTTCGCAAGGTGTACAAGCCGGGCTTGGGAGAATGCGAAGGGAATCAATCGAGCACGCCATCTCTTTTGTCCTCGCTGCCATCGGCAAGTCGCTTAGCAGCATTTTCTGAGGCTAACTTCACGAAGCGAAACTCCCCGAGCCTACCTCAAACAATGCCGGCCGAACCCATAAAGGAAGCATCCGAGAATTGCCGGCAAATCTATGTGGAGAGCTCGGAAAAGAAAAGCAAGGCATCTTACTTTTAGGACCGTAATGCAAATCACCCTACGCACTTTGTATGCTCAAAACCACGACAACGGGAGCACGAGGCCCATGCAGGACTTCGCCAGCTCAAAGCCTTCGATAAGAGCCGCAAGTTCACAAGTGATTCTCGTGTCATAGTAAGTCACATGTTGGGAAAGTACGGTTAAAGGCAAAGAGAAGAAATACCTGAAAAGCCAAAGCCTACAATAGTCTTTCTCATACTTCCAGCTGGTTCAGATCCCTGGAGAAATAGCCGAGGCGCCACCTTACAAACGGTCCATTAACGAGCCCGCCAGAGAAGAAGTCCAAAAGAAGCATAGACGATGCCGATGTCGGTTGACATAGTCTTGAGAAGAACCCAATTGGACGACTCTCATTCAAGAATATTTGGAAAGATTACTTATGCACTGAGGCTAGGAAAATCTGAGCAAATTTACATACGCATTGAGCAAGGAATCTTCAGTAAAGTCGATTCCACCTCTCCTAAGGTGTTTGATCCGAGATAAACGCATTTCACGAAGACATGAGGATCATGAAGCTTACATCGGACCCCGACGTTATCAAAGAAAATCAGCATGGGATACTACACAACAATGTTCGAGACTCAATCGACCTCGTAGAAGTGTCCGGTGCCAAATTCATGGAAATGTGTCGAGGTTACCTCAACCGACCTCCAAGATGCAAAGCCCTCGCTCATTCATGCAAGGTGGTCGATATTATGGGCCCTTCGCAAAGCTCCGTGGCGCTTGCCTCGATTGTCGCTATCGACTACCACAAACGGGTGAAAGCCAACCCTTGGTGAAATACAAGCAAAACGCCTCAACTGGTTCGAAAAATATTGGTCGATCGGCATCCCCCATATCCTCTTTGGATAAGGACGGCTCATGACAAGGTCTTCAAAAGGTGTCACGAGCTCAACGACAAAATTCACCTCGTGGCCCATCCTCAAGCAAATGGTCAAACCGTCACCAACAGACAATCGTGAAGGGACTCAAACTCGCTCGACCGAGTGAAGGCAAATCGGGAAAATTTGCCACAAGTCTTATGGTCATACCGCATAACCTGACATCGAACTAGAAACACCCTACGCTTGGTGTATGGAACCAGGCAATAATCCCCAGAAATCGTATGTCGAGCCCCATACCATCCATTTCTCACCAAGTAAATGAGGAGAATCTACGAACCGACCGACGCTAGAAGAGAAAGACTCGCCACATTAGAAAAGCTCTAGTAAGCAAATGAGCTCGATTATAACCATGTGTCAAACTCGATAACAGTAGACATCTGCATCAAATAACGAGTCAAGTAAAGTCGAGAAGTCTCAAGTTAGAGGCCACATGGGAAGGAACATATCGAATTGAAGAAGTCTCTAAAAGGGTCATATAAGCTCGCCATTTATCCAGTGAGCAAATATCTCATACGTGGTACATCATTCATCTCAAGAGATATTTTGCATAAGTGTCAAAAGAAAAAATTGTTCATTTAGTTTTGTTAAGTCGGTCTTTGGTCCTTTTCTTTGTTTCGCCTTTCATTAATAAAATCTTTTCTTTATTTACTCATATGCTCCGCCTTGATATTTCATTCATTACTTATGCATACTACCTCTTCCCCATTATAAATACCTCCTAAGAGGATGATAAAAAACTCAAGACAGTAAAATAAACGCTGAGAGGACACCCCATTTCTACAAATAAGGAACTTATACATACCTTCGCTTATTTCGAGGATGAATTACCTCGCTTATACGAGGACTAACCCCTTCGCTTAAATACGAGGACTAACTACCTTCGCTTATTTCGAGGAGAATTACCTTCGTTATCGAGAGATTTAACTACCTCGCTTATTTCGAGGACTAACTACATCTCGCTTTAAATACGAGGACTAACTACCTTCATTTATTTCGAGGATGAATTACCTTCGCTGATTACGAGGATGACCTACCTTCGCTTGATTACGAGACCACCTTCGCTTGATTCAAGGACTAAATGTATATAGTGTTTGATAAAAAGATACAATCAACACAAGGCAAAGAAAAATTTGTTTTTCTTCCAAAATATACAACACATACACGAGATTACGAGGACGATGAAGACCGAGGTCGGAGAAGCTAAACCAATCTCTAGCAAAACTGTGGTTCAAGCTCATATATGTTTACTCACCCTATCTCTACCTCGCCCTCGAACGCACCTGAGCTCGGCCCAGACCTCTATGTCTCCATCCCACCCCCTACTCGATAATCCGCCTCCCTATAAACTCCCGGGATGCCTATCGAAATAACAGGATTTGAACGCAGCCTGAGGAGAGAAGTCGGAGAGAAACGGCACCCGTCAGTTGTGGATGACGAGCTACACCTTTTATACGATCGCTTATTCTTCTTCGTCAAAGCTCCCGAATTGCCAAGATCCCGCACTCATGTTGTAGCTCGAACACCACTGGATCTCAGACTTCGCTTCGCCTCGAGATGGTCATTCCACCACTGCGAATAACCCCTCAGATTCGCGCGTCTCGACGATCGATTCGGCATCATCCTTCGAGATCTCCACTTCTCCTCCAACTCCAAAAACGAGCTTGAAGCTCATCATATTTCTCGGAGCCCCAACTTACATCGCTTCTTCGACATAGCCCAGCCTTTCCTTCCAAGTGAAGGACCCAACTTTGCTTGCAGAGCTCGGGCCAAAATTTTGATTGGTTTAGCCAAGGAGACACATCAACAAGTTCATGACCGATCAAGACAAAAAAACAAGCATTCTTTCATAAAATTGAGGTTTTATTCAGCCTTTAGCCAGGATCAAAATCGACGTGAGTACATTTTATCTACAAAAAGGAGGATCAATCGACCCTCCAACATTTCTCCTCGAGCCACCCATCCGCCGCCCTTCCGAACCTCCACAGCCGACTCATGCTGCCGCCCGCCCTCTAGCCGATCGCCATATCGCTCGAGACGTCCCTATCCACCGATAATGACGCCTAGTAGTCAAGGTCGATTTAGGAGCCGTCTACAACCGAAGTTCTTCATGCCATCGAAGAGTCTTCGCATCCACATGGCCTCATTCGATATCACCATAACCTGCATTGACTTATCCAAACGGGTAATCCTTGGCGATTCATCGAAGTGGCACCGCCACGCCAGAGAGGACCGAGGCCACCACCGCTCCCGAACTCCCTGATAAAACAACCTCCGCAGGGCAAGAAGCTCGCGAGGCCGCCGCCCACCTCCCGACCTGGCCGCCCGCCGCCTCGCAGCCAACTCGCCGCCGCCACCTCGGCCGCCTCACCACCCCGCTCACCACCCCGCCGCCACGAGCCCGCTCTTCGCCGCATCTCGAGCTGCTCGGCCTCGCCACTCGTGGACAAGGAGGTTCCTCTTCCAAACTCCTCGAGGCGAGCCACTCGGAACCGACGATCGGCGATCATAAGGACATGCTACCGGAGTGGATGTCGCTGGCCAGGACACCGCAAGCTCGGTCCGTCATGTACGGTTCCCTCGCATCAAGTCAACCACGCCAAACAATTACATAAACACATAATTTGTGACGGCAAAACAATTGCATTACTGGAAGGACCGAACGCAGAGACTAGAACCGACGATCTCACATTCATCATCGCGCAGGAGTAAACCACGCGCTTTCCTGTGGCTGGACGGGCAAGGCGCGACTCAATATGTCATCGCCTCTCCTGTAAGAGGCCTCGACATGGTCTTCAGCCACGTGATGGCTCGAGGTCGCCCTCCTGCCTCTTCTTCGCGCACTCGTTCATTGCGAGTTAAAGAAAGGCCGAGTTAGGACATAAAAATAAAACATGGAAGAGCCGAAAGAAGGAGGCTCACCTTCACCGTGCTCTACCGCGGTAGCAGGATCATAAGGGCTCACCGCAGCGAAATGAGCTCGCCTCGAAAAACTTCACGACATGGCTCTTTCCAAGATCTCGAGGTCACCGGCCTCATCGATGGCCTCATCTCGATAACCCATTCCGCATTAACGAATGTCATCGAACCGACAGAACTTCTCCGCCTGATTTAACCTCGCCTTCACTTTGCACACGAGGTGATAATAATACCACCCGAGTTGATTTAAACCGAAAACCAAAGACCAGCCTCTAAAGTAGAGGAAAATTATCATGGGCATAGACACAAGACCCGCCAACCGCCGAAAGAATTGCATTATTTAAGAGATGCAACTTTTTGTAGTTCGCATAAAAAGGAAAATGAAGACAAGACCGATTTAGGCGCCCTCGATATCGAAAAAACAAAACCTCTCAGGGCACGCCTATCCTCCAGTGGAATGGCCAACTAATAGAATTTGGGATAAAAATCAAGCAAGCCTTTAATTGAAGGAATCTGACACGACGGAAACGTAGAAACCCTCAAAATCCGCAAAGGCGGTAAGCAACACTACACGGGAAGGAATAGAGAATCAATGGTAAAACATCTAAAACGACGGATAGGGACGTCGAAGATACCACCGAACCGGATGACATCGACACCTCACGGCCTTCGTGGCCGGAGCCTCACCGAGAAGAATAATATATATAACTACTTGTTTTAAGCATCGATCGAGAGAAATGGCAACAATTGTCTCGACGAAACGACCGCTTTTGTGTAGAGAGTTTTTTTCATTAGTTTAGGTCGATAAAGTGAAATGGAAATGGGATGGGAAAGTTATCCCCAACGCACTTTATCGATCCCAACCCCGATACATTAAATGGATGACGTGCGTGTTCGACTCGGCAGAATCCCGTGTCCCATCGACACGCAGATTACATATTCGACGGCAGATCGACGATTTCACTTTCGCGATCACAAATTTCGTGAGGCAATGTCTCGATCCACTCTCCTTCTATCACGACCTCACTTTTATTTTTTGGGGGGGGGTGTGATAGGATACGGCCCAACTAGTAGCCAAGATCTGCCCAATATAAACGGGCCCCGACATTAAGCTCGGCCTATGAGATTGCCCAAGAAGACTCCTCACCAACTACAACTCAAATCGATATTGAGACGAGAAGATTGGATGCATATCTAAAAAATCCTTATGATAGAAGACTTTGTATTAGAGTCAAACTCAATATGATGGTATATAACAGAGGCTAGATTAGATGAAAGGATCATCTACACTCTTTGATTCGCTTCTTACATACTTATAGAGAATTCACTCTGCTCAGACGATCTATTTCAATAGATCGAACCACGCTATTTCTTCTGTTCTTTACGCATTCATTACCCTTCAAAATAAGATCGATCACAAACAAACAAAGGGTAACAAATTAATAAGTTTACTTGAGAACAAGAAAATTTCGTAATAAAAACTATACTGCATGATGCAAAGCAAAAAGATATCATACTATAATCTTAATTAACAACTAAGAGCTAGCTAATTGCCAAGTTGGGAGAAGAATGACTAAAATATATATAGAAATTCCAATTATATGCATTCTGTTGCATCCAGGAACAGTAGATACAGATTTATCAAGACCATTTAGAGGAATGTTGCAGGGACTGTAGATACAAATCATGATTTCTTGATTTCATGTTTCTACTTGAATTTAATCTTTTGAGTTAGTATGGAATTATTATTTTTGTGTGTTACTATTGAAATGTCACGGCCACTGCGTGATGGGTAAATGGTTATTTGTTATTGTGTCATGGAGATTAGAGTAGAGAAGATTTGAACTTTGTTTGGATTAATTGTTAACGTCCTTTTCTTTTAAAAATGTCAATATCCTAGTTTTCTTGTTCCTTTTGTTACTATAAATTACCAGTTTTTCTCGTCAACCAGGGAGAATTATTATTTTCCCAATTAAACGATTATTGTTTATTATAACTAGTAGGATGATACATATGTTGTATGTAAAAGTATCAAATAATATTAATTTACCTCGCTCCCAAAAAAAAATCAATTCCTTCATTAGTTACCCAACAACAAACTTTTCAGATTCAAGTTGAATTTTACCAATAATTCCACCCAACAAAGAAATAGCGACCAACAACGAAAAAAATGAAACATGAGTAAGTTACCTCTAATCAACAAATGGAAAGGTAGCGAGGCAGTTGTGCAAGAGTGGACCATGAAGGAGGTGGACTACAATGGCGATGGAGGAAACCGTGAGGAGTGAGGACTTGGAGACGGCAAGGAGCGAGATGCACGGCGCGACGAGGGAGTGAAATGAGAGGAGGAGGTGGTAGTAGGCAAGCAGCGCCGACGGATGTGGCGTGGAGCATGCGACCTGATGAGCGAATGAGGGACACGCGGGAGGAGGAATGAGATCACATAGGTTTACTTCAGTTTTTATTTAAGTATATTAATGTTAAATAAATAAATATATATATTATTATTTGCCCGGTTACCGACCGAACCTAAAATCGTAACCGATAACCGAACGAAATCGATTTCACCAAAATTTATAAACCGAACCGCTAACCGATCATTTAAAAACGGAATCGAACAACCGAACCGAATCGGTTCGATCGATTTTTCGCCCAAGCTCAATGCACACGCCTCAAGCGGAATGTCTTGATAGCTAGTCCGAGATCAAAAGAAGAAAAGATGGGCCTCAAATGAAATAATTATCTTATGTTCATAAACATAAATTAATTCATAAACATTCATTCAGTTACTAGAGAATATATGTCGACTACCCTTTATTACCAAGTTGAGTGGGCTTGCACTTAGATTTTACAACCTCGTATTTAAGATATCATACGTCCATTAATTATTTATGCTTCGATCAAAATAATTAATCTATTTAATTTTAAGCAGATTCACTCAGACCTTATTATTGTATTGAGCTAACTCAACCCCGCAAGTTTAGTACATAAAACTTTTGAGCTCCTTAAGAGGACGTCTCATCCTAAACGGATACAATGATCGCATGTAACTAGCATGACATACAAGATCACACCACCCAAGACGCGGAGAATCTTGGTTATCTCATGTAACCCTCACGCATAACAAGTCAAAGTGATGGTCAACTCATACTCACATAAAACCTTATCGAGGTTTAGATCAATAAAGTCATCGAGATCTAGGTTCTTCACGATCGGTCGGATAGAAGAACTCATCTCACGCGATCCATCAATACATCGTGACGCATCAAGATAGACAAACAACCAAGTCAAATCACTTCTTATCTATATCGCACCTATACCCACAACTCATCCTCAAGTTGTCTCAACAGATCCTTTTTATATCTCATTGCTTAACAATCATACTGATCTTCTACACATCGTATAATCTAACTATATATGAGATAAATGGACATCATGTGCAATAAAGTAAACAATCGATAGGAGATTGTAATAGTGGTAACAGAAACATTGTATAAAGTTCAACCATTCTACTTTGAGACAAATCCAACAATATATATATATATAAGAGAAAGATGAATAAAATGTCGATTCCATAAATCATTTCAGTATTTAAGGCATCCTTAAATGATCACACCAATTCAAACCTCCTACTAATGCGATTGGCAACACTCCGGTGGTGAAGATTCCTGCGCCACCGCAACTTCAACTGATGAGTATAAGTCGTTGTTCACCCCTTCGCTTCTCCTTCTCACGCATCGAGCCACGTGCTCTCGCCGACGATCAAAGGCCGACAGCCCAAACAGGCGGCATGTTTTCAGGCCCGGTACGATCCCGATCGCTGTACTATCATCATGTGGCGATCCGCTACTTCCAACAACCAAATCCGCGCGCTGGTTCATAGAGACAATGCATTACACTCCTGAAAGTAAATGGACTAAAATTAGATTATGGCTTAATTAATTAATTGTTGGACCATTAATTTCAATTAAACCTAAAGCCCATTCAAACTAGGTTATGGTGGCTTACATATAATGGAGTTAATCATAGAGATTAATCGTGAGAACATTATACAGAAACACACAAGAGAAAACTACACAATATTCAATAGGAGATTCTCGCTTCTCCCTGAATCTTGAACCGGAATCCCGCACGATACAATAACGCGAGACCATAGTTGTGGAGACGATCTCAAGAACTTATTGGAAGCGTTGACCGATAAGTTTTCTATCCATCGTGTAATAGGGCTCTTCGAGATTAATTATAGATCTAGATCCATTCTTGATGGTTTTATTCCGTCCGCTATTATGTGATAATTCAGAACATCCCAACAAGTGGTATCGAGCTCGGCGATCCATAATTAATTAATTCGTACTAATTTAATTGTGGATTTTCTAAAATTTTGAATTTGAAAACTGATTTTGGAAATCGAATTGTTTGTAATTGAAAATTATTATCTCGATTGATTGAAAATCGAAAAATCTTGAAATTGATTAGTGAAATTGGCTTCGCTGAAATCGCTTTAGTTTTCCACCGCCGACTGAGTCGCCGTCGCCGCACTCTCTCCGCATGAAATCGCTTCATCGCTGAGGGAAGGAAGAGCGGTGGCGTCACCGCTTTGTCATCACGCGACTGTGAGCTGGCCCGCTCGGCGCGGGCGTGCGCGAGCGCTGCTGTATCATCGCCGTGGCTCGCGTAGCAGGGCGCCAGCTCGCGCTGGCGGTAACACAGACGCCGCGCACAACACAACAAATGCACGCGTCAGACTGGAACGCCGCGCCGACGGTGCGATAGCGCGCGCTCCGCGCGAACACTTTTGCGGGTGCGGACACCGTGTGCACGAGTAATGGCTCGGCATTGTCTTCAAACCGCGCCACGGTTTGTCTCACTCCGCTCGTGCGATCGGCGTGAGACGATGCGGCTCATGGAACGACAGCCGGTGAACTCACGGGCCATAGGCGTCCGACGCCGTGGTGGGCGCTTGGGGGCAGCGCAGGAGGCGGAGTACGCTAGTCGCGATCACAAGCAAAGAAACCCATCATTGGCGCTCGACGCGGTCGGGTTTGCCGGCGATTCGATCCGGTGCGCATGGGCTGAACTCAGCCATGACTTGGGCCGGGCGCGTCTTGCGGGTCAGATAGGGCCGCTTGAGGCGTTGGGCTTTTTTATGTTAATTAAAATGGCAGTTGTTTTATATAAAAAAACTTTTATTGATTTAAAATTGATAAAATTTAATTTTCAATTACACAAAAAATTATTTTATTAATTGAGTTAATAAGTTTTACTTTAATTGTTGTTATTTTCGAAATAATAATATTTATTTTGATTTTATTAATTTAGAATTAATATAATTATATATACATGGATTAATCTTATTAATTTAGAATTAATAAATCTAATGCAAATTTTGGACATTAATTTATTAATTAGATTAATAAATTGTATTGTTATTATTTTTGAAATAATAGTATAAGTTTGATTTATATTAATTTAGAATTAATATAATCTTCTAATGTATAAATTAGAAGAGTCTGATTTATTAATGGACTAATAAATCTTATTTTGTTATTATTTTAGAAAAATATACTAAATGAATATTTATATTAATTTGGAATTAATATAAATTCATACATCCACTTTAATTAGAGAATTAAATTATTAATTAGATTAATGAATTTATTCGTTGAGCCTATTTGTCTTTTTCCGTGAAGCATGCTATTTGATTTTATGCTTGTAATTTTAACTATAGTAGTTAGAGACCGTTATTGTTTGGGTGGCACCAATACTTGTAGGTCGTGTAACTAGTTTGGGCAGCGCGCCCAATAGTGGTTCAGATCTCAGCCCGGTAGGCGGCACCTGAGAATTATTTCAATTTAATATGGATATTAAATATACAATTGTCACATGTTTTATCCCCACTAAAATACAAGTCTAGTTTTTGAAACAAACGCATCGTCACCATAATTGGGAGATCACCTCTTTCGCCAAGAGTTTTACACCAAAGTGTTTACTCGAATCGAAAGGCAAAGGCTCAGTTCATAGATTCATGGTTGGCATCGTGTGAGGTTGATTGCTAATTATTTTGAACCGCCAAAGCGATCAAAATAATTAGTGGATGCATATTAATGGATTAATAAACCAAGAATTGCAAATTTATTGTTGCGATCGCTTGAAACCATCAATTATTATTATAGTCATCACCAAAGCAGAGGCTATAATAATATAAGACTGAATCGCTCAAATTAATGTTGCAACGGCTTGGAGGACACCAGTGATATTATTTATCATCACCAAAGCAAAGGCTGTAATAATATTGACTGGATCTTGGACTACTAAGATTTATATTTGTTATAACCGTATTTTGCACTTTAGGGGTAATATTTGTTAAAATTAGGGAGCTAATCAATACAACAAACCTTGTTTATTAGCTGAATGGTGTAGTCCAGGAGAAGAAATCGAACTTTATTAGATATGGTTCGATCCTGATGAAGTTTCGCTAGTCTCTTTATTCCTTTGAGGTCGTAGCGCTAACGCCTTATATTTGAATAGGGTTCCATCTAAATCCAGAAACGCCATAAATATGGTGTGGTAAAATGGCAAGTCTTAAACATACGGACTCATTGCTTTTGTTAAAAGATGCATCGATAAGTTGGAATCAAAAAGTGAGAAATATTATTTTTGGGATATCAAGGAAACAAAAGGATATGAATTCTACTCACCAAGATCACAAGGTGATCATTTCGTGAATGTGACGCTTTCAGACTCCTATGTTTCAAGGAACAAAGCACAACGAGGTGAATTCAGCAATTCAAGAACCACGTAACTACAGAGAACGAAGATTGTTTAATGGTGTAAACAAGAATTCGGAGTATTTGATGATCTATTGGAGGAAATGACTCTTAGAGGGCCACCACCATCTCAAGACAATGAGACTCATCAAATACAAGATGACACAATAGTCACAGACTCCACCTCAAGAAAATCATGATGAAATTTGAGAATATCCAAATGTTGATCGATCAACACGAAGAAACTACTCACGCTCGTAATGAAAACTGAACTTGCAAACAACCCGACTAATAGGCCACAGAGGACCTGGCTGCACCGAAAGATCGAATCTAATGGTTGAGAACCAGAGATGAAGTTTAGTCGGATGATGATGAACCTAAGACCTATAAGCGGTGATCGCACCGATTCAAAGATGGCTCGCCTTAATATCCGAAATGGACTCGATGTATTTCAATCTAGTCCGGAACTAGTTGATGACTTACCGATGGGATTACCCCACGTCGCGAAATGGATCTTCAAAGAAGAGATGCAGATGTAAGATACGAACCTACAAGATTATTGGTAGCAAGGTTATAGTCAACGTGAAGGCATCGACTATGACGGACCTTTTCACCGCTTGCAAAATCAAGTCCATTAGGATATTACTTTGCATAGCACGCATCACAATTTTGATATTTGGCAATGGATGTCAAACCGCTTTCAATGGAGAACTAGAAGGTGATGTCTACATGACACTGGTTTTATGTCCAAAGAGAGGACCGAATGCATGTAGGTAAAGAAGTCCATTTATGGACTCAAGCAAGCATCGAGGAGTTGGAATATTTGCTTGATAGAGCTATCAAATTGTTTGACTTTGTCAAGCAAAGATGACCTTACGCTTATAGTGTAAGCAGAATGGAAACGCTGTTCACTCAATGTCAAACATTCGATTATGGAAAGGACCGATCCATGATGCAATCCGTGAAAGACGACGCCTAAATCCTTTATGATGAAGGATCTCTGGAGGCCTCCTACATCCTTGGGATTCAAGATCTATCGTGATAGACCTAATAGATTGTTGGTCGTACAATCCATTTACATGACAAATTGCATGGCGTTTCAATGGAAAATTCTAAGAAATGATTTCTTCCTATGAGACATGGCATCAAGTTGTCTAAGAAGGATTGTCCTTCTAATGACAAAAAGTTGCTTGCATGAAAAGGATCTCAATGCTTCGCTATAGATCGATCATGTATGTCATGATATGCACTAGCCGATGTGCCCGCTAAGATGATGGACGATTTCAAAAACTCAAAGGAGGAGCATTAAAACTGCTAAGATTATTCTCTTAAGGACTAAAGATACTATCTTAGTATCAGTACACGATTAGCTTTCAAACAGAACAATCATGTTCCAAGTCGATATCATCCGATTAGAGAAATAATAGAAATGAGCAATGTAAAATTAGAAAGAGTACCCACGACGATATATTTAGTCGACTTTATCAAGTTCATGAGAGATTGTAAGTTGTATATGTGGAGATTCCTGGAAGTTTGTATGTTTTAGAAACTCATTTGTTGAGATATACTTTTGATCACAATCAAAGATAATGTTTTATCTATAGGTTTTGTACATTTAATGGAATAATTATTTTGATGTTTGTCGTTATTCTCTTATTTGTTCCTTGAATTATCACCGCATTTTGCGTGAGACATCAATGATATAGTATAATTTAAAATAGCCTAACCAATGATCATCAAGAATGAGATATTGATGATATATCATAGGTTAGCATGTATCGCATCACATCTTAGAGAATGTATGTGGTTCTCGCAACTACGAGATATTTGATATCCGTGATGACACATGAATACTTTGGAGAGTATCGTATACCCTCGCTATTAAATGTTGTTAGATTTCTACGATTTCTTAGTGTGTGGAGTATGTAATAGTCCTTGACTTGAGATCATTACACATTTTGTTTGTTGAGTGTTGTACTGACCATAAGCAGAAAAGACACTTGGATCTGGGTGCATCATAAGACAAATGAAAATGGTAGTTGAGCAAGAATGAGATTCATTCCTTGATTAGAATTGAGTAGCATCATTTTCTATATTATTCTACCATAAAGTCATCGTAATGTAAGAGATATATTCAATTAAAGTAATTGAATATGATCATACGGGTCTTATAATAAAGAAGAGAAAAATGGTCGAGCTATCGAATACACATAGAAAATTCAGCTCAATCGAGTGTTCATGAAATGAAAGGATATTACATAAACTTCATGTAAAGGTTTGTTTATCGCTTTCCACGAACGTCACTCATATATCGAGTTCACGCACAACGCAGTCAAGAGTTTTGTGCGCACTTTGATTAGATCATCGCGTAATGGGGCCTATCGGGTCACACTATCAAGTGTATTGTTAATCGCTCAACTGGTATATGCATAGTGCACTGTATGTTATCTAATAACTAGATCCAAGTGGAGATTGAAAGTAAATGGATTAAAATTAGATTATGGGCTTAATTAATTAATTGTTGGACCATTAATTTCAATTAAACCTAAAGCCCATTCAAACTAGGTTATGGGTGGCTTACGATATAATGGGAGTTAATCATTAGAGATTAACGTGAGAACATTATACGAAACACACGAGAAAACTACCACAATATTCAATAGGAGATTCTGGCTCTCTCCTGAATCTCGATACCGAGGAATCGTCT
Organism: Salvia rosmarinus; assembly: GCA_036937905.1. Taxonomy (NCBI): domain Eukaryota; kingdom Viridiplantae; phylum Streptophyta; class Magnoliopsida; order Lamiales; family Lamiaceae; genus Salvia; species Salvia rosmarinus. The sequence goes on from CM072824.1 coordinate 44,633,002, forward strand.
CTCGCACCGATACAATACACTGATGACCATAGTTGTGGAGACGATCTCAAGAACTTATTGGAAGCGCAACTGTAAGTTTTCTATCCATCGTAATAGGGCTCTTCGTAGATTAATTATAGATCTAGATCCATTCTGATGGTTTTATTCCCGCGCTATTATGTGATAATTCAAGAACATCCCAACATTCCCACCCACCGACCTTTCAATCCGGCCGCTAGCGCTGAGCTCCGCGACGGATGTGTTATAGATGTTCGGCTTGTCATTTCGATATACACCTTGCGTGCATGATCCTTGTCTGGCCGGAGTGCGGCAGCACCAGAAAATCGAGTTCCGATCAATCTAAAATGGGCGCTTACTCGAGTCAGAGTTGAGATCTCGTTCGAATGAAGACTCTTGTGGTTACGGAGCAGCTTACTATAGGCGTGGCTATGACTTCAGAGTGTGATCTTCAAATCAACATTTAGTTCATGAATGCATTGACATTGATTTGTCTATCATATATGTGATTTGCATGTTATTAACTTAGGATTTGATTAGAACACATGTGGAACTGTTTCCTTGATGTAAGCCTTTCGAATGTTTTTGAAATTAATAATTATCTGGGATGGTTAGATTGTATGGTTTCTAGTTATATGTAATTTGTTTGCCATATATATTAGATTCTCTTTATAATATTTGTGATGAAAGGAGGGCTTGATTAGGAATAACAATATAGATCGAAATTTATGGATTGACTAATGATGCATAACTCGATATAATTAACTATGAAATTTTTAATTTGAAAAAATACCAACTCGAATGGTCGAACCGAATACCGACAATCCACTAGTTGGTTGGAAACACGAGTGGTTAACCCAATTGATATCCCTAGGCATGATGATCATCTATCGCATAATTTTGTTTCTCGTCCTCTTAATAGTGAACTATTAACTAGAATTTGAAGATTAAATCTACAAATGCTATTTACATATCCCGATTAGGTATGATAAACTTCACTGACAATTATAATATGAAATTAATCTTTACAAATTGAAATTGAAGAAAAATTGAAAGAATTAATACACAAGTCGTCGGCAACGACAACACGCTTTCAATTTTTGTGATCTCTTCTGTGAATTAAGCTTGAATGGCTGATTTTTTTCCCCACACAAATAGTTTTCAAGCAAGCAAAACGACATAATTTAACAACATATGTTGGCAAAAATGAAAATAAAAAATCACAACCTTTGGCTAGTTAAAAGAAATTGAAAACTTTATGATTTTTTGTTTTAAATTAAAGCAACATATTAGAACTAACAACTTTGAATATTAATTTAACGAAAACAAACTCAGGTCAATTTCTTTATTTTTGTAAAAAATATTTGACAACAATAAGCTTAATTATTCTATTCTAACAACATTCATCTACCAACATATTCTTCTGTAGCTCATTCATAACACATTACTTTGATAAAGGAGCAAACTGCAACTAATGTTTAGTAGTACCACTACCAGAAAGTAATAGCAGTTTTGGACCGAACAGAGCCAGTAGCCACTAATCCTTAACAGCTACGACATCGCTCTTTCATGGACACTACTAACATTAGACTGCTTGCAAGAAATATAGTCTCACATATTTCTCAAAATCGAATTATTAAGATGGTCATGTACTAAAGAAATTTACAGCATCCTACTAATCTGGAGATCGTAGCAGTATCTGCTTCCAAAATCAGCAGTTGGCATCTCGAAATTCATGCAATGGGGAAACCTAGTGATATCTTCGAGACAACAACAAGCGCCTACATGGAGAAGGCACCATAAACACACAACTAAAGCATAGAAGAACACATACGAAACACAGCTAATGGTCACTCGAGTCTTGAACAGTGCACACTGCATGTATAAAGCTATATCTATATACATATAGTACGAGAGCTCATGTTGATTCACCCGACTGGCAAACATCACCAAATATAGCTCTAGTTACACGAATCAATGACAAGGCAAGTGACTTGTTCTTGTAGGACTTTCAAACTTGACCTTCTATACAGGCTACAACTCATATACCCTCATGCTATCAAACTAGGAAAAGTGAAAGCTAATATAATTATTACCTAAAATAATTAAAACATGCATATTTTGTTCTCAATCAATTATAAACAACAAATAAAGGACTTAGCTAGACCACCAAAGCAGTAATCCGCTGAAGTTCCATAGAGGTGGTCGAACACAACTAGCTTAACTATATGAAACCATCTTGATCATAACAAAACTGCAGAAACCCATTCCAAGAAGTAATGCAGTACAAGGGTGCAAATAGTAAAGAACAGTAAGGAAAGCTAACACATCAAAGGAAATGAAGATAAAAAACTATATTATGAATATCAATGAATTTAGTTGTAGAAAACTTACATTTGCTCAGCCATGCTACAGGTCACTATAATTGCGCCAAACAGCACGGAATTCTTTTCGGAATGTGTTCAGACGAGCTTTCAGGTTTGGTATCCTAAAGCTTGCATGAAGCACTGTGGCTGTGGAAGAAAAGGCTATGGGAGGAATAGAGAGTTAGAGACATATAAATGAAAAGCTAAAAGAAAATTGGGGAGGCGGTAGATTACCGAGAAGGCCAATAGCTAGTGCCCACAAGACCATAAGAGCACCACACGAAACAATCCATAGGAAGAAACTAACTGCAGAGATAATAGCATGCATATGAAAACCACAATTATTCATACATAATCAAGTCCTATGATAAGTCAACAAACAGGCCCCCACATATAAATACTTACGCTTTCAAGCAATATGCCAAAACAAATATGCATCGAGGTCATTAGAAACAATGATAACGCATAAAGCTTCTACCTGCGGCAAATGCCAAAACAAATACCCATCGTGGCCTGCCCACATATAAATATTGCTTCGCTTTGCAGAAGGGCTCGAATAACAGGCCTAAACAAACAACATTCCACGAAGATGCAGCATCAAACACTAGGAAACTTTAAAATAGCAACTGTACTATGACTCAAGGGAGCTCTAAGTTTAGCAGCTAAATGGGAGAAAACTGCCGGACAGATCTTGTTATCTTTTCACTGAAAGTAGGCTGCAAACACTAAACAAACATATGCAGGAGATATAAGATAAATTCAAAGAACAACTGATTTAGTCCGTCGTCACAACTGATGATGCAGAACATACCTGTCGTTCAGAAATGCTATACTCATAGCAGTCGTCACTGCAGCAACAACAGCAAGTGGCCTCCTAAGAAATCCCATCCCTGAAACTCACGCATTATTAATGCTCCAATTATCCGTCATATGCAAACACACTACCCCTGGTTAAAATCCACCACAAATTTTACACCCAAATGATAGTGTGATTGTGTGTAAAAATGTGGTGAATTCCACAGATGTTACCCTGAGCATAAAGGGTTCCAAACTATGCTTCATGGATAGAGCGGAAATTGAAACTAACAAATAGAAAACACCACATGCGAAAGGTTATATGATGAACTTTAGCATACAACAAATTAGACTAACATTACGAATGCTGGAGTCTCAACGGCCAAAAATCGATGCCATTACCGAGAATCGTCCTAGAGATGGATCATCAAAGAAATAATTAGTCCCATGTAGAGCAAAACCAAAATCAAATATATGTATGATATATATTAAAAAATGAGCTACGAGGAATCCACATGACGGAAAATTAAATCGAAAATTATGCTAATCTGCAGAAAACTCCTTAAAATGAAGGGAAAAACGAAAAGACGCAACGGTGAAGCAAGCTAGAAATTTTCTAAATTTTATAGTCCAACTAAAATGAAAAACTTTAACTACGCACAAAAGATAGATTACAATAATCGCGGAGTCGACCGCAACGAACACCAAAACAAGTAAGAGAAAGAAGATCGTACTATGTAGACGGTATTGTTGCGGGAGGATAAACTTGATTTTGTGGCAAAGTAGACTGCGTAATGATCCTAGTGTTGCGCTTATGTCAGTTTTTAGTATTTTCTATTATTTGGCCCAGTTATAGTGGACTATGTCTCTGTTCCCAAGTTGAAAATCGTTTGTGTTAACAAGTCAAAGAATCATACAAATTACAGGCCCATTACAGAATTCCGAGAACGGACGCGCGGGACGACCAGTCCACTTCTCGCAACGCTCCACCAGATCCTCCGCCGTCACGTTACTCCAATCCATCAACAATCGATATCAAACGATCGTAAAATTCTCAATCCGGCTGATCGCGGGCGACAAAACCTAGGCGGAAAAGAAAAAATCTGATTGCAGAGGACAAATTGGTCGCAGATGGAAAGAGAGGTGAGAATTATTAATTTTAATTTTTATTTTCGTTGAATGTTATTGCTAGTATGTGATCCTTAATCGAATGTTTTTACGTTGCTTGAATTTTAGGTAGAGAAAGAGAAATTGCAGCGAATAGACGCGGAAATTAAAGATATCAAAAATAAAATAAAATGAAAATGTCTGAGCCCGGGTTCGAATCTGGGGACCTCTAGTGTGTGAGACTAGAACCGATGATCCATGAAAGGCGACTGTAATCACCAATACATTTCTAAACATACCGCATGGCTTACAGATAAAATATTATTCTTCATCTAGCTTAACCGAACGGAAACCGAAAAGTTTATTATACTAATAATAATTTATTAAAGTTAAACTAATTATATAATGAACTAATTAAATATATAATGTCAAATCTTATCATCTAATGATCAATGATTTACTAAAAGTTATATTGCCAGACTTATTACATCGCTTTAAATTTGAAAAGTTAATCAGAAGCAGTCGACAATCCTACATCATAAAGGTTTTGTTAAATTTATAAATTTGTTGGCTGTTTATAAAAACATTTTTAAAATTACTACCTTCCATCCATTATATACTTTCATTTAATTTCATTTTGATCCGTTAATAAAAATCTTTACTTTCTTTTTGGAAATATCAATTCACATCTTTACCATAAACCTATCAACTTATTTATAAAAAAATCACCCATGATCCACCTTTTACATCAATTATCTATTAATATATTCATTTATTATCCTCATGACTCACCTTTTACATCACTTACTTTACACTCATTACAATTTATTAAACTCGTGGCACCAAAATCAATGAACAATTTGGTGAACAAGGGTAATATTAATTTGTAAAAGGGCTGCAATGGAATTTATCTAGCAATTAACTCAATATAAAATCACATGTTATATCATATCTCGTTGGTTGGAAATTTTAAACTCATATTGTATCATGACTCTAAGAGGATGCTTATCTGAGCTTATAAGCTTCTCAAAACAGATTACAGTTATTTAAGAACTTATAAACTCTTGCATGTTTGGCAAAATAAGCTCATAAACAGTTTATAAGTCGTGAAAAAGTCCAACATTTATAAGCGCCTATAAATAAGTTCATCAACTCTAACTTATTTTTTCATAAACTTATAAGTAAATGAATTTACCAAAATAATCTTACTATAGTTTGGTATTTTCTATATAAACTCTACCAACTTCACATCTCATCAATTTCTCTCTTAACTATGATTTTATACTTTAATTCAAGATTCTTTATCTAACTTATAATCTCAATTATCCAAATATTTTGACAACTTAAAAGTTTTTGAGACACCACATCTTATAAGCTCTTAAAATATCTTATAAGTTCTTGAGCTGAAGCTCACTAAAATAAGCTTAGCCAAATACCCTCTAGATCATTTTATTCCTCCAAAGAATGAACTTTCATTTAATCTAAGATTTCTTATTCTAAATTGTAATTGTAAATCTATTAATATCGTCAATAGCACCTAAAGTACTTTTAATGAGTTGATGATGATCCATGGAGTCATGCTTTGAATTGAACACAATATTGGTCCTATAGAGATCTTTATATATTATTTCGATTACATAGAATCTTTCAATTCGGCAGGATGTTGCATCGCTAGGATGTATTCCGGTGGGTCCGATCGTCGACCAAAGAAATCCAAATCAAGAACCAACTATACACTTTATATTTTCAACCGAACCCACCATTTATAATATCAAACCGACCGCTAAACGGACCGACCTTAGATGTCGATATTCACTTATTCAAGAGGGTCGACCAAACGATGAATTGAGCTATTATAGCTCAAGATGTCCCTATCGACTCAAGCATACACATTGCAAAAAAGATTTCCTTCATGTGGATCGACCTTCTACTACAAGAGAAGGTGAGGATTAATAGTTTCTATCATTGAGGATTTATCTCTCGATTATGCGTAATGATAATCGCAGATTGAAGGTCGCGAGATTCATGATAATCAACAAATATTTCGACTTGCAAGATTAACCTATTGATTAGTATCTAATAAAACTGCAAGATTCTGCTCTCTTTCTAATGGCTCTGCAACTTTTAATTCTCAATTCACTCTTTGCTCCCTTTTAATATATACAGCTTTACCAAATACTTTCATGTCAACAAATCAAATTTTTCAGATTTTTATATGAAACAAATGAGAATCAAATATACACCATGAGATGAGACCCAATCTGTGACAACAACAACATTGAGGGTGTTTGGCTAAGCTTATTTTAAAGAGCTTATAAGATGTTTTAAGAGCTTATAAGACATATATTTGAAGAGCTTATAAGTTGTCAAAATATTTTGATTATTGAGCTATAAGCTGAGAAAATCAGTTAAAAGAGAAAATCATAGTTGAGAGAAAAATTGAATGAGAGGTGAAGTTAATAGTGTATATTTTGAAAATAACAAATCATAGTAAGGTTATTTTAAATTCATCATATTTATAAAAAAATAAGTGGAGTTGAACTACTTATTTTAGAAGAGCTTTATAAGCCGTTGGAGCTATTTTCACAACTTATAAAGCTATGAACTTATTTTGCCAAACATTTTGCAATGAACTTATAAGCTCCTAAACCGCTTATGTTGTTTCAATAAACTTATAAGCTTAGCCAAACACCCTTATAGTCCATTTTCCCAATATTTACACAACAAAATTGAAGAAAGAAAGAGCAATTACGTGGACGACTTTATGGAGGACACAATGACGGCCGACCACTAGTCAAGAATGGAGAATGTAGAATGGAGGTGAAGTGAGAAAAAGAGATGGATAAGCGAGACTGAGAGTGGCGTCAGCATGAGTTGAGTCAAATTATATTTAGGGTTTGTTTTGAAATATGAATAAATAATCACATTAAGATATTGAAAAATAAGTTTACATAATACATATTCGATCTGGTTAGGTTATAGATGAAGATCAAATTTGCAAAATCGAAACCCATCAAGATTGGTTATTTTTAAAATTAAAATCGAATCAATCGTGAAGTGCGTAAAAATCGAATGGTTGATCGAGTTTGACACTCAACATCATAACCTGGATCGTCATATTTTCACAAGAAGTTTTAATTTGAACTAATGACTTTCCTATTACTTTGATGGAGGTTGTTAATGCTACTTGTCACTTAAAAACATAAATCGAAATCATGATAGGTCCGATATCCGCTATACGCTAGGCATAGTAAGCTAGATATCGCCTAACCTCGACAAGCACATTGACCTGCGAGAAGCATATACCAAGTACCGAAAAGAACCTCGAGATTATAGTCGTTTATCATGCAGATAGTCTAATGCCTCGTTATGCTGCACTGATTTCCAAGTCGACCGTGATGAGAAAAAGTCTACCTCAGCTATGTGTTTACCTTGGGAGGTGGAGCCGATCTCATCTGAGCAGCGCCGATGCATACTGGACTCTACCATGGAAGCCGAATACGTAGCCGCCTCGGAGGCTTCTATGAGGTCAGATGGTTCAAGAACCACCTCATGGATCTAGGTGTGGTACCGGTTTGCCCAAGAGTATCATAGTTTACTCGATAACTCGTGCGCGATGCAAACTCGCTGGAACCACGGACCCACAAAGCATCCAAACACATAGAGAGAAAGTACCATGTCATACAGAAATCGTGAAATGACGGACGCTGATTGAAAAGATTGATACGACGGATAACCCAGCGGATCCATTCACAAAGAGCAAGCCGCAAAAAGTCCACGAAGTGCACGCTCGAGGACTTGATTGCACTTGATGGCACCCACTTAGAAATGAAACTTTTGTATAAGTGGGAGAAACAGTGATGGTTTTTTTGTAATAGCTAGTAGAGACACATTGTATACTAAAAGTTTGCTTTAGTATAAGTGAGAGATTGTTGGATTTGTATACCGAAAGCGCTTTTCTGAGCTTGTATACAATGTTTCGTTACCACTATTACAATCTCCTATCCGAATTGATTACTTGATTGCATATATTCGTGTCCCTTATCTCATATATAAGTTAGATCACACGAGTGTAGATGATCACGTGTCCAGTATGATTGGTCAAGCTTAATGAGATATAAAAGTTTCACAACCGAGACAACTTAAGGACGAGTTGTCGGTATAGGCAGCATGATAGATAATAAGTGACTTGACTTCGCTGTTTGTCTATGCTGGTACGCCTCGACGTATCAAGGATCACGTTGATATGAGTTCTTCTATCTCGACCGCCGGAAGACCAAGATCTCGGTGACTTACGATGATCTAAACCTCGATAAGGTATTAGGTGAGTACGAGTTCTCGACCATCACTTTAACTTGTTATGGGTGAGGTTATATGTTCTAACCCAATATTCTCCGCATCTTGGGTGGTGGCAAGCTTGTATGTCATGCTAGTTATCTCAGACGAGTCACCAGATCCGCTAGGATGATGACGCCCCTTAAGGAGCTCAAAAGGTTTATTGTACTAAACCCCGCAGTTGAGTTAGCTCAAGTACAATAATAAGGTTGAGTGGTACTACTTAAGGAATTAAAGATATTAATTATTTTAAGCAATTAACGCTCTAAATAATTAACGGACGTATGATATCTTAAACACGGGATCTCAGAATGTCTAAGTGCAAGTCCGACCACCTTCTAATAAAGGGTAAGTCAAGATTTATTCTCTAGTGGCATGAATGAATGTTTATAAATTAATTTATGTTCGGCTGAACATAAGATAATTAATTTATTTGAGGCCCATCTTTATTCCTTGCATTTGATCCTGGCTGGCCCATCCAGTCCGTAGAAGTACGTAGAAAATCGCGCCCTCCTCTCTCTCTCTATGGTAAGGATTTGATCCTCTTATCCATAAGGATATTATTATATTTATGGATATGCATGGATCCTTTCCTAATGGGATTATGGTAATGCATTATAAATATAAGGTAAGAGATAAGATCAAAGCTAATCCTCATTTATCCTATCATTATTCTCGAAAATTCCTATGAGTATTGGGAGAGATTTTGAAAATTAATAGAGAGGAGGTGATTTTCCGTCAGATTCTCGATAGATCGTCTCACTAGACGCTGAGATTGGGCAACCGGATCACGCCCGAAGGTCAAAGCACGAGTCTCGATCCGCCATCCCGCTCATCCCCGATAGATTCAAAGGTAAACACGAGAAAACCCCTACGTGTTGCAATTAATTATATAGACGCATGCTAGAATATAATCAATGTATGGTGAATTAAACATCCAAGATAGATCCTGGGAGGGTCAAAATCGCTTTCTTACATCGGGTCGGCTAGGGTATAGCGCCATGCAAGACGCTTAGCTTCGCCGCCGCCTCATCGCGCGTTCTCGCTGGTTATCTCGTGGTCGCGAAGACACCGCGACCCATCGAGCACGCCGCGCGGCGCGCGCCATGCTGCGCTGCCGCAAGACTTGGCGCTGCCTGCCGCGGTCGACCTCGCGACCGCGAGCCCGCCGCTGGCGCTGTGGATCTCGCGAACAAACGCTCGCCTGCCGCCGCCTGCCGAGAATTCACGCCGACAAACGCGCATCCTCGCGGACGAAGTCGCCCGCGAACCACCGAAAACGCACCAGCCGAGGCGCCCGCGCGAAAATCACGCCGCCCGCACGCCAGTGCTGCCGAGCCGTGCCTCCGCCCGCCGAGAAATACGCGCAAAGGGCCGGCGCGGCCGCGAGCACCGAGCACGCCACGCGTGCCGCCGCCGCGCCTTCGCACCGCAAGCGCGGTTTCTCCGACGCGTCATCCTATCGCCTCGCTTCTTCATGCTTTCGCTCGCTCTTCTTTACGGACAAGATTTACAAGGAAAAATCTAATCTAACCACGGATTTTCTCGTGGTGAAAACAAAATCCGACAAAAATAAAACTAGCTAACGATGAACGACATATCAAACAATTAATATATTGCGCACGTAATAATCAAACGTGAATTAATCCAACAGAGCCAAGATATCGATCCTAGCTCGATACCAATTGTAGGAAAATCGATTACCCTCTCCCAGGATCTATCTTGGATGTTTAATTCACCATACATCGGTTATATTCCAGATGCTGCTCATATAATTAATTGCAACACGTAGGGTTTTCTCGTGTTTACCTTTGAATCACCGAGGTGGATCGGATGAACGGATCGAGACTCGCTTTGACCTTCGATCGTATCCTGCTGCCCAATCTCCAACGTCGAGTGAGGACGATCTATGGAGAATGCTACAGAAAATCTCCCTCCTTCTCTCTATGATTTTCGAAATTCACTCCCAAGCTCTATGGGATTCTCGAAAATTATGGTGTAGGATAATTAAGGATTAGCCTTGATCTTATCTCTTACCTTATATTTATAATGCATTACCATAATCCCATTAGGAAAGGATCCATGCATATCCCATAAATATAATAATATCCTTATGGATAAAGAGGATCAAACTTACCATAGTAGAGGATAGGCGATTTTCCTCCTAGCTTCGGCCCGGATGGACCAAACCTGTGGATCAAATGCAAGGAATAAAGATGGGCCTCAAATAAATTAATTATCTTATGTTCAACCCGTAATATAAATTAATTTATAAACATTCATTCATGCCACTAGAGAATAAATGCCGACTTACCCCTTTATTATCGGGTTGAGCCAAGCTTGCACTTAGACATTACGAATCCTCGTGATTTAAGATATCGCACGTCCATTAATTATTTAGATTCATTCGATCGCTTAAAATAATTAATATTTTAATTCCTTAAGTAGTACCACTCAACCTTATTATTGTACTTGAGCTAACTCAACCTCGGGGTTTAGTACAATAAACCTTTGAGCTCCTTAAGGACGCCATCATCCTAAACGGATACGACTGACTCGACTAGATAACTAGCATGACATACAAGATCGCCACCACCCAAGATGGAGAATATCAATAGAACATATAACCTCACCCATAACAAGTCAAAGTGATGGTCAAGAACTCATACTCACCTAATACCTTATCGAGGTTTAGATCGTCGTAAGTCACCGAGATCTATGTTCTTCACGACGGTCGATAGAAGAACTCATCTCATCAGGATCCTTCAATACGTCGAGACGCACAAGACAGACAAGCAACCAAGTCAAGTCACTTCTTATCTATACCGCAGCCCTATACCGACAACTCGGTCCTCAAGTCGTCTCACCAGGAAACTTTTTATATCTCATTGTGATCTTCTACTGCTGACCAATCATACAAGAAAGCTTCGTGATCTTCTACACAATCTGTAGAAAGATCTAACTTATATATGAGATAAGGGACACAGATATATGCAATCAAGTATTCAATTCAGATAGGAGATTGTAATAGTGGTAACCGAAACATTGTATACAAGCTCAACCAAAACTGCTTTCAATATACAAATCCAACAAAAAGTCGTCCATGAAAACTTCCATAATATTTTCAATTAACCTATGAAAGATGGACAGCATGCATCTTTGGAAAGTGACTGGAGCATTGCACAATCCAAACGGCATCCTTCTATAGGCAAAAACTCCATAAGGGCATGTGAACGCCGTCTTGTGCTGATTTAGGAATGATGGCAATCTGATTGTACCCCAATATCCATCCAGAAAACAATAGAACTCATACCCCGCCAGTCTATCCAACATCTAATCAATGAAGGGCAAGGAAAAATGGTCCTTCCTTGTGGTTGTGTTCAGAGCACGATAGTCAATGCAAACTCGTCATCCCGTCACGAGTCTTGTTGCCACAAGCTCGCCTCGCCTCATCTCGATCACCATGATACCCCTTTCGATACCACTTGAGTCGGGCTAACCCACTCGCTGTCTCGATATAGCATAGATCATGCCCGCATCTAAAAGCTTTAACACTTCCTTCCTCACGACCTCTTGCATTGCCGGATTCAGGCGGCGTTGAGGTTGCACCTTCGGCTTATACTCATTCTCCAACAAGATCCGGTGCATGCAAATCGGGTCGACCCCTCGATATCGTAGATAGTCCACCCAATCGCAGACTTATTTTGTTTCAAAGACAACCATCAGCTTCGTGACTCTCATCCGTCAAAGCCAAGATACTATCATCGGGCACGCCTCATCGCCGCCAGAAAGGCATACCGAGGGTGATCCGGCAGCCCTTCAACTCCATCTTGGGTGTGGTCTCTTCCTTCTTCACCACAAGATCCTCTCCTCCAATGGGCTTCCTCACGCCTAGATAAGGCACTCGACTCCTGGAGGGCCTCGACTTCATCGATGGACTCAAGATACTCTAAGATCTCATCACATGCCTCATCAAGGTCTCGGGGTGAGAAAATCGAGTTCTCGCATATAAAACTCCAATCGGATCACCGATTGCAATCGAGTAGAAGGCATTTACTCGATAACACGACATTCATCCATCGCCTTCTCTTCGTGTTGCTTCATCAGGCTATAAATAGAGATTTTCATCTCCTCATCGTTGACCCCGGCGAGATCTCTATCTTGCATGTCTATCGCTGCTCGGCCGGTAGCTAGGAACGGTCTCCCTAGAATAAGAGGTGTGTTCCCATCCTCCGCATGTCGAGAACCACGAAATCACGGGAAGACGAAATCGAACTTTCACGAAGCATCGCCCTCCACTATCCCTTTCGGATAGGTCACCGATGTGTCCGCCATCCAAGAGCAATGGTAGTCGGCTTGATCTCTCAATCTCCATTCTATTAAAATGGACAACGGCATCAAATTGATGCTTGCCCCCAAATCACACGTAACCTCGAGAATGTCCGTCCTCCACGACATGCTATGCGAAGTCGCTCGATCCTTCGCTTGAGCGGCAACTTCTTCTCGCAGACAAGACCGCACTCTTGAGAAAGATTTATCGCCTCAAACTTCCCAAGCTTCTTTATCGGCAACAACATCTTTCAAGAACTTCACGTATCCCGCATATGTCTTGAGAGCATCAAGTAAAGGAATATTGATACGCACCTTTCAAACATCTCCATAAAGCGGGTCGCTTTCATCGCACTTGGCTTGGCCAATCGACTCGGAAACAATCGGATGAGTGTAGGTCGGATATACCTTTGCTGGAGAGCTGGCCGGCTCGGTCACGAGCCGGCCGCCGGGTCTACCTCCGCAGTCACCGCCACTCGCTGTCGTCAGATTCTTCCTCGCGATCCGGGGTCACTCGCAAGCTCCTCGTAAACGCTCGCCCGATTCTCGCGGTCGCGAGGTGCCCTTTGTGCCCGCTTGCCGCTCTTTCCCGTGGTTCTCGATAAGCTCGTCCACCCTCAATTGAATGGCATTACAATGATTTTAGGTTCACCTCCAGACACTCAAAATTGCCCGACTTGTGTCGCCTGCTCGTCAGGCGGCTATCTCGACTTATTTGATTTTCCATCATCTTCATATGCTTCCCATAGCCGCCAAAGGACCCGATGATTTATCTTCCGCACGGTATTGCTTATAAATGAATTCTAATTGTCGCCAATTGTTGGTTGCTCACAACAAACTATCGCATCACGTCTTCTAGACTCGCTTCGCCTCTCGAATCACCCATTCGAATCGAGAAACTCAAGGAGGTCGTTGAAAATTGTTGGTTGGCATACGGAAAATTAGGATGACTTTGTTATTCGGATTGTATGCCTGATTCCCCAGTATGTTCCTCCGATTTATGTAACTCACATCTTCCGCCTCATTCATATCTCGCCCGCAAAGATCGACGTGAACAACTCCTTTGCTTCCTTTCCTTCTCGAACCGGCTTCGTAAGCGTGAACTACTCCATCGATTATCGTGATTTAGCATCGCCGACAAGAGCCGCCTTCACCACCGTGTCATCTCCATAGCCATTGATAGCTATTCGCACCATCTCTTCTAGATTCTCGCTAGCTTCCTCCACTCGCCGATTTAAAGTGCATCCTCCCGCCGATGCATCAACAATACTCCTCGTGAGGTGTCACCACTATAGAACCGTAACCGGCCGCCTCTAGAAAATCCATGTTATGGCACTTTCTCAACAAGCCCCTAAATCTCCCCACGACTCAACAATGACTCATCTCCTAACTGGGAGGAGTGGGAAATCTCGGCTATGATCTTCTCGTGCTTAGCTATGGAAAGTACTCGAGAGAAACTTTTCAGAAAGATTCCCCAACTCTGATTCCAAAGACGATCTAAACTTTAACCGGCCCTTTGCTTGATTTCGCAATGAAAATCCAAACACAAGATCCGGATCGTATCTTGTGGCACCCCATTCTCGCTTGATGGTGTCACAAATGTCGAGATATATCTCGAGATGGGCATTCGGATCTTCCGTCACCTCCTCCGAACTGTTCTCTTTGAACCATGCCGATTAGGGCCGGCTTCAACTCGGGTTATTCAGATTCACCTCCCGCCCCATCCGCCTCCTTGAAATTGCTCGGTAGGAGGTCGATACATGTAGTTTAGAGGTCTCGCCCTGATTAGGGACTAGAATTCCATGTTTTCCATTTGACGTTACATCTCCATAAAGTCCGCCAGAAGACGTGTAGGTTGTTCGTGAGGTACACCTCCGTTGTTTTCAATTTGTCGCCATCTCTTGCTTTTCTTCTCTCGCCTCTTTCTCCTTTTGGGTAGTCTCGATTGGATCTAACAATGGCTCGAGGTCCCTGGACCTTGTGATCATAAACTACCGGAGAAACAAACAAATTAGATCCGGCAAGCAAAGAAAAATAAAATAAATATACAACTTGAATTAATAATTCCGAATTGTCAAGTTATTCCTATATAATCTTAACAATCCCCGACAACGGCGCCAAAATTTGATCGCTCACTTTTCTAACATGAAAACGTGCAAGTATATAGGTAAGACGAGTATCGTATCCACAGGGATTGTAACGCGAAAATACAGAAGCTAACAATCTAATCCTTCATCATCATCCAAGCGATAGATTTGGTTTGAAAGGTTTTAGGGCTTCGGATATCAAATCCAAAGCAAAGGTAACAACTTGAAAATAAACTAAAGCAGTAAAAACTCAAAGAGATAAAAAGATAGAAAGACTAACCCTAGGGATGCATTAATCCTACCCACAACGTATGTTTATCCTGCTTCCTATCAACCAATTTTAATCCGCACAGATGGAAGATCACACATATAACCAACAACTTCATATTTATAATTGTGGCGCTTGATTACTAATTTTCCCACATCATTACGCCTCTAGAGGAAAATAAGCAACTCCAAAATGATCACAAAGAATATGCTTCCTACGAATGGTCCTATCTCAGTTACGACTTAAGTACGACTCAAGGCTTATCCGTATCATGCATTCAAGATAGATTGACAATTAAAACGGTTAAGTAATTAACTGGCAACTATGATATGCATCAAGATTGATCAGAAATCAACACATATAATTAAGCACCAAGAATCATGAATCAATGCCGGAAGGTAAATAACAATAGCAGAATCACAACATATAGGATAGAATCATGCAAACCCTAGATTAGAAATGTAAATTTAGCTAGACATAATTAACGGTATAAAATACGAATTAACCATAAAAACAAGAATTAAATAGATAAAACCCATAGGGTGGCATCTGAAGAACAATCTTTGGGTTCAAATCCCAACCTCAGCGGAAAATGGGAAAAAGATGCAATTCGTTCGGACGAAAACGTTCCAAATCGATAAGAATGCATAGAACAAGTGTAGAACTATGAAAAACTAATGCTAGAATAAATCTAAATCAAAGCTAGAGTGGAAAAGTATGAAAAAAACATGAAAAACTGAGGAAAAACGTGTATTTTAGGTCTGGAGCGGCTTGGGGGCGCGAGGGGGCGAAGCTCTATTTATAGGCAAAGCTGGAAACCCTAATTTTTGGGCCTTCCAATGCGCTTCGTGGCCGAGCTCGCGGTCGCGAGCTCGATCACTAGTTGAACTTGCTGCCTTCTTCGCTGCGACTCGCTTGCGGTCGCTAGGTAAGCCACGACCGCTCGCGGTCGCTAGCCATGGTCGTGAGAAATCGAGCAAAAGCTTTTCTTCGTACATTGGGTAGCTCGCGGGCACGTCTCGTGGTCGCTGGGAGTGGCCGCGTCGTGTGGATTTGCCTCACGGCCGACCTAGCGGTCGCTAGGTTGGTCGCGAGACATCATTTTGCTTTGCTCGCAAGCTAGCATCCGGGCTAGCCGTCACAAGGTGGTCGCCAGTCTCTGCCTTTGCCCTTCTTTCGCTCGTTGCTTCGCTCCATGCTTCGATTTTCAACTTATAAGCCTACAAAACACCAAAAAAGAACCCAAGAGCAGTATATTCCAAAAATATGTAAAAGCATTGAGATCCAAGACATAAACGCACTTTATTGATCTAAAATCATCTTTAAATATGAACAATAAACGTGTGAAATGCGCGTTTATCATACACCCTTGACGAAGACGAGAGCAGAGATTTACGAGCTCCATGTGGACATATTCGAGAGACCTCGGCCCATGATAGGGGGATCGAAACGCCGATCTAAAGACAAGTATTGCTCGTTCTATAAGGATCATGGACATGACACGGAGGAATGCAGGAATCTCATGGCGATATTGAAAAGATGGTGCATGACGGGGTTCTTAAGAATACAAGGTCACGACTGCATTTAACTGGTCAAGATGAGGCTCCCAACCGAGGTCGAGAAAGCGGAAGCAAGAGAAGGAGAGAGGAAACTGTGGCCCTCACACCGGCAAGAAGGCGAGGCACGACACTGATGAAGAGGTGATGACGAGCCTCAAGACGATGGAATCATATCCACTATCACGGGCCCTCGCGTACTACGTAAGTCTTCCCTAAAAGCCGAGGCCCGAAGTCCCCGAACCAGTGAACCTGTAAACAAGAGGTTTAAAAAGGACGAGGCCATCACCTTTTCTGAGGATGACCCTATACCAACCGTGGTACCTCACCAGGACGCAATGATAATCCAAGCAGTAGTCGCCAACAAGTTAGTTCAGCGAGTGTACGTCGATAGTGGTGCGTCGGTGAGTATCCTCTTCAAGGAGTGTTTCGACAAATTGGGGATTGAGGAGGCACGCCTTACACCAGCACCACTACCACTTGAAGCTTCGTGCAAGAAGAGACGCCCCGAGGGATCATCGACTACCCGTCATAGTGGAAAAAGTGTCGACGAGCTCCACCAAGGTGGTACGCTTTGTGGTAAACGCCTACTCACCATATAACATTATACTAGGTCGAGATCGGTTAAATACAAAAGGCGGTATGCTCAACGTATCATCTAACCATGAAGATCCCCACAAGAGGAGGGGTAGCTGTGATACGAGGAGATCAGAAACAAGCCAAAGAGTGCATGCAGGTCGCCTTAAGAGTGTTGTTGACTTCGCCCAAAGACCCACGTGCATAGCAATTAGTGAAGCCCAAGGAGTTGAACCGAAAGGACGCCGTGCCGCCTCGACAACTCGGTAGAGGAGGTCACACTTCATGAAGACGATCCCCTCAAGGTCGTCAAAGTAGGTTCTACCGAAGTACCTCAACTGAGAAAGCAGATCATCCAACTCCTAAGGAAATTCAGAGACGTCTTCGCTTGGTCACCCCTTGACATGACCAAGGTCTCACCAAGTATTATTACTCACCGGCTCAACATTGACCCAAGTGTCAAACCAGTTCGGCAAAAAGCAAATGATCTTTGCAATGAACGTAATCAGTCATACATGACAAGTGAACCAACTCTTGAAAGCACGCATATTGTTCAAGTCAAGTATCCGACCGGATAGCCAACCCAAAGGATGGTCAAGAAAGGAGGAGGAGGATGGCGAATGTGTATCGATTACACCGATCTCAATAAACATTGCCCTCAAGGATCGCTACCCCTTCCCAATATCGACAAGAAAGTCGACACTTTTGTCGGATACGAAGTCTTGACTTCTGGATCTATACAAGGGTATCACCAAGTCTTGATGAGTGACGAGGACGATCCAAAACAGCCTTCATCACGGACTTCGCGCCTTTGCATATAAGAAGATGCCATTCGACTCAAGAATGCAGGGCCACCTATCAAATAATGGTGGACAAGATATTTAGGCCCTACATCACCAAATTGTGGAGGTGTATGTAGATGACATCGTCACAAAAGTAAGGAGAAAGCCACATGTGTTGCCGACTGAATTGTCCTCGGCTTACTTCGTAAGTAAACCTAAACTCAAGCCCCAAAATGTACATTTGCAGTTCGGTCGGGAAATTTTTGGGGCCTTTGGTTTCACAAGAAGGATTAAAAGCCAACCCGCCCAAGTTCAAACCGCTTTGAGATGAAGGTCAAGACCATCCATGACGTGCATAAGTTGACGGCTACATGGTTGACCGAGCGCTTTTTCAAAAGTCATGGAGAAGCAACTCCCTTTTCAAAATTCTCAAAAGGCTTTGAGTTCAATTGACGATAAACATAAGTTAGCTTTTGAAGATCTCAAAACTACCTTCGCCAAACTCCCCACTTTATCTGTCCCAAAAAAAAGAGAAGTCCTTTCCATATACCTTGCGACTTCGGATGAAACCATAAGTGCAGTTTTGGTACGAGAGGACGGACGTTGTCAACTCCCTGTGTATTTCATCAGTCGAGCACTTAAAGGGCCAGAAATGAGATATCAACCTCTAGAGAAGCTCGCTTTAGCATTAGTAAATGCTGCAAGGAGACTATGTCCCTATTTCCACGCACATCCTATACAAGTTCTGATCGATCATCCACTTCGGCAAGTGTTGACAAAGCCAGAAGCTTCGGGGAGAATTGCGAAGTGGGCAATTGAATTGGGCGAGCACGCTATCTCTTTTGTCCTCGCTGCCATCAAGGTCAAGCCTTAGCGCACTTTCTTGTAGAGGCTAACTTCACAGAAAAGCCGAAACTCCCCGAGCCTACCTCAAACAATGCCGAAGCCGAACCCATAAAGGAAGCATCCGAGAATTGCTGGCAAATCTATGTGGATGGAGCTTGGAAAATGGGAAGCAAGGCATCTTACTTTTAGGACCGATGGCCAAGAAATCACCCACGCACTTTGGTTTATGCTCAAAACTACGAATAACGGTGAGCACGAGGCCTTAATTGCAGGACTTCGCCTAGCTCAAAGCCTTCGATAAGAGCCGTGCAGTTCACAAAGGATTCTCGTGTCATAGTAAGCCACATGTTGGGAAAGACGGAAGCTAAAGGCAACAGGAAGAAGAAATACCTTGAAAAGCCAAAAGCCTACAATAGTCTTTCTCATACTTCCTTGGTTCGTATCCCTGAGGAGCAAAATAGCCGAGCTGCCACCTTACAAACCGGCTTCGTCATTAACGAGCCCGCCAGTAGAAGAAGTCCAAAAGGAAGCATAGACGATGCCGATGTCGAAGTCGACATAGTCTCGATGAAGAACCTAATTGGATGACTCTCATTCAAGAATATTTGGAAAAAGGCGACTTACCTCATGACGCACTCGAGGCTAGGAAAATCTTGAGCAAATCTTTACGACGCATTGAGCAAGGAATTTCTATAGAAAGTCGATTCCACCTCTCCTAAGGTGTTCGATCCAAACCGAGCTGAATACGCATTCACGAGAAGACATGAGGATCATGTGGAAGCTATATCGGACCCGCGCTATCAAAGAAAATCATGCGATGGGATACTATTGGCCAACAATGTTCGAGACTCAATCGACCTCGTAAAGAAATGTCCGTGCCAAATTCATGGAAATGTGTCGAGGTTACCTCAAACCGACTCACAAGATGCAAAGCCCTCGCTATTCATGCAATGGGGTCGATATTAGGCCCCTTCGCAAAGCTCCGTGGCGCTTCAGTTCTCGATTGTCGCTATCGACTACTTCACAAAATGGGTGAAAGCCAACCCTTGGTGAAAATCACAAGCAAAAACGCCTCAACTTAAATGCTGAAAAATATTGTGTCGTCGCAGATCCCCCATATCCTCATTTCGGATAATGGGACGCAGTTCACAGACAAGGTCTTCAAATAGTGGTGTCACGAGCTTCAAATTCGACAAAAATTCACCTCTGTGGCCCATCCTCAAGCAAATGGTCAAACCAAGTCACCAACAGACAATCGTGAAGGGACTCAAAACTCGCTCGACCGAGTGAAGGGCAATCGGGTGGAAAATTTGCCACAAGTCTTATGGTCATACCGTACAATACCTCGGACATCGAACGGAGAAACACCCTACAGTTTGGTGTATGGAACCGAGGCAATAATCCCGGTAGAAATCGGTATGTCGAGCCCCGCACCATCCATTTCTCAGCTGAAGTAAATGAGGAGAATCTACGAACTGACCTGGATCTGCTAGAAGAGAAGAAAGACCTCGCCTACATTAGATAAGCTCGGTACAAGCAACAAGTAGCTCGGTATTATAACCAGCGTGTCAAATCTCGATAATTCCAAGTAGACGACCTCGTACTTCGAAATAACGAAGTCAGTAAAGCTGAGAAGCTCGGCAAGTTAGAGGCCACATGGGAAGGACCATATCGAATTGAAGAAGTCCTCGGAAAAGGGTCATATAAGCTCGCTCATTTATCCGGTGAGCAAATATCTCATACGTGGCACATCATTCATCTCAACAGATATTTTGCATAAGTGTCAAAAGAAAAAAAATTGTTCATTTAGTTTTGTTAAGTCGTGTCTTTAGGTCCTTTTCTTTTGTTTCGTCTTTCATTAATAAAATCTTTTTCTTCATTTACTTCATATGCTCAGTCTTGCATATTTCATTTGTCACTTATGCATACTACCTCTTCCCCATTATAAATACCCTCTAAGAGGATGATAAATAAACTCAGCACAGGGTAAAATAAACGCGCGTGAGGGGACCACCCCTATCGACACTTCTCGACAAATAAGGAACTTATACATACCTTCGTTTATTTCGAGGATGAATTACCTTCGTTTAATACGAGGACGAACTACCTCGCTTAAATACGAGGACCTAACTACCTTCGCTTAAATATGAGGACCTAACTACGCTTATTTCGAGGATGAATTACCTTCATTTAATACGAGGACCTAACTACCTTCGTTTATTTCGAGGACGAACTACCTTCGTTTAAATACGAGGACGAACTACCTTCATTTATTTCGAGGATGAATTACCTTCGCTTGATTACGAGGACGACCTACCTTCGTTTGATTACGAGGACGACCTACCTTCGTTTGATTCAAGGACGAAATGTATATAGTGTTTGATAAAAAGATACAAATCAACACAAGGCAAAGAAAAATTTGTTTTTCTTTCCAAAATATACAACACATACACGAGATTACGAGGACGATGAAAGACCGGGAGGCTGGGAGAAGCTAAGCCAATCTCTAGCAAAATCAGGGTTCAGCAGTTCATCTATGCTTACCCTACCCCTATCTCTACCTCGCCCTCGAACGGCACACTGAGCTCGCCGCCTAGACCTCTATGTCTCGTCATCCGACCCCGCTACTGATAATCTGCCGCCTCTCGCCATAAAACTCCCGAGGATGCCTATCGATAATAACAGGATTTGAACGCACCGTCGGAGGAGGAGAAGCCTCGGCAACAAACGAAGCACCCGCCTGTTGTGGACGACGAGCTACAATCCTTTTACATGCATCACTTATTCTTCTCGTGTCGGCAAGTGCTCCCGAAATTGCCAAGAGTCCCAAATTACTCGTGTTTGTAGCTCGAACACCGCTTGCGATCTCTAAGACTTTGGCTTGACCTCGAGATGGTCATTCCACCACTGCGAATAACCACCTCAGATTCGGCGTGCTCCCGACGATCGATTTGGCATCATCCTTCGAGATCTCCAGCTTCTCCTCCAACTCCAAAAATCGAGCTTGAAGCTCATCATATTTCTCTTGAAAAGCCCTGAATCTTACATCGGCTTTCTTCTGCACATGGCCCAGCTTGCCTTCCAAGTGAAGGACCTCAACCTCTTTTGCTTCGAGAGCTCGGTTCAAAATTTTGATTTGGTTTAGCCAAGGAGACACATCAACAAGTTCATGACCAGACTGAAGACAAAAAAAAAACAAGCATTCTTTCATAAAATTGAGGTTTTATTCAGGCCTTTAAGGCAGGATCAAAATCGACCGTGAGTACATTTTATCTACAAAAAGAGGAGGGATCAATCACCCTCCAAATAGCCTTTCTCCTCGAGCCGCACCTCGGCCGCCGCCCTTCCGAACCTCCACAGCCGACCTCGGCAATCGCCGCCCCGCCCTTAGCCGATCGCCATATCGCCTTCGAGGACGTCCCTATCCACCGCACAGCACGGATCGCCTTAGTAGTCGCAAGGTCGATTTATGGCCGACTCTACAACCCGAAGTTCTTCATGCCATCGGCAAGAGCCTCGGCATACACCCACAAAGATGGCCTCATTCGATATCACCACACCCGCATTTGGACTTATCCAAACCAGTAATCCTTGGTGACTTCATCGAGAGTGGCACCCACACTCAGATTGAGGGACCGAGGCCACTCACCGGCCGACCGAAACCTCCCTGATAAAACAACCTCTCGCAGGCACGAAGAAGTTTCCTTGCGGGCCGCCGCCTCGACCTCCCGACACCTGGCCGCCTCCGCCTCGCCTTCAGCAGGCCAACCTCGATCGCCTTCGCCACCTCGGCCGCCTTCACCACCTCAACCGCCGCCAGAGCCACGGCCTCCCTCTTCGCCGCATCTCGAGCTTTCGTCTCGACCTCGGCCTCGGCCACCTCGTGGACAAGGAGGGTCTTCTCCTCCTCCAAACCCCTCGCGAGGTGAGCCACCCGTTGGAACTGGACGATGGCGTCATTAAGGTACTCCGACAGTTGAGTGGATGTCGCCGTCAGTTCGGTGGACACCCTCGCAAGCTCGGTCGTCATGTACTCGATTCCCTGTACCGAAGTCAACCACGTCAAACAATTACATTAAACACATAACTTTGTGACGTGCAAAACAATTGCATTACCTCGGGGAAGGACCGACGTGCGACCTAGGAACCGACGATCTCACATTCATCATCGTCGGCAGGAGCAGAAACCACGCGCCTTTCCTCGTTGGGGCGTGGGATGGGCAAGGGCGAAGGCGACCTCAATATGTCATCGTTCCTCTCAGAAGAGGCCTCGGACATGGTCTTCGAAGCCACGTTGGATGGCTCGAGGTCAGGCCTCGGTCTCTTCCTCTTCTTCGCGGCACCGAAGTTCACTGCGGAGTTAAAAGAAAGGCCGAGTTAGGACATAAAAAATAAAAACATGGAAGAGCCGAAGTGAAAGAAGGGGGAGGCTCACCCTTCACCGGTTCTACCGCGGTAGCAGGATCATAAGGGCTCAGCCCCGCAGCGACGAGCTCGGCCTCGAAAAAACTTCATCGACATGGCCGGCCCTTTCCAATGACTCCTCGAGGTCACCGAAGCTGTCATCGGTGGCCTCATCTGATAACTTCCCTGTATTCCAGACGAACCGGAATGTCTCATCGAACCGACAAAAGAAGAACTTCTTCTGCCAGTTCGATTTTAACCTCGTCTTCACTTTGAAGCTACGACGAGGTGATAATAATACCACCCCGAGCTGGATTTAAACTGGAAAAACCTAAAGACCAGCCCTAGGGTGAGAGGAAAATTATGGCGATGGGCATAGACACCAAGACCCGCCAACCGCCGAAAAGAATTTGGCATTATTTCAGTAAGAGGTGTCAACTTTTTGTAGTTCGCATAAATGAAGGAAAAGGAAGACGAAGACCGTACTTAAGGCTGTCCTCGTATATCGTAACAAAACAAAACCCTCTGCAGGGGCACAGGCCCTATCCTCCAGTCAGGGAATGGCCAACTCAACGGAATTTGGGATAAAAAATCTCGAAGCAAGCTCTTTAATTGAAGGGGAATCTAGACACGACGGAAACGTAGAAACCCTACCAAAATCCCGCAAAGGCGGGTAAGCAACACTACACGGGGAAGGAATAGATGAATCAATGGTAAAAACATCTAAAACGACGATAGAAGGACGCCGTGAAGATACCACCGGCGAACCCGGTGGAGACACTGACACCTCACGGCCTTCGTGGCCGTGAGCCTCATCAGAACGAGAAGAAGAAGCCATATATATAACTTACTTGTTTTAACAGACGATCGAGAGAAATGGCAACAATTGCTCCGACGAAAACGACCGTTTTTCAGAAAGAGAGAGAGTTTTTTTTCTCAGTTTGAAAGTTGGCGGCTGATAAAGTGAAATGGGAAATGGTGTATTGGGAAAGTTATCCCCCAACGTGCACTTTATCGGGATCCCAACCGCCGTATACATTAAATGGATGTGACGTGTTCGACCTCGGCATGATATCCCGTGTCCGACCTCGACACGAGATTACATATTCGACTTCGGCAGGACTGTACGCATTTCACTTTGCCAGATCACAAATTTCGGTGAGGCAATGTCTGATCCACTCTCCCCCCCTTCCATCACGACCTCACTTATACGTCTTTTTTTTTGGGAGGGGTGTGATAGGATACGGCCCAACTAGTAGGCCTAAGCATCATGCCCAATATAAATGGGCCCCGACATTAAGCTCGGCCTATGTGAGTTCGGCCCAAGAAGACTCCTCGACCAACTACAACTCAAATCGATATTGGAGACGTAGAAGATTTGGATGCATATCTAAAAAAATCCTTATGATAGAAGACTTTGTATTAGAGTCAAACTCAATATGATGGTATATAAATAGAGGCTAGATTAGATGAAAGGGATCATCTACACTCTTTGTATTCGCTTCTTACATACTTAATAGAGAAATTCACTCTTGCTCCGTGGACGTAGATCTATTTCAATAGATCGAACCACGTTACTTCTTCATGTTCTTTACGCATTCATTACCCTACGAAAATAAGATCGATCACAAACAAACAAAGGGTAACAAATTAATAAGTTTACTTGAGAACAAGAAAATTTCAGAATAAGAAACCATACTGCAGATGTGCAAAGCAAAAAGATATCATACTATAATCTTAATTAACAACTGAAGAGCTAGCTAATTGCCAAGTTGGGAGAAGAATGACTAAAATATATATAGAAAATTCCAATTATATGCATTCTGTTGCATCCAGGAACAGTAGATACAGATTTATCAAGACCATTTAGAGGAATGTTGCAGGGACTGTAGATACAAATCATGATTTCTTGATTTCATGTTTCTACTTGGAATTTAATCTTTTTTGAGTTAGTATGGAATTATTACTTTTTGTGTGTTACTATTGAAATGTCACGGCCACTGCGTGATGGGTAAATGGTTATTTGTTATTGGTATGGAGATTAGAGTAGAGAAGATTTGAACTTTGTTTGGATTAATTGTTAACGTCCTTTTCTTTTAAAAAATGTCAATATCCTAGTTTTCTTGTTCCTTTTGTTACTATAAATTACCAGTTTTTTCTCGTCAACCAGGGGAGAATTATTATTTTCCCAATTAAACGAGTATTGTTTATTATAACTAGTAGGATGATACATATGTTGTATGTAAAAGTATCAAATAATATTAATTTACCCGCTCCCAAAAAAAAAATCAATTCCTTCATTAGTGTTACCCCAACAACAAACTTTGTCAGATTCAAGTTGAAATTTTACCAATAATTCCACCCCAACAGTAAAATAAGCGACCCCAACACTGAAAAAAATGAAACATGAGTAAGTTACCTCTAATCAACAATGCTGGAAAGGTAGAAGGAGGAGGCGCCGAGGCAGTAGGACCATGGAAGGAGGCGGTGGACGGCGTCACGGCGATGGAGGAAACCGTGAGGAGTGAGGACTGTGGAGACGGCAAGGAGGCGGGCAAGGCCGAGGGAGTGAAATGAGAGGAGGAGGTGGTAGGCGGCGGCCGACCGGAGTGGCGGTGGGAGGAGGCGGGACGGTGGAAGGAGGAGGAGGCGAACGTGGGGAGGAGGCCAATGAGGGACGCGTGGGAGGGAGGAATGAGATCACATTAAGGTTTACTTCAATTTTTTATTTAAGTATATTAATGTTAAATAAATAAATAAATATATATATATATATATATATTAATAGTTTCGGTTTGGTTACCGACCGAACCTAAAATCCAGAACCGATAACCGAACCGAAAATCGATTTCACCAAAATTTATAAACCGAACCGCTAACCGATCATTTAAAAACCGGAACCGAACCGACCGAACCGAATCGGTTTGATCGATTTTTTCAGTCCGGTTCAATGCTTGCACAGCCCTAAGCAGCAGAATGTCTTGATAGGCTAGTCCAGAGATCAAAAGCAAGGAAAAAGATGGGCCTCAAATGAATTAATTATCTTATGTTCAGCCCAAAATATAAATTAATTCATAAACATTCATTCATGTCACTAGAGAATATATGTTGACTTACCCCTTTATTACCGAAGTTGAGTCGGGCTTGCACTTAGATTTTACGAATCCTCGTATTTAAGATATCATACGTCCATTAATTATTTATAGCGTTCTGACTGCTTAAAATAATTAATCTATTTAATTCCTTAAGCAGTACCACTCAACCTTATTATTGTACTTGAGCTAACTCAACCTACAAGGTTTAGTACAATAAACATTTTGAGCTCCTTAAGAGGACGTCATCATCCTAAACGGATACGGTGACTCGATACAGGTAACTAGCATGACATACAAGCACTGCCACCACCCAAGATGCGGAGAATATTGGGTTAGAACATATAACCCTCACCCATAACAAGTCAAAGTGATGGTCAGCAACTCATACTCATCTAATACCTTATCGAGGTTTAGATCATCGTAAGTCACCGAGATCTTGGTTCTTCACTACGGTCGATAGAAGAACTCATCTCATCGTGATCCTTCAATACGCCGAGACGCATCAAAGATAGACAAACAACCAAGTCAAATCACTTCTTATCTATACTGCAACCTATACCGACAACTCATCCTCAAGTTGTCTCAGCTGTGATCCTTTTTATATCTCATTAAGCTTAACCAATCATACTGATCTTCTACACACTGTATAATCTAACTTATATATGAGATAAATGGACATACATGTGCAATAAAGTAAACAATTCAGATAGGAGATTGTAATAGTGGTAACAGGAAACATTGTATACAAGTTCAACCATTCTACTTTCAGTATACAAATCCAACAATATATATATATATAAGAGAAAGATGAGATAAAAATGTCGATTCCATAAATCATTTCAGTCATTTAAGGCATCCTTTAACACTCGATCACACCCTATTACAAACCTCCTACTAATGCGACGGCTGCAACACTCCCGGTGGCTGATGGGGATTCCGGTGCGCCACCTGCAACTTCAACCTGCATGAGTATTGCGTTGTCTACCCCTTTGGCTTCCCTCCTTCATGCATCAGAGCCACGTGCTCCACCGACGATCAAGGCGGCCACACGCCCCAAACAGGCCGCGATTACGTGCGGTACGCGATCCACGATCGGCGTGTACTATCACTGCGGTGGCGACTGCAACTTCAACAACCAACCGCTCTGCTCGCGGTTCGCGGAGACAATGCACACTTCCCTGAAAGTAAATGGACTAAAATTAGATTATAGGCTTAATTAATTAATTGTTGGACCATTAATTTCAATTAAACCTAAAGCCCATTCAAACTAGGTTATGGGTGGCTTACGTATATAATGGGAGTTAATCATTAGAGATTAACGTGAGAACATTATACAGAAAACACACAAGAGAAAACTACCACAATATTCAATAGGAGATTCTTGGCTTCTCCCGTTGAATCTTGATACCGAGGAATCGTTCCTGCACCTGATACAATACACGTGGATACCATAGTTGTGGAGACGATCTCGAAGAACTTATTGGAAGCGTTGCAACCTCTAAGTTTTCTATCCATCGTGTAATAGGGCTCTTCGTAGATTAATTATAGATCTAGATCTATTCTTGATGGTTTTATTCCGCTGCGCTATTATGTGATAATTCAAGAACATCCCAACAGTGGTATCAGAGCTCGGGGCTCGATCCATAATTAATTAATTCGTGTACTAATTTAATTGTGGATTTTCGAAAATTTTGAATTTGAAAACTGATTTTGGAAATCAGAATTGTTTTTTGTGTAATTGAAAATTATTATCTGAATTGATTTCTGGAAAATCGAAAAAATCTGAAATTGATTAGTGAAATTGGCTCACGAAATCGCTTTCACCGTTCTTCCACCGTCGACTCGAAGTCGCCGCCGCCGCCGCACTCTCTCCGTACTTCAAATCGCGCCATCGCTGGGTGGGAAAAGGAAGAGGGCCGACGGTGCGTCGCGCGCTGGTTTGCACGCACGCTGGACGTGTGTCGAGCTGGGCTCCATCGTGCGGTGGGCGTGCGCGAGCGCCGGTTGCATCGCCTCCGCCGTGGCTCGGTGCGAGCAAGGCGCTAGCGTGCATCGCTCGACGGTGCACACACAAGACGACGCGCACACACACAAGAAATGCACGCGTTCGAATCTGGAACGTCGTGGCCGACGGCGCAGCGATAGGCGCTCGCGCTCGTCGCCGCGGCGAACACTTGTTGCGTGGGTGGCGGCACGATCGTGTGTGCACGAGAGTAGAAATGGCCTCGGCGTTGTCTCCTTAAACCGCGACCATGGCTATTTTTCTTCACTCCGGCGTATCGTGCGACGGTGTAGAGATGATGCGGCGGCCATGGAACGACGTCGGTGAAGTCACGGAGGCGCTAGGCGTCCGACGTCGCGCGCTGGGCGTTTGGGGGCAGCGGCGAGGAGGCGGAGCAGCCAGGCGGCGCGGTCGCGATTCGCCAAGCAAGAAACCCTAATGAATTGGGTTCTTTGCGCGACGCGGTCGGTCGATCGGGTCGGATCTTGGATCCGGGTCGACGCATGGGCTGAACTCAAGTCGCGGACTTGGGCTAGGCGCGGGGACGTGCTTCAGGCCGTATCTGTTGGGCAGCGGCTTGGGCGTTTGGGCTTTTTTTGTGGCGAATTTTAATGGGTCATGTAGTGTTTTATATAAAAAAAACGTTTTATTGATTTAAAATTGATAAAATTTAATTTTCAATTACACAAAAAAAATATTTTATTAATTGAATTAATAAGTTTACTTTAATTGTTGTTATTTTCGAAATAATAATATTTATTTTGATTTTATTAATTTAGAATTAATATAATTATATATACATGGATTAATCTTATTAATTTAGAATTAATAAATCTAATCACAAATTTTGGACATTAATTTATTAATTAGATTAATAAATTTTGTATTACTATTATTATTGAAATAATAGTATAAAGTTTGATTTATATTAATTTAGAATTAATATAATCTTCTAATGTGCATAATTGAAGAGTTGATTTATTAATTGGACTAATAAATCTTATTTTGGTTATTATTTTAGAAATAATAATACTAAATGAATATTTATATTAATTTGGAATTAATATAAAATTCATACATCCACTTTTAATTAGAGAATTAAATTATTAATTAGATTAATGAATTTATTCGCTGAGCCATATTCTTTCGTTTTTTACGTGATAAGCATGCTATTTGATTTTATGCTTGTAATTTTAACTATAGTAGTTAGAGACCGTTTTATTGTTTGGGTAGGCGGCGCCCAATACTTGTAGGCCGTATAACTATGTTTGGGTAGGCGGCGCCCAATATGTGTGGTCCGCATCTCATGTCTGGGTAGGCGGCACCCAGTAATTGTTTTGAATTTAATATTGGATATTAAATATACAATTAGTGTCACATGTTTTGTCCCCACTAAAATACAAGTCTAGTTTTTGAAACAAAACGCATCGTCCACCATAATTGTGTGAGGATCCTAGCCTCTTTCGTCCAAGAGTTTTACACCAAAATGTTTACTCCGAAAACGACAAGGCAAAGGCTCATTCATAGATGCATGGTTGGCATCGTGTGATGGGGTTGATTTGCTTAATTATTTTGAAACTGCCAAAGCGATCAAAATAATTAGTGGATGCATATTAATTGGATTAATAAACCAAGAATTGCAAATTTATTGTTGCGATCAGTTTTGGAAACCGACCAAGTATTATTATTATAGTCATCAGCCAAAGCAGAGGCTATAATAATATAAGACTTGAATCGCTACAAATTAATGTTGCAATCGGCTTGGAGGCCCATCGAGTGATATTATTTACAGTCATCAGCCAAAGCAAAGGCTGTAATAATATTGACTTGGATCTTGGACTACTAAGATTTATATTTGTTATAAATCCGTATTTTCCATTTGGGGGTGCAATATTTGTTAAAATTAGTGGGAGCTAATCAATACAACAAACCCTTGTTTGATTAGCTGAATGGTGTATCCGAGAGAAGAAATCGAACTTTATTAGATATGGTTCGATCCATGATGAGTTTCGCTAGTCTCACTTTATTCCTTTGGGGCTGTGCCTTGCTAACTGCCGTTTATATTCTGAATAGGGTTCCATCTAAATCAGTCGAGAAAACGCCATATGAACTATGGTGTGGTAAAATGGCAAGTCTTAAACATATGCGGACCTGGGGTTGTCCTGCTTTTGCTAAAAAGATGCAGACTGATAAGTTGGAATCAAAAAGTGAGAAATGTTATTTTGTGGGATATCCAAAGGAAACAAAAGGATATGAATTCTACTCACCGGAGATCACAAGGTGATCATTTCTAGAATGTGACGCTTCTTGAAGACTCCTATGTTTCCAAGGAACAAGGTCACAACGAGGTAGATCTTGAAGCAATTCAAGAACCACAGAACTACATAGAGGACGAAGGATTGTTTAATGGTGTAAACATGATGGAGTCCGATATTTCAGCCCATTACTTGATATTGTGGGCCACGTTTTTTAGTTTTAATTATTTTCGCAGCCCATTTAAATGTTAGATTAAATAGTATCATAGTTTAATTAGGCCTCTTATATTAATTAGTTTCCTGTTTTGATTAGGAATCCTTCTTTGACAAGGATTAGGGTTCTTTATTTTCTGTTTTGATTAGGAATCCTTATTTGACAAGGATTAGGTTCTTTATTTTCACCTATATAAAGGCTTGTAAGCATACAAAAATATTCACTTTTGATTTACAAATATATGTGAGTTTTATTCTCTCTTCATTAGCTCTTGAATTTCTTGAGATTTGTCAAGTAATTCATTTATCGACGATCAACGAGACAGTCATCCCTCGCTTGTGTGTCATTCATCGTCCCCGAGTTGTCGCGTCGACTATCTAGTTGGGGTATAGGCGAAATCTTGACCTATATCACTTGAGGGTTAGATTCGGAGGTTTTGGGATATTCCATCTTGTTCGCTTCTTCCGTCGTCTTCGATAGATCCTTCGCACCAAAGAGGATCGTATCATTTGAGTATCGAGCGAGTTCTGTCGTCCATCCGCTTGTCCATCCATTCGCTCGTCATCCATATCGTTATCCATATCATTATATATATCGTTATCCATATCATACATTATCCATATCATTCATTATCCATATCGTTATCCATATCATTATCCATATCGTTATCCATATCATTATACATATCGTTATCCATACCATACATTATCCATATCATACATTATCCATATCGTTATCCATTCAATATCCGTATCTTTATTTTTTTCGTTCTTGAGATTTTCCGCATCGCTCGTGAGGATTCAAAAACAAAAAAAACAAATTTTGAGTGATACACGAGTGCTGAGTGACTCATTTTGAGTAATACACGAGCGTTTGTGAGTTGGTGAGGTTCCTGTTATTTTTTTCTTTTCTAACGTTTTCTGCAGCAATGTCTAAGAAGGTGGAATCAGATGGATCATGTCATAAGGACGACGATGATTCTATCAGTCGTCAAACAAAATTCATGATGGAGGCCTTGCGTTCTGAATTGGGAATGATAATCACAAAAGAGATGGAAGAGCTGCATGATCGAATCACTGCACTTGAGGAGAGACCTCATAGAGAGGAACGACGTCGGCTAGATCCTATTGTGTATCAACGAGGTGGAGAACGAAGAGGAGGTAGAGGCGGCAGAAATTTTCATCGAGATAATAGATACGAAGAGGCTGAAAATGAGGAAGATGAGTTTCCAAATTTTGATGAAAGGCGGCCTAGAGGAAGAGATCGAGAAGATAACAATCTGAGCAGCATCAAGATGAACATCCCTTCTTTTCAAGGGAAAAATGATCCTGAATTATACTTGGAGTGGGAGAGAAAGTTGGAGCTCATGTTTGATTGCCATAATTATTCCGAGCTCAAGAAGGTGAAGTTAGCAGCAATAGAGTTCTCTGATTATGCACTTGTTTGGTGGGATCAGTTGGTGAGTAGTAGTAGGAGGAATCGAGAGCAGTCTATCCACACATGGGACGAGATGAAGGCTGTGATGAGGAAGCGATTTGTGCCTAATCATTATTATCGTGAGCTGTACAACAAACTGCAGAATTTGAGGCAAGGGCCGAGGTGTGGATGACTACTTCAGGAGATGGAAGCACCATGATACGAGCCAAGATTGTTGAAGATAGAGAGGCGACTATGGCAAGATTTTTGCTGGATTGAATTGGGAGATTCGCAATGAGTGGAGTTGCAACATTATGTCGAGTTGGAGGATATGGTTCACATGGCTATAAAGATTGAGAACCAACTCAAGAGGAGGGGTAATGGCGGTAACACGAAGCAAAATCAATCCAATTGGAGGCAGCCCCAAAATGTTAGTGGTTCTTCATCAAGAGGGCACCAATGGAAGAAAGATGAGCATCCGAATGAGGAGAAGTGGCCATTTGAAAAGCCAAGAACAGATCCTACGAGTTACACAACTCAAGCCAACCCTGACGGTACCCGAAACCGTGATTTGAAGTGTTTTACTTGTCATGGAATTGGACATATTGCTAGAGAGTGTCCGAATAAGAGGTGATGATCATTCGGGATGATGGAGAGGTGGTGACCGATGATGAAGGAGAGGCTACTAATCCAGAGATGCCAGCCTTGGAGGATTCCGATGTTGAAGAGATTGAAGCACCAGATGCACTCATTTTTGTTGCTAGGAGAGCTTTGAGTGTACGTAATCCAAAGGAGTGATACAGAGCAACGAGAGAACATCTTTCATACGAGGTGTCATGTCAAAGATAAGGTGTGGGCGTGATCATCGATGGTGGAGTTGTACCAACGCGCTAGTATGACCATGGTTGAGAAGTTAGGGCTACCATTAGTGAAACATCCCAAGCCATATCGGTTGCGGTGGTTTTGAATGATAATGGCATTGTCAAGGTGACGAAGCAAGTGAAGATTTCATTTCGCATTGGAAAGTATGAGGATGAAGTTCTTTGTGATGCGATTCCGATCTGAGTAAGTCATATACTATTGGGACGACCGTGGCGGTTTGATAGAAAAGTGAAGCATAATGGTTTCTGAACAAATACTCCTCGAGTTCAATCAAAGAAAGTGTCACTTGTTCCTCTTACTCCAAAACAAGTTTATGAAGATCAAGTGCTGTTGCAAAAGGAGTCAAAGTTGGTGAAGTCGGTTGGGCAAAGTGATAGATGTAAGGAGAAAGGAGTAATCCAAAAGTCTTGTCTTGCGAGGGCTAATGATTTGAAGTGGGTGGTGAATAAGGAAAAGTCATCGGTTGATATAGGTGACGACTTGGATTTGAGGACAAATCCTTCTCAAGAGGAGGGGAATGATGGAGTCCGATATTTCAGCCCATTACTTGATATTGTGGGCCACGTTTTTTAGTTTTAATTATTTTCGCAGCCCATTTAAATGTTAGATTAAATAGTATCATAGTTTAATTAGGTCTCTTATATTAATTAGTTTCCTGTTTTGATTAGGAATCCTTCTTTGACAAGGATTAGGGTTCTTTATTTTCCTGTTTTGATTAGGAATCCTTATTTGACAAGGATTAGGGTTCTTTATTTTCACCTTTATATAAAGGCTTGTAAGCATACTGAAAATATTCAGCTTTTGATTTACAAATATATGTGAGTTTTATTCTCTCTTCATTAGCTCTTGAATTTCTTGAGATTTGTCAAGTAATTCATTTATCGACGATCAACGAGACAATCATCCCTCGTTTGTGTGTCATTCATCGTCCCGAGTTGTCGCGTCAACTATCTAGTTGGGGTATAGGCGAAATCGACCTATATCACTTGAGGGTTAGATTGAGGTTTTGGGATATTCCATCTTGTTCGTTCTTCCGTCACAGGTCGATAGATCCTTCGTGCATCAGCGAGGATCGTATCAAAACAAGAATTCGGTGGGAGTATTTGATGATCTATTGGGAGGAAATGACTCTTGGAGGCCACCACCATCTCAAGAAGACAATGAGACTCATCAAATACAAGATGACACAATAGTTGTACCACCTCCACCTCAAGAAAATCATGATGAAATTCTTGAGAATATCCAAAATGTTGATCAGATCAACACGGAAGAAACTACTCACGTTCAGAATGAACAGCCTGAATCTATGCAAACAACCCGACTCAACAGGCCACAGAGGACTCGTCGTGCACCCGAAAGATTGAATCTAATGGTTGAGAACCAAGATGATGAAGTCGAGTCGGATGATGATGAACCTAAGACCTATACTGAAGCGGTGACTGGCACCGATTCAAAGATGTGGCTCGAAGCCTTAATATCTGAAATGGACTCGATGTATTTCAATCTAGTCTGGGAACTAGTTGATGACTTACCAGATGGGGCTTACCCCATAGGCTACAAATGGATCTTCAAAAGAAGAGAGATGCAGATTGTAAGATACGAACCTACAAGATTAGGTTGGTGGCAAAGGGTTATAGTCAACGTGAAGGCATTGAGTATGACGAGACCTTTTCACCAGTTGCAAAATCAAGTCCATTAGGATATTACTTACGATAGCTGCGTACTACAATTTTGATATTTGGCAAATGGATGTCAAAACCGCGTTTCTCAATGGAGAACTAGAAGGTGATGTCTACATGACACAGCCTGAAGGTTTTATGTCCAAAGAGAGGCCGAATGCAGTATGTAGGCTAAAGAAGTCCATTTATGGACTCAAGCAAGCATCGAGGAGTTGGAATATTTGCTTTGATAGAGCTATCAAATTGTTTGACTTTGTCAGAAGCAAAGATGACCCTTGCGTTTATAGTAAGCGCGAGAATGGAAACGTTGTCTACCTTGTCATATATGTCGATGACATTCTGATTATGGAAAGCGACCGATCCATGATGCAATCCGTGAAAGACTGGCTGTCTAAATCCTTTATGATGAAGGATCTCGGTGAGGCCTCCTACATCCTTGGGATTAAGATCTATCAGGATAGACCTAATAGATTGTTGGGGCTGTCACAATCCATTTACATAGACAAATTGTCATGGCGTTTCTCAATGGAAAATTCTAAGAAATGATTTCTTCCTATGAGACATGGCATCAAGTTGTCTAAGAAGGATTGTCCTTCTAATGACAAAGAAGTTGCTTGCATGAAAATGATCTCATATGCTTCTGCTATAGGATCGATCATGTATGCCATGATATGCACTAGGCCAGATGTGGCCTATGCGCTTAGCATGATGGACATATTTCAGCAAACTCCCGGTGAGGAGCATTGAAAAACTGTTAAGATTATTCTTAAGTACCTTAGAAGGACTAAAGAATACTTCTTAGCCTATGGTGGGCAGTCAGAGCTATCAGTGACTGGGTACACTGATGCTAGCTTCCAAACAGGAACAATCATGTTCCAAGTCGATATCATCTGATTAGAGAAATAATAGAAATGAGCAATGTAAAATTAGAAAGAGTACCCACTGACGATATATTAGCTGACCCTTTTATCAAGTTGTTGTGAGAGCTTGTGTGTTAGACATGTGGGATGTTGGCTTTGATTCAGTGGGAGTTTAAAGTTTGTATGTTTTAGAAACTCATTTGTTGAGATATACTTACTTTTGATCACAATCAAAGATAATGTTTTATCTATAGGTTTTGTACATTTAATGGAATAATTATTTTGATGTTTGTCGTTATTCTCTTATTTGTTCCCTTGAATTATCACTGTCATTTTTGCTGTGAGACATCAATGATATAGTATAATTCTAAAATAGCCCTAACCAATGATCATCAAGAATGAGATATTGATGATATATCATAGGTTAGCATGTGGTCTGCATCACATTCTTAGAGAATGTAGTGGTTCTCGCAACTACGAGATATTTGATATCCGTGATAGACACATGAATACTTTGGAGAGTATTGGTATACCCTGCTATTAAATCGTTTGTTAGATTTCTACGATTTCTTAGTGTGTGGAGTATGTAATAGTCCTTAGACTTGAGATCATTACACATTTTGTTTGTTGAGTGTTGTACTTTGACCAAGGCAACGCTTGCGAGTAGCAAGACACGGCTTGGATTGGGTGCATCATAAGACAAATGAAAATGGTAGTTGAGCCAAGAATGAGATTCATTCCTGATTACAATTTCGGTGAGCACTCATTTTCTATATTATTCGACCATAAAGTCATTGTTAATCAAGAGATATATTCAATTAAAGTAATTGAATATGATCATATAGGTCTTATAATAAAGAAGAGAAAAATGGTTGAGCTATTGGAATAGACACATAGCAAAATTCTAGGCTCAATCGAGTGTATCATGAATGAAAGGATATTACATAAACTTCATGTAAAGGTTTGTTTACTGTTTTCCACGTAAACGTCCGTCATATATCGAGTTCGCTGCACAACGCAGTCCAAGAGTTTTGTGCAGACTTTGATTAGATTATCGGCGGTAATGGGGGCCTATTGGGTCACACTATCAAGTGTATTGTTAATCAGTTCAATGGTATATGCATAGTGCACGGTATGTTATCTAATAATAGTCCAAGTGGGAGATTGAAAGTAAATGGACTAAAATTAGATTATGGGCTTAATTAATTAATTGTTGGACCATTAATTTCAATTAAACCTAAAGCCCATTCAAACTAGGTTATGGGTGGCTTACGTATATAATGGGAGTTAATCATTAGAGATTAGCACGGAGAACATTATCTGAAAAACACATAAGAGAAAACTACCGCAATATTCAATAGGAGATTCTTGGCTTCTCTCGTTGAATCTTGATACCGAGGAATCGTTCCTTCACCTGATACAATACACGTGGATACCATAGTTGTGGAGACGATCTCGAAGAACTTATTGGAAGCGTTGCAACCTGTAAGTTTTCTATCCATCGTGTAATAGGGCTCTTCGTAGATTAATTATAGATCTAGATTCATTCTTGATGGTTTTATTCCGCTGCGCTATTATGTGATAATTCAAGAACATCCCAACATTCCCACCCACTGACCTTTCAATCCCAGCGGCCGCTAGCGCCTGAGCTCCTGCGAGGGATGGTGTTATAGATGTTCGGCTTGTCATTTCGATATACACCTTGCGTGCATGATCCTTGTCTGGCCGGAAAGTGCGGCAGCACCAGAAAATCTGAGTTCCGATCAATCTAAAATGGGCGCTTACTCGAGTCAGAGTTGGAGATCTCGTTCGAATGAAGACTCTTGTGGTTACGGAGCAGCTTACTATAGGCGTGGCTATGACTTGTGAGTGTGATCTTCAAATCAACATTTAGTTCATGAATGCATTGACATTGATTCGTCTATCATATATGTGATTTGCATGTTATTAACTTAGGATTTGATTAGAACACATGTGGAACTGTTTCCCTTGATGTAAGCCTTTCGAATGTTTTTTTGAAATTAATAATTATCTGGGATGGTTAGATTGTATGGTTTCTAGTTATATGTAATTTGTTTGCCATATATATTAGATTCTCTTTTATAATATTTGTGATGAAAGGAGGGGCTTGATTAGGAATAACAATATAGATCGAAATTTATGGATTGACTCGAATAGACAGACAACTCGATATAATTAACTATGAAATTTTTTAATTTGAAAAAAATACCAACTCGAATGGTCTGAACCGAATAACCCGACAATCCACTCAAGTTGGTTGGAAACACGAGTGGGTTAACCCAATTGATATCCCTAGGCATGATGATCATCTATCGCATAATTTTGTTTCTCGTCCTCTTAATAGTGAACCATTAACTAGAATTTGAAGATTAAATCTACAAATGCTATTTACATATCCCGATTAGGTATGATAAACTTCACTGACAATTATAATATGAAATTAATCTTTACAAATTGAAATTGAAGAAAAATTGAAAGAATTAATACACAAGTCGTCGTGCAACGACAACACGCTTTCAATTTTTGTGATCTCTCTTCTGTGAATTAAGCTTGAATGGCTGATTTTTTTTTCCCCTACACAAATAGTTTTCAAGCAAGCAAAACGACATAATTTAACAACATATGTTGGCAAAAAATGAAAATAAAAAAAATCACAACCTTTTGGCTAGTTAAAAGAAATTGAAAACTTTTATGATTTTTTGTTTTAAATTAAAGCAACATATTAGAACTAACAACTTTGAATATTAATTTAACGAAAAACAAACTCAGGTCAATTTCTTTATTTTTGTAAAAAAATATTTGACAACAATAAGCTTAATTATTCTATTCTAACAACATTCATCTACCAACATATTCTTCTGTAG
Source organism: Salvia rosmarinus (assembly GCA_036937905.1). Classification (NCBI taxonomy): domain Eukaryota; kingdom Viridiplantae; phylum Streptophyta; class Magnoliopsida; order Lamiales; family Lamiaceae; genus Salvia; species Salvia rosmarinus. Next base: position 44,671,738 of record CM072824.1, read on the forward strand.
CTCATTCATAACACATTACTTTGATAAAGGAGCAAACTGCAACTAATGTTTAGTAGTACCACTACCAGAAAGTAATAGCAGTTTTGGACCGAACAGTAGCCAGTAGCCACTAATCCTTAACAGCTACGACATCGCTCTTTCATGGACACTACTAACATTAGACTGCTTGCAAGAAATATAGTCTCACATATTTCTCAAAATCGAATTATTAAGATGGTCATGTACTAAAGAAATTTACAGCATCCTACTAATCTGGAGATCGTAGCAGTATCTGCTTCCAAAATCAGCAGTTGGCATCTCGAAATTCATGCAATGGGGAAACCTAGTGATATCTTCGTAGACAACAACAAGCGCCTACATGGAGAAGGCAAATTCGTCACCATAAACACACAACTAAAGCATAGAAGAACACATACGACAACACAGCTAATGGTCGACTCGAGTCTTGAACAGTGCACACTGCATGTATAAAGCTATATCTATATACATATAGTACGTAGAGCTCATGTTGGATTCACCCGACTGGCAAACATCACCAAATATAGCTCTAGTTACACGAATCAATGACAAGGCAAGTGACTTGTTCTTGTTAAGGACTTTCAAACTTGACCTTCTCATACAGGCTACAACTCATTATACCCTCATGCGTTATCAAACTAGGAAAAGTGAAAGCGAATATAATTATTACCTAAAATAATTAAAACATGCATATTTTTGTTCTCAATCAATTATAAACAACAAATAAAGGACTTAGCTACGACCACCAAAGCAGTAACCGCCTGAAGTTCCATAGAGGTGGTCGAAACACAACTAGCTTAACTATATGAAACCATCTTGATCATAACAAAAACTGCAGAAACCCATTCCAAGAAGTAATGCAGTACAAGGGTGCAAATAGTAAAGAACAGTAAGGAAAGCTAACACATCAAAGGAAATGAAGATAAAAAAAACTATATTATGAATATCAATGAATTTAGTTGTAGAAAAACTTACATTTGCTCAGCCATGCTACAGGTCACTATAATTGCGCCAAACAGCACGGAATTCTTCGCGGAATGTGTTCAGACGAGCTTTCAGGTTTGGTATCCTAAAGCTTGCATGAAGCACTGTGGCTGTGGAAGAAAAGGGGTTGCGGGGAGGGAATAGAGAGTTAGAGACATATAAATGAAAAGCTAAAAGAAAAATTGGGGGAGGCGGGTAGATTACCGAGAAGGCCAATAGCTAGTGCCCACAAGACCATAAGAGCACCACACGAAACAATCCATAGGAAGAAACTAACTGCAGAGATAATAGCATGCATATGAAAAACCACAATTATTCATACATAATCAAGTCCTATGATAAGTCAACAAACAGGCCGCCCCACATATAAATACTTAACGTTTTCAAGCAATATGCCAAAACAAATATGCATCGAGGTCATTAGAAACAATGATAACGCATAAAGCTTCTACCTGCGGCAAATGCCAAAACAAATACCCATCGTGGCCGTCCACATATAAATATTGCTCGTTTTGCAGAAGGGCGCCCCCGAATAACAGGCCTAAACAAACAACATTCGACGTAAGATGCAGCATCAAACACTAGGAAACTTTAAAATAGCAACTGTACTTACGCAAGGGGAGCTCTAAGTTTAGCAGCTAAATGGGGAGAAAACTGCCGGACAGATCTTGTTATCTTTTCACTGAAAGTGGCTGCAAAACTAAACAAACATATGCAGGAGATATAAGATAAATTCAAAGAACAACTGATTTAGGCCGTCGTCACACAACTGATGCAGAACATACCTGTCGTTCAGAAATGCTATACTCATAGCAGTCGTCACTGCAGCAACAATAGCAAGTGGCCTCCTAAGAAATCCCATCCCTGAAACTCACACGCATATTAATGCTCCAATTATCCGTCATATGCAAACACACTACCCCCGGGTTAAAATCCACCACAAATTTTACACCCAAATGATAGTGTGATTGTGTGTAAAAATGTGGTGAATTCCCAGCACTGGGCATAGTATGGATGACATGCACCCTCATACTTACAAAAATTAGACCATCATCATAGGCTCCCTTACCGAGAATGAAAATGATCATCAAGAAATAATTAGTCCTGTAGCTGCAAAACCAAAATAAAATATGTATATATATATATAAAAATGAGTACAGGAATACATGCCATGCGGAAATTAAATCGAAAATTATGCAATCTGCAGAAAATCCTAAATTTATGAGGGAAAAAAACGAAAAGCGACTGAAGCAGCTAGAAATTTTCTAAATTTTATAGTAATAAAATAAAACTTAACAGCACAAAAGTAATACAATAATGCGGAGTCGAGCAACGAACACCAAAACAAGTAGAAAAAGAGATCGTACTAGTAGAGATTGCACTTGAGGCGACTGCTCCATTTGGCTTGGGAGCGGGGCACGGTGAATCGGGAGAAGAATTTGTTATGTACCGAGAAGATTTGAAGAGGGAAGGATAAAGCTTTGATTTTTGTGGCTGAAGAAGAAGAATAGGGGTTAGACGTATTTGGGCATTTTTGTTGGATAAAGTGGAGTCCGTGAAATCGTGTGTGTTCAGCGTGCGTTTTCATAGTTTTCCTTTCTTTTAGTATTTTTTTAATTACTTAAATTCTTAGTTGTTTGTTTGGTGGGCCCAGGTTGTTATAGTGTTGGATCACACTATATGTTCTCTTGTTTCCCAAGTTTTGGAAAATAATCAGAAAATTATCTCAAAATCCTTCCTCCAATTCTCTTTCTCTCTCCCTCTCCTTCTCGTTGTTCTTTCATACAATCATCAGTTCAATTTACAAGGAATTTACATACACAAATTACAGGGCCCATTACAATTGGTATCAGAGCAAGGCCTGCAATCTTGAGCAGAATTCTGGGCAAACATGGCTGAAGTTACCAGATTCAAGGATCTGCAAGAAGCACAAAAGAAACTCGATCAGATTTTAAATACAGAAACAATGAAACGTGCAGCAGCTGAAGAAAGACTACATGAACAAATTCTGGGTGTTGATCAGAAGGTGGAGCAGAAAATGCAGGGAATCAACAAGAAATGTGAACATTTATCTAATGTTTTGGCTGAAATCCAGCTGCAGCTGCTGAATCTCAGCAACAAGAAGACACCATTTGATGATGAATCAGTCCTGGGAGATCCACCCAATACTGAAGGTTACCACTACAAACATTCATCTTCCTCCAAGTTTAAGATTGAATATCCTCAATCTGGAATGGGTAATTCTTTCCATAGGGTTGATTTTCCTAAGTTTAATGGATCTAATCCTCGAGCATGGATTATTAAATGTAATAGCTATTTCAAGCTAACCCCCTCTATAACTGATGACCATAAGGTGCAAATGGCTATTCATAATTTTGATGGCAAGGCTTTACAATGGTTTCAAAATTTTGGGTGTGAAAACCTTGTGGATGTAAGTCGGAATCGCTTTTACAGTGGTAGTCGCCGTTTTGAAGATATTAATGAGGGAAAAATCATTATGGAATTCAAAAATCTTAAACAAACAGGGTCTTATGATTCTTATGTGGAGAAGTTTGAGGAATTAAGAGCATGTTTACTGATAAGTAGTCATATTCAGTATTCAGAGGAGTATTTTGTGGCAAACTTCATCAGTGGGTTGTCTGAGGAGATGCAGAATTTCATGCTATTGTTCAATCCTAAGACACTACATGATGCAGTAGAGTTGGGACAGAGACAGATTTATACCCTTGAGGCAATCGCCAAAAGGGTTAAACCAGCACTACCCGGATCATTTTCAACTCAAGGATCAAGCTATAAGAGGCCAGAGGGAAATGTTGTGGACAAACCCCTCAATCAAAATAGTACAAAAATTCCCATCAAGTTGCTAACTAAGGCTGAAATGGCAGCAAGGAGGGATAAAGGATTGTGTTATAATTGTGATGAACCTTTTGTTTATGGGCATAAGTGCAAACACATGGTATTCTACATGACTATGTCAGAAGATCAGGAGTTGATACATCTACAACATGAAGGGGAATATGCAGAAGTAGAGGTGGTGGAGTCTGAACCTGAGCCTATGGAAGAAATTCAGATGTCCATTACTGCTCTGCTGGGAGAATCGGGTCTTACAACTATGAGGGTTATTGGTGAGGTGGCTGGACACAAACTGAAGATACTGGTAGATACCGGCAGCACTTTGAGTTTCTTGCAAGAAGGAACAGCCAAGAAATTGGGTAGTAGGCTGGAAAGGGAAAAACCTATTCTAGTGAAGGTAGCTAATGGTCAGAAATTAGTAAGCACTCACAAGGCTACTAATTTCACTTGGACAGTACAAGGCCACCAATTCACCTATTCACCTAGGATCTTGGCTAATGATGGGTATGATCTAATCTTAGGAGGGGATTGGCTCAAACATTGTACACCCATTGAATTAGACTACGAGAAAATGACATTCACAGTTAGTCTGGGCAAACAGAGGGTGAAATTACAGGCAATGGTTAGTGATGCAGACTGCCAAATGATCACCACTACTGGTCTTTATAGCCTCATACACAAAAAAATGAGTGAAGTAGAAGAGTTTTACCTCATAAGCCCTTCCCAGTCAGATTTCAGTGAGGAACCATCACTCACTCGCCTCCTGGAAAAGTTCAAAGATGTGTTTGAGGAACCCCAAGGCCTACCACCTGTAAGGGGAGTTGAGCATCAAATTAGGCTAAAACCCAACAGTATGCCTAAGCATCAACATCCATATAGAACTTCACACAACCTCATACAAGCCCAGAGTAGAATGAAGTTTTTCGCAGACAAAAAAAGACAGGTGATGAGTTTTCAGGTTGGGGACCAAGTCTATCTCAAACTCCAACCTTTCCGGCAGAATTCCGTTTCTCTCCGAAAGAGCTTAAAATTATCGTCCCGATACTACGGCCCATATACTATTTTGGAAAAAGTTGGTGGTGTAGCCTACAAACTAGATCTACTCGACTCCTCTCGGATTCACCCAATTTTTCACGTTTCTTTACTCAAGAGATGTTTAGGCGAGAAAATAATACCTGCGATGGAGCTTCCTGAAACTGACGCTGTTGGGCAGTACAAGATCGAACCTCTCTCAACCTTGGGTTCGCGTTCCATCAAGGGACATGGCGAGCTGGTTCCACGATCTTGGTGCAATGGCTTAATTGCGGTACGGGTTCAGCTACTTGGGAAGAATTGAAGTATGTCCGCCGAAAGTTTCTATCTTTTGATCCTTGCGGACAAGGATCTTCGTCGGCGGGGGTATTGTTATGTACCGAGAAGATTTGAAGAGGGAAGGATAAAGCTTTGATTTTTGTGGCTGAAGAAGAAGAATAGGGGTTAGGCGTATTTGGGCATTTTGTTGGATAAAGTGGAGTCCGTGAAATCGTGTGTGTTCAGCGTGCGTTTTCATAGTTTTCCTTTCTTTTAGTATTTTTTAATTACTTAAATTCTTAGTTGTTTGTTTGGTGGGCCCAGGTTGTTATAGTGTTGGATCACACTATATGTTCTCTTGTTTCCCAAGTTTTGGAAAATAATCAGAAAATTATCTCAAAATCCTTCCTCCAATTCTCTTTCTCTCTCCCTCTCCTTCTCGTTGTTCTTTCATACAATCATCAGTTCAATTTACAAGGAATTTACATACACAAATTACAGGGCCCATTACAGAATTCCGAGAACGGACGCGGCGGGGACGACCAGTCCACTTCTCGCAACGCCTCCACCAGATCCTCCGCCGTCACGTTACTCCAATCCATCAACAATCGATATCAAACGATCGTAAAATTCTCAATCCGGCTGATCGCGGGCGACAAAACCTAGGCGGAAAAGAAAAAAATCTGATTGCAGAGGACAAATTGGTCGCAGATGGAAAGAGAGGTGAGGAATTATTAATTTTTAATTTTTATTTTCGTTGAATGTTATTGCTAGTATGTGATCCTTAATCGAATGTTTTTACGTTGCTTGAATTTTAGGTAGAGAAAGAGAAATTGCAGCGAATAGACGCGGAAATTAAAGATATCAAAAATAAAATAAAAATGAAAATGTCTGAGCCCGGGTTCGAACCGGGGACCTCTAGTGTGTGAGACTAGCGTGATAACCGACTACACCACCCAGACGTTACATACAAGCCGGAACAAGTAATTATCAATACTTTTATAGTGGTAATCTCATTTCGTGAACATATCCAATTGAAAAGTTTAGAAGCATCGAAATCACTATAAATTGTATTACTAAAACATTTTTAAAATATTACTCCTTCCATCTAGGGCTGGGGAAACGGTTTTCGGTTATCGGTTAATACCTAATCGAACCGAAATCGTGCCATGTTCGGTTAACCGTATACCGCATATTCGGTTTGCGGTATAATATTTTAATTTTTTTCGATTTTCGGTTAACCGATAACCGAACGGTTATTAACCGAAAAATCGAAAATCTTTTCTATTTTATTAATTATTTTAAATTTTTATAAATCTGTAAAAACTAATTAATAATATTAATTAAAGTTAAACCCTATTACTCTAATGTATCAAATTATCAAATTACTCTAATGTATCAAATTATCATTGCATGAACATGATAGTTTGTTGATGGATTGATGTTGATTGCTTTGATTTATTTTGAATTATTGATGGATATTGGATGATTTTTTTATGGACATTAAAATTTGAAAAGTTTACACATCTGATTGCAAAGCTGTATCTTATAACATGTCGTTTCTTATAAATTCATGTAATCTCCAAATAATTTTTTAGTTTTTCGGTTAACCGAAAACCGAACCGCACTAACCGATGCGGTTTTTGGTTAACCGAACTTAATAAACGGTTCGGTTTCGGTTATTAAATTTATGAAAATTTCGGTTCGGTTAACCGAAAAAATCGGTGCGGTTAACCGAACCCGAACCGTTTCCCATCCCTACTTCCATCCATTATATACGTTCATTTAATTTCATTTTGATCCGTTAATAAAAAATCTTTACTTTCCTTTTTGGAAATATCAATTCACATCTTTACCATAAACCTATCAACTTATTTATAAAAAAATCACCCATGATCCACCTTTTTACATCAATTATCTATTAATATATTCATTTATTATCCTCATGACTCACCTTTTTACATCACTTACTTTACACTCATTACAATTTATTAAAACTCGTGGCACCAAAATCAATGAACGAATTTGGTGAACAGTGGTAATATTAATTTGTAAAATGGGCCTGCAATGGAATTCTATCTAGCAATTAACTCAATATAAAATCACATGTTATATCATATCTCGTTGGTTGGAAATTTTAAACTCATATTGTATCATGACTCTAAGAGGATGCTTATCTGAGCTTATAAGCTTCTCAAAACAGATTACAAGTTATTTAAGAACTTATAAACTCTTGCGAAGTGTTTGGCAAAATAAGCTCATAAACAGTTTATAAGCTGTGAAAGTAAGCTCCAACAGCTTATAAGCTGGCCTATAAATAAGTTCATCAACTCTAACTTATTTTTTCATAAACTTATAAGTAACAATGAATTTACCAAAATAATCTTACTATAGTTTGGTATTTTCTATATAAACTCTACCAACTTCACATCTCATCAATTTTCTCTCTTTAACTATGATTTTATACTTTAATTCAAGATTCTTTATCTAACTTATAATCTCAATTATCCAAATATTTTGACAACTTAAAAGTTTTTGAGACACCACATCTTATAAGCTCTTAAAATATCTTATAAGTTCTTGGAGCTTAGAAGCTCACTAAAATAAGCTTAGCCAAATACCCTCTAGATCATTTTATTCCTCCAGCAATGAACTTTCATTTAATCTAAGATTTCTTATTCTAAATTCGTAATTGTAAATCTATTAATATCGTACAATAGCACCTAAAGTACTTTTAATGAGTTGATGATGATCCATGGAGTCATGCTTTGAATTGAACACAATATTGGTCCTATAGAGATCTTTATATATTATTTCCTGATTACATAGAATCTTTCGAATTCGGCAGGTGATGTTGCACTGCTTAGGGATGTGTATCTGTCGGTGGGTCCGATCGTCGACCAAAGAAATCCAAATCGAAGAACCAACTATACACTTTATATTTTCAACCGAACCCACCATTTATAATATCAAAACCGACCGCTAAACGGACCGACCTTAGATGTCGATATTCACTTATTCAGTAGGTCGACCAAACTGACAGAATTGAGCTATTATAGCTCAGTATGTCCCTATCGACTCAAGCATACACATTGCAACAAAAAGATTTCCTTCATGTGGATCGACCTTCTACTACAAGAGAAGCGTGAGGATTAATAGTTTCTATCATTGAGGATTTATCTCCTCAGATTATGCAGAATGATAATCGGCAGATTGGAAGGTCGCGCGAGATTCATGATAATCAACAAATATTTCGACTTGCAAGATTAACCTAGTGATAGGATATGGCCCAACTGCCAGGTCCAAGCATCAGGCCCAATACAAGTAAAACTGACGTCAAGCTCGGCCTGGACAAGTTCGGCCCAAGAAGACAAGTTCGGCCCAAGAAGACCCCTAAAACCAGTGGGAACGCAGAAGGCTCGGCCATATCTAAAAGAATCCTAATTCGAGAAGGGATAGGATTAAGATCCTATCCAAGATCTCGAATCCTATTTAGAGAAGACATCGGATTTAAGATCTAGGTCTAAATAATTGTGTATAAATAGAGGCTAGATTAGACGAAATAAGGCATTCACACTCTTTGTAATCGCTTCTTACACATTCAATACACGAATACTCTCTCTTTGCTCCGTGGACGAGATCTAATTCAAAGATCGAACCACGTAAATCCTCAGGTTCTTCTCGCATTTATTTCCTAACGAAATTAAGATCGATCAGCGACGCCGTCATGGGAAACGAAATTTTGTGTTTTCGATCAACCACCTTTACAGGAAATAATCATGACCGGTACACCGTAAGTCATGCATCGGGACCGTCGCCGGCAACAACAACGCCGACGGCGAGAGGGAACGCTGAGCTCACTCGGAAGAGCCCGATCGGAGAAGAAACCCCAAGGATATGTCCAAAGTCTCGACGAGCACGGACACCCCGCCTGCAGGGCGGGGATACCATAGCGAAGGAAATCGCAGCAACAATCCGGGGAACCTCCGGCTCCATAAGTAAACCTTGACGACGCCTGCAAGGGATTTCGAGAAAATAAGAGAGCTTTCTCCGGTACCTCGGTGAAGCACGTGGTCGACCACGCCCGAAGACAAATGCGAAGCCTCATCTAGGTATGAGGCATCACAACGAGAGGTCGGGGCCCAAACCGACCGCACAAGGAACGAGCGACGCGGGAGAGGACGTCGTGACCGCCACGAAACCGACCCCGATGGCCAGAACGAGTCCGATCAGCGAACTCTGCCCCGCTCTCCAAGGAACGAGCAGCGGGAAAAGGCATCATGGCCGCCGTGAGGTCGGTCCGAGTCACCAAAACGAGTTCGATCGTCGAACTCCGTCCCAATCTCCGCAGGATGGCTTCGATGGAGTACGGAAAATAGTCACCCTTCTCAAACAGATACTCAACACTTCGCTCCGGATAAGTACGGCACCGCAGCATCGCCCCTATGACGGATTGAGGATCCATGAAACTTTCTCGCAGCCCAATACAACATGATCAACCAACGCCTCACTCGGTTCATATGTGCAAACTCTTCCGGAGTTACTCGTCGACAACGCCCGTAGGTGGTTCGACGATGCCGCTTACGGAAGCATCGGCCCTATCGCGACGGATGGCAGCCTTCCATCGAAGGTTCTTCCGTATGGAGTCAAAACGTCGTCGGCACACCTCCTCACCATAAGGCAAAGCCGTAACGAGTCCATCAGTGACTTCATGACGAGGTTTAACAAGGAGTGTTTGAAGGTCGAAGACGTGAACGATCTGTTAGTCATCTCGGCCTTCCAAAATGGCATCTTGCCGGGGGCCTTATACCGAGAGATCGTCAAGTACGAACCCCGTACTGCGACGGAGCTGTGGCGCATAGCCAACCGGTTCGCCAAAGCGGACGAGGCTGATAAGAAAAGCACGGCGCATGGCAGAGCCCTCGGAAAAGGAAGAAGAGATGAAGGAAGGGAGATCGAAACCAAGGCGTGAAGCGCGAAAGATTACATCGCCTATAAGATCCGTGCTCGGTCCGCGTGACACCCTGAGCGACCTCAATACACCCCGCTGACGGCCGAGGCGTAAATCACGACTCCATATGAACCTGTTCGAGAAGCCTCGACCGATGACAGGAGGAAAGAGGCGCCGAACCAGGGATAAGTATTGCTCATTCCATGGAGACTATGGGCACGACATCGAAGAGTGCAAAGAACTCATGGGAGAGATAGAGATGTTGGTTCGTGATGGACCCACGAAGAAGTACCAAATACTGTGGTCGCCAAGCCGATCGTAGAGAGAGAAGAGAAGCAAGGAAGAGGGAAATTGCGCCCACAAAAAAAAAAGCGAAGCGCGACATCGATGAGGAAGGAGACGACGAGTCCCAATATGACGCGGTGATCTCCACTATTACGGGGCTCCCCCGTGGAGTCACGAAGTCCTCCTGAAGGCCGAAGCCCGAAGTCCTAGAACCGCCAGCCTAACAACAAGAGGTTCGTAAAGGACGAGGCGATCACCTTCTCCGAGGACGACCCGTACATAATAGTACCCCACCGTAATCTGCCGGTGATCCATGCGATGGTCGCGAATAAGTTGGTGAAACGCGTGTACATTGATAGCGGCGCGTCGGTAAGCATCCTTTTCAAGGAATGTTTTGACAAGCTAGGGATAGAAGAAACGCGCCCCGCACAAGCGCCACTGCCACTCCGAAGCTTCGTCCAAGAAGAGACGCGCCCGGAAGGAATAATAGAGCTACCTGTCACGGTGGGGAAGTCACCAACGAGCTCCACTAAGGTGGTGCAATTCTTCGTAGTGAAGGCCCACTCGCCATATAACATCATACTAGGGCGAGATTGGCTGAACGTTGTAAGGGCGGTATGCTCAACGTACCACCTGACAATGAAGATACCCACCACAAGGGGAACAGCCGTGATCCGAGGTGATCAAAAGGAAGCCAAGGAATGTATGCAGGTTGCCTTACGAGGTGCAGGGACCTCGGTCCAGCACCCACAGGCGTAGCAATTAAAGGAACCCGAGGAGTTGGAGTCAAGAAGTACACTCCCCGACAACCAGGCGGAAGAGCTCGCATTGTACGAAGATGAGCCCTTAAAGGTCGTCAAAGTTGGTCTCACAAATGCACCTGAAATAAAGAATCAGATCATCCAACTCCTACGGAATTCGAGATGTGTTTGCTTGGTCTCCCCGACATGACCGGAGTCTCACCAAGTATCATCACCACCGCTCAACATCGACCCGAACATAAAACCAGCTCGATGTAAGCAAAGAATTTTTGCAGCGAACGGAACCAAGTAATTCACGACGAGGTGAACCACCGTTAAAAGCTCGCATAATCGCTCGAGGTCAAATATCCGCGTGGGATAGCCAACCCGTGATGGTGAAGAAATGAGGAGGGATGGCGAATGTGTATCGACTACACCGACCTCAACAAACATTGCCCAAAGGATTGCTATCCCTTCCCAACATTGACAAGAAGGTCGACGCTACCGGTCGGATACTGAAGTCTTCGCTTGACTTATACAAAGGTATCACCAAGTCCCGATGGACGACGAAGACGCTGCCAAGACAGCCTTCATTACCGACTTCGAGTCTTTGCGATAAAAAGATGCCATTCGCCTCAAGAATGCACGGGGGCTACCTATCAAAGGATGGTGGACAAAATATTTCACCACATAGGTCGAATGTGGAGGTATACGTGACGACATCGTCGTCAAAAGCAAGGAGGAAGCCGCATGTGTTGCCGACCTCGGGATCGCCTCGGCCTTCTCCGAAAAATCAACCTGGTCGAACCCCGTAGTGCACGCTTGCGGTCGGTCCGGAAAGTTCTTAGGGTGCCGGGTTTCCTGAGAAGCGGCTAAAAGCCAACCCGCCCAAGGTCCAAACCATTTTGGAAATGAACATGCCAAAGACCATCCATACGCGTACATGGTCGACAGTCGCATAGCCAGACCGAGCCGCTTTCTTTCAAAAGCATGGATAAGCAGCCTACCCTTCTTCAAGATACTCAAAAGGCCCCGAAATTCTCATGGGATGATGTACACAAGTCCGCTTTGAAGATCTCAAGAGCTACCTCGCCAAACTCCCCACTCTATCCGTCCCGAAGAGGAGAGGTCCTTTTCTCTACCTCGCCGCCCGAGACGAATCCATAAGTGCGCCTTGAGTACGAGAGGAAGGACGTCGCCCCGGTGTATTTCATCACCGAGCACCAAAAGGCCCGTAAACGAGGTATCGGCCATTGGAGAAGCTTGCCTTAGCATTGGTAAACGCGAGGAGACTACGTGTAGGAAAACGATGTTAACCCTCGCCCGAGGATCCATCTTGGGTGTTTAATTCACCATACATTGATTATAAACCTAGCATGCGTCTATATAATTTAAACGCAACACGCCGGGGTTTACACGTGTTTACCTTTGGATCCAAGAGGTCGATGGAACGAGATGAACGGATCGAGCGGATCGGACTCGTGCTTTGACCTTCGGGATCGTATCCCGTTGCCCAATCTCCAACGCCGAGTGAGGACGATCTATGGAGAATGCTTGGAAAATCACCCAATGCACTCACCAAGCTCTCGAAAATTCTCTCAAATATACGAGATGGCGAAAATTTGAGTGTTGATTAATGAGCATTAACCTAGACTTTATCTCATACCTTATATTTATAATGCACTACCTTAATCCTATATGGAATATTACCATAATCCTATATGGAATATTACCATAATCTTAGGATTATTTCCATACTCTCGTGATTATTTCCATACTCTCGTGATTATTACCATAATCTTATATGGAAAGGATCTATGCATATACCATAAATATAATTATATCCTTATGGATAAAGAGAATAAAATCTTGCCAATGGGAGCATATAGGTACCGATTTTCCTCTAGCTTAAGGGCACGGATGGGCCACCCGTGATCAAATGCAAGGAATAAAGATGGGCCTCAAATAAATTAATTATCTTATGTTCACCGTAACATAAATTAATTTATAAACATTCGATCATGCCACTAGAGAAAGAATGTCGACTTACCCCTTTATTACCAAGTTGAGTCGGGCTTGCACTTAGACATTACGAATCCCGTATTTAAGATATCGAACGTCCATTAATCATTTATAACAATCATCGCTTAAAACGATTAATGACTTCATTTCCTTAAGTAGTACCACTCAACCTTATTATTGTACTTGAGCTAACTCAACTGCGGGGTTTAGTACAATAAACCTTTGAGCTCCTTAAGGGGCGCCATCATCCTTAACGGATACGGTGACTGACATGATAACTAGCGTGACATACAAGATCGCCACCACCCAAGATGCGGAGAATCTTGGGTTAGAACATATAACCTCACTCATAACAAGTCAAAGTGATGGTCAGCAACTCATACTCACCTAATACCTTATCGAGGTTTAGATCATCGTAAGTCACCGAGATCTTGGTTTTTTCACGACGGTCGAAAGAAGAACACATCTCACTGTGATCCTTCAATACGTCAGAGACGTACCAGCATAGACAAGCAACTAAGTCAAGTCACTTCTTATCTATACTGCAGCCTAAACCAACAACTCGTCCTTAAGTTGTCTCAGCTGTGAAACTTTTTATATCTCATTAAGCTTGACCAATCATACAGACTTCTGTGATCTTCTACACACTGTATGATCTAACTTATATATGAGATAAGGGACACGGATATATGCAATCAAGTATTCAAATCGGATAGGAGATTGTAATAGTGGTAACGAAACATTGTATACAAGCTCAACCAAACCGCTTTCAAGATACAAATCCAACACTACGTCCATACTTCCATGCACATCCCATACAAGTCCTCACCGACTACCCACTTCGCAAGTATTGACGGCCCAAGCCTCGTGGAGAATCGCGAAATGGGCAATCGAATCTGGGCGAGCACGATATATCCTTACGCGCCCGCCAGCCATCAAAGGTCAAGCCTAGCGGTTTCTGGCGAGGCTAACCGTCGAGAAACCAAAGCCCACCGAGTTCGTACGATTTATGCGAAGCCGAACCAATGGATGAAATACCAAAGGAGTCTTGGCAACTCTACGTTGACGAGCTTGGGAAAACGGGTAGCGGGCGGGAATCTTACTCCTAGGCCGGATGGCGAGATCACCTACTCACTCCGGTTCACATTCAAAATCGAACAACGGTAGAGTATGAAGCCTCGATCACGGGACTTTGCTGGTTCAAAATCTCCAAATACGAGCCGTGCAAGTTCACCGTGATTCTCGGTCGTAGTAAGCCAAATGTTGAAATCTGAAGCAACAAAGCAACAGGATGAAGAAATACCTTGGAAAAGCTAAAAGCCTCGCAACGGATTTTCTCACACTTTCAGATAGTTCGCATCCCAAGGGCAAAAAACAGCGGTGACATCTTAAGTAAATTGGCCTCGTCGTCAGAGCTCGCCAAGATGAAGAAGTCAAAGCGAAGCATAGACGATACCAATGACGAGCCGAGGTCAACGTGGTCTCGGATGAAGAACCCAATTGGATGACTCCCATTCGAGTACGGAGAAGGCGAATCGCCCCATGACAAGTTGGAAGCTAGGAGGATCTGAACAAATCTATGCGATATACAATTGAGCGGGGGTCCTATCTGAGAAAGTCATATCTCCAATTCTCTTAAGGTGCTTGGGTCCGAACCGAGCTGATTACGTTCGCGAGAAGTGCACGAAGGATCATGCGGAAGTCACATCGGACCCGAGCACTTGTCGAAAAAAAGTCGTGAGATGGGGATACTATTGGCGATGATGTTCCAGGACTCAATTGACCTTGTGAAAAAGTGTCCAAGTGTCAACTCCATGGGAGCGTCGAGGCTACCGCAGACCGACCTCACCTCCATACAGAGCCCTTGGCCGCTTATGCGATGGGGATCGACATCTAGGCCCTTTTGCAAAGCACCGGGACAGCTCAATTCCTAATTGTTGCGATTGACTACTTCATGAAGTGGGTGGGCGAGCCCTTGGCAAAATCACAAGCAAGAACGCCTCAACTTCGTGCGGAAGAACATAGTGTGTCGACGGCATCCCTCATATCCTCCTTTCTGGACAACCAACACATTCACCGATAAGACATTCGAGAGGTGGTGTCAAGAGCTTGGATCCAACAAAATTCACCTCGGTGGCCCATCCTCAAGCAAATGGTCGACCAAGTCACCAACAGACCATCGTGAAGGGATCAAGACTCGCCTCGACCGAGCTAAGGGCCTTTGGGTGGAAAATTTACCACAGTCTTATGGTCAAACCGAACAACACCTAGACCTCGAGCGGAGAAACGCCCTACGCTTTGGTGTATGGAACCAAGCGTGATCCCAGCAGAAATTGGAGTACCGAGTCCCGTACCATCAACTTCTCTGTCGGGCGAATGAGGAAAATTCTACGAGCCGACCGGATCTACTCGAAGAAAAAGAGACCTCGCCACATCGAGGAAGCTCGGTCAAGCAACAAGTAGCTCGGTATTACAACCAGCGTGTTAAAACCCGACAATTCAGTGGGCGACCTCGTACTCGAAATAATGAAGTCGGCAAAAGCCGTGCAGCTCGCAAGTCGGAAGCCACATGGAAAGGACCTTACCAGTCGATTGAAGTCCTCGGCAAAGGGCCTATAAGCTCGCCCAATTGTCCGGTGAGCAATTACCCAACGCATGGCACATCATTCATCTGAAGAGATATTATGCATAAGTGTCAAAGGTCGAGTCTTGTTCGGTCGTGTTTTCAGAGTCCTGTTTAATCAAGTCTGAGTCTTACTTTGTTACGTCGTCTTTTATCAATAAAATTTTATTTTTTGTGCATGTTTTATTTGTCACTAATGCATAATTAATCTTCATCATTATTCTATACCCTCTACGGAGGAAAAATTCCCTCGACGGAGGTCAGATTACCTTCGTTTCATACGAAGATGAATTTAAACGCGCGTAAGGGGACCACCCCTCCCGATGACCTCGGCAAAAACAGAACCATTCCTACATACGAGATCGATTACCTTCGTTTATTTGAAGACGGTGCTCTATGTAGAGGCAGTAAGGGACCACCCTCCGATGACCTCGGCAAAAGCAGAACCATTCCTACATACGAGATCGAGTTACCTTCGTTTATTTCAAGACGGTACTCTATGTAGACGAAATAAGGGACCACCCTCCCGATAACCTCGGCAAAAACAGAACCATTCCTACATACGAGATCAGTTACCTTCGCTTATTTCAAGACGGTACTCTCTATGTAGACGACATAAGGGACCATCCTCCCGATGACCTCGGCAAAAACAGAACCATTCCTACATACGAGATCGATTACCTTCGTTTATTTCAAGACGGTACTCTCTATGTAGGCGAAATAAGGAGACCACCCTCCCGATGACCTCGGCAAAAGTCGTTAATTCAAGGCGGAACTCTCAAGGACGAGCTACCTTTCTACGAGCGGATTCTTCGTTTATTCAAGACGGAACTCTCTACAAGGACTAACTCCCTTCATATATCACTTTTGTTCAATATAAAGTCAATACGAAACAAATAAATCTTTCTTATTTCAAAATAAGTTATCAGATTACATATTACGGGCGGAGGAGACCGGGAAAAAGCGAGCCAATCCACTAGAAAATCGCGATTCAACAAATCATCTATACTAATCCTACCTCTACCTCGTCCTTGATCTACACTATGAGCTCTTCCACTCGACCTCGCCACTCGACGATAAAGCTCGCTAGATCGACCTCGCCACTCGATGGCGCCGGCCGTCCCTTGAGGATCCACGTCGTTCGAGGGCCATAGCACGCCTCTCTTGAGCTATCCACGGATCGTCAAAATTCGGAGCATTTATTGTAGGCAAGAAGCCCAAGCAGAAGAAGAAGCCTCTGCGTCCCGTCAAGCGATTCTTTGAGCTATGGTTGTCGAGCAATAAAGGTCTTGTATATGCTTAGAGCCTTTTTAATTCGTCTTGCTCGTGAATTGCCGGGAGGTCCGACCATATTCACGCCGTACACTCGCACAACGGCGGCCTCGACAACCTCGGCTTCAACTTCCGAGATAGTCATCCCACCATTTCGATGGATGACCTCCTCGTACTCGGCATGCTCCTCGCCTATTAATTTAGCCTTCTCATGGCGACCTCGAGCGACTCCTCCAATGCAAAAGACGAGCACGGAGCTCGTCACGCCTCTCCGGCGCTCTATGCTTAATATCGGACTCACCGCACATGGCCCACTGTCCCTTTATATGGAGGAGTTCGACCTCTTTAATTCCAGAGCCGCGAAAAGTCTTCAATTCGATTCAACCAGGAGAAGCATCAAGCATTTCGAGCGACAAAACCGAATAAAAGATAAGTGTCTTCACATAAACTTGTGATTTTATTAATATGCCCTTAAGCGTAAACAAAGGTACATTTATATTCAAAAATAAAAAGAAAAAAAAAGAAAAAGGGGAGGATCAATGACCCTCCAGGCTTCGACTGTCCACCTCGGCCGCCCCGAGCCTACAAAGCCTCGACCTCTTCCGCCTAACCCGGCTGGTTAAACCGGCCTCCTCGAGAACTAAAGAGCCTCGTCGCCTTGGAACCCCAAACCGCCTCCCAGACCCTTTGCAAGATCAACCATTAGGCGTCGGTCGGGATCTCGGTCCACGGCAAAGCAGAACTCATGATCGTGAGCAGAAGATGAAGTCGGGGCTCACAACACGGAAGCTCCTTCGGGCCGCGGACAAGGACATCGAAATAGGCCACCGGGACATCATCCTCTGTCTCCTCATACCCATACTTGGTTTATCCACCAGGTAGTCCTCGGCGACTTCTTGATTGCATCCGAGACGGCGCGCTTATTGAGGACCTCGGCCGCATCACCGACCATCCGGAGAAGCCCCAGGCAGAATAGCCTCTTCGCAAATGCCCAAGCATCTCCTGCGAGCTCGCCACCTCGGCCTCCCGGCCGAGCCTCCTCCAACTCTGCCTTCATTAAGGCGACTTGCCTCCGCCATGCTTCGCCGCCTAGCCCTTGCCGCCCATCGCCTCGACCGCCGCCTTGCCGCCTCGGCAGCCGCCAGATCCGCCGCCTCGCTTTGACGAGGTCCGGAGCTTTGCCTCGGCCTCGCTAATCTCTTGGACGAGGAGGTCTTCTCCTCCATTCCACGAACATACAAGGCCACCTCACAGTACCGGCTAACGGCCCTTTCAAGAAGTCCGTTATGAGGCCGGACATCTGGGCCATCCGTGACATCTTGGCCACCTCGGCCGACACAACCTCAACCCCTATCGTAATCCCATCAGTCGAAAGAATACATTATTTATATTACTTCACAAGGAAAAGGATAAGTCGCTACCTCGGGAAGATAGGAGGAGCTCACCGAGTGCCAGCGCTTGACGAACTTGGGGAAAGCGGGTAGCGGAGCGGGAATCTTACTCCCAGGCCGGATGGCGAGATCACCTACTCACTCCGGTTCACATTAAAAATACGAACAACAGTAGAGTATGAAGCCTTGATAGCAGGACTTAGCCTCGCTCAAAATCTCCAAATCGAGCCGTGCGAGTTCACGGTGATTCTCGGTCATAGTAAGCCAAATGTTGAAATCTGAGCAAAAAGCAACAGGATGAAGAAATACCTTGGAAAAGCAAAAGCTCACAACGGATTTTCTCATACTTTCAGATAGTTCGCATCGAGGGAGCAAAAAAGAAGGTGACATCTTAAGTAAATTGGCCTCGTCGTCAGCGAGCCCGCCATGAAAAGAAGTCCAAAGCGTAGCATAGGCGATACCAATGGCGGGCCGAGGTCAACGTGGTCTCGGATGAAGAACCCATTGGATGACTCCCGTTCGAGAGTACACGGAGAAGCGCGAATCGCCCCATGACAAGTCGGAAGCTAGGAGGATCTGAACAAATCTATGCGATATACAATTGAGGATCCACGCCGGATCGTCAAAATTCGGAGCATTTATTGTAGGCCGGAAGCCCGTGAGCAAAAGCCTCTGCATCCCGTCGAAGCAGTTCTTCGAGCTGTGGTTGTCGAGAAATAACGGTCTTGTATATGCTTCCGAGCCTTTTTAATTCACAGTCTTGCTCAAGTGAATCGCCGGAGGTCCGACCATATTCACGTCGGTACCTCGCACAACGAGCGTGACCTCGACAACCTTGGCTTCAACTTGCAAGAGATAGTAACAATACAAGACAACCTCGGCAGATGCCTCTACAAGCGTGGCGTATGACTTGAAACATTGACACATACCAAGTCGGATCGTTCGCGCCCGCCTCGACATAAACAACCCAAAACCAATCGACCTCGCCTGCGTCTTTTTGGGGGTTGTGATAGGATATATTAACCGCCGCCCAAGCATCGGCCCAATACAAGTCAAACCGACGTCAAGCTCGGCTGGACAAGTTCGCCCAAGAAGATAAGTTCGACCAAGAAGACCCTAAAACCGGTGGGAGCAGAGCGGCTCGGCCATATCTAAAGAATCCTAATTCGAGAAGGGATAGGATTAAGATCCTATCCAAGATCTCGAATCCTATTTAGAGAAGACCTCGGATTTAAGATCTAGGTCTAAATAATTGTGTATAAATAGAGGCTAGATTAGGCGAAATAAGGCATTCACACTCTTTGTAATCGCTTCACACATTCAATACACGAATACTCTCTCTGCTCCGTGGGCGTAGATCTAATTCAAAGATCGAACCACGTAAATCCTGTGTTCTTCTCGCGTTTATTTCCTAACGAAATTAAGATCGATCCTTTGGCGCCGTCATGGGAAATGAAATTTTGTGTTTTCAATCAACCACCGTTTACTGGAAATAATCATGACCGGTACACGAAGTCATGCATCCGGGACCATCGCCCAACAACAACAGCGATGGCGAGAGGAACCCCGAGCTCGGCTCGGGAAGAGCCCGATCGGAGAAGAAACCCCGAAGGATATGTCCAAAGTCTCGACGAGCACGGACACCCCGCCTGCAGGAGGCGGGATACCATAGCGAAGAAATCGTAGCAACAATCCGAGGGAACCTCCGGCCCGCATGAGTAAACTTTGACGACGCTGTCGAGGTTTTCTTGAGAAAATAAGGAGAGCTTTCTCCGATTACCTCGGTGAGCACGTGGTCGACCACGTCCCGAAGACGAAGCGCCAAGCCTCGTCTAGGTACGAGGCATCACAACGAGAGGTCGGGGCCCAAACCGACCAGCGCAAGGAGCGAGCGACGGGAGAGACGTCGTGACCGCCATGAAGCCGGCCCGATCGCCGAGCAGTCCGATCGTGAACTCGCCCGCCTCTCCAAGGAACGAGCAGCGCGGAAAAGGCATCATGGCGCCGTGAGGTCGGTCCGAGTCACCAAAACGAGTTCGATCGTCGAACTCGTCCCAATCTCGGAGGGCGGCTTCGATGGAGTGCGGAAAATAGTCACCCGTTCTCAAGCAGGATACTCAACACTTCGCCCCGGATAAGTACCGGCACCGAGCATCACCCCTATGACGGATTGAGGATCCACGTAACTTTCTCGCAGTTCAATACAACATGATCAACCAACGTCTCACCACTCGGTTCGTATGTGCAAACTCTTCCGGAGTTACTCGTCGACAACGCCCGTAGGTGGTTTGACGATGCACTACGGAAGCATCGGCTCTATCGCGACTGATGGCGGCCTTCCATCGTTTCTTCCGTATGCGGTCAAAACGTCGTCGGCACACCTCCTCACCATAAGGCAAAGCCGTAACGAGTCCATCGGTGACTTCATGACGAGGTTTAACAAGGAGTGTTTGAAGGTCGAAGGCGTGAGCGACTGTTAGTCATCTCGACCTTCCAAAACAACATCTTGCGGGGCCTTATACCGAGAGATCGTCAATCACGAACCCCGTCTTGACGGAGCTGTGGCGCATAGCCAACCGGTTCGCCAAAGCGGACGAGGCGATAAGAAAAAGCACAAAGCGCATGCGCAGAGCCCTCGGTAAAGGAAGAAGAGATGAAGAAAGGGAGATCGAACCAAGGCCGTGGCGCCTTGGAAAGATTACATCGCCTATAAGGTCGTGCTCGGTCGCGTGATACCTCGGGCGACCTCAATACACCCCATCGACGAAGCCGAGGCGTAAATCTCACGCACACCATATGAACACATTCGAGAAGCCTCGACCGATGATAGGAGGAAAGAGGTGCGAACTGTGATAAGTATTGCTCATTCCATGGAGACTATGGGCACGACATCAAGAGTGCAAAGAACTCATGGGAGAGATAGAGATGTTGGTTCGGGATGGACCCGAAGAAGTACCAAATACGTGGTCGCCAAGCCGACCGCAGAGAGAAGAGAAAGCGAAGGAAGAGGGAAATGCGCCCCACAAAAAGCGGCGCGACATCGATGAGGAAGGAGACGCGAGTCCCAATATGACGGGTGATCTCCACTATTACGGGCTCCCCATGGAGTCACGAAGTCCTCCTGAAGGCCGAGCCCGAAGTCCTAGAACCGCTAGCTAACAACAAGAGGTTCGAAAGGACGGCGATCACCTTCTCAGGGCGACCCGTGCCATAATAGTACCCACCGTAATCTTGTTGGTGATCCATGCAAATGGTCGCGAATAAGTTGGTGAAATCGTGTACATTGATAGCGGCGTCGGTAAGCATCCTTTTCGAGGAATGTTTTGACAAGCTAGGGATAGAAGAAGCGCCCTCGCACAAGCGCCACTTGCCACTCAAGCTTCGTCCAAGAAGAGGCGCCCGAAGGAATAATAGAGCTACACGTCACGGTGGGGAAGTCACCAACGAGCTCCACCAAGGTGGTGCAATTCTTCGTAGTGAAGGCCCACTCGCCATATAACATCATACTAGGGGCGAGATTGGTTGAACGTAGTAAAGCGGTATGCTCAACGTACCACCCGACAATGAAGATACCCACCACAAGGGGAACAGCCGTGATCCGGGTGATCAAAAGCAAGCCAAGGAATGTATGCGGGTTGCCTTACGAGTGCGGGGACCTCGGTCCAAGACCACGCATAGCAATTAAAGGAACCCGGGAGTTGGGTCAAGAAGTACACTCCCAGACAACCCGGCGGAAGAGGTCGCATTATGCGAAGATGAGCCCTAAAGGTCGTCAAAGTTTGTCTCACAAAGGCACCAAATAAAGAATCGGATCATCCAACTCCTACGGAATTCGAGATGTGTTTGCTTGGTCTCCCCGACATGACCGGAGTCTCACCAAGTATCATCACTCACCGCTCAACATCGGCCGAACATAAAACCGGTTCGGCGAAGCAAAGAATTTTTGCAGCGAGCGGAACCAAGTCATTCACGGCGAGGTGAACCAAATGTTAAAAGCTCGCATCTTGTTCGAGGTCGAATATCCGACTGGATAGCCAACCCGGTGATGGTGAAGAAAGGAGGAGGGATGGCGAATGTGTATTGACTACACCGACCTCAACAAACATTGCCCAAAGGATTGCTATCCTTTCCCAACATTGACAAGAAGGTCGACGCTACTGGTCGGATCTGAAGTCTTGGCTTCTTGGACTTATACAAAGGTATCACCAAGTCCTCGATGGACGATGAAAGCGCTGCCAAGACACCTTCATTACCGACTTGAGTCTTTGCGTATAAAAGATGCCATTCGGCCTCAAGAATGCGGGGCTACCTATCAAAGGATGGTGGACAAAATATTTCACCCTACATAGGTCGAATGTGGAGTGGCGTGAGCGACATCGTCGTCAAAATCAAGGAGGAAGCGCATGTGTTGCCGACCTCGGGATCGAATCCTCGGCCTTCTTCAAAAATCAACTGGTGAACCCCGAAGTGCACGTTTGCGATCCGATGCGGAAAGTTCTTAGGGTGTTGGGTTTCACAAGAAGGGCTAAAAGCCAACCCGTCCAGGTCCAAACCATTTTGGAAATGAACATGCCAAAGACCATCCATGAGCGTACAAGTCGACGGTGCATAGCCATACCGAGCCGCTTTCTTTCAAAAGCATGGATAAGCGACTACCCTTCTTCAAGATACTCAAAAGGCCCCGAAATTCTCATGGGATGATGTACACAAGTCCACCTTTGAAGATCTCAAGAGCTACTCGCCAAACTCCCCACTCTATCCGTCCCGAAGAGGAGAGGTCCTTTTCTCTACCTCGCCGCTTGACGAATCCATAAGTGCGCCTTGAGTGCGAGAGGAAGGACGTCGGCTCCGGTGTATTTCATCCGCCGAGCACTAAAAGGCCCGTAAGCAGTGTATCGCCCTTGGAGAAGCTTGCCTTAGCATTGGTAACGCCTTGAGGAGACTACGTCCATACTTCCATGCACATCCCATACAAGTCCTCACCGACTACCCACTTCGCAAGTATTGACGGCCCGAAAGCCTCAAGGAGAATCGCGAAATGGGCAATCGAATCTGGCGAGCACGATATATCATACGCCCGCCAGCCATCAAAGGTCGAGCCCTAGCGGTTTCTGGCCGAGGCTAACCGTCGAGAAACCGCCCACCGAGTCCGTGTCGGGGCGATGCGGCCGAACCAATGGATGAAATACCAAAGGAGGCTGGCAACTCGTTGACGAGCTTGGGGAAAACGGGTAGCGGAGCAGAATCTTACTCCTAGGCCGGATGGCAAAGAGATCACCTACTCACCCGGTTCACAATCAAAATACGAACAACGAAGTAGAGTATGAAGCCTTGATCGCGGGACTTTGCCTAGCTCAAAATCTCCAAATCGAGCCGTGCAAGTTCACCGTGATTCTCGGTCGTAGTAAGCCAAATGTTGGGGAATCTGAAGCAACAAAGCAACAGGATGAAGAAATACCTTGGAAAAGCAAAAAGCACAACGGATTTTCTCACACTTTCGGATAGTTCGCATCCCAGGGAGCAAAACAGTAGGCCGACATCTTAAGTAAATTGGCCTCGCCACAACGAGCCCGCCAAGAGAAGAAGTCCAAAGCGAAGCATAGGCGATACCAATGATGGAGCCGAGGTCAGCGTGGTCTCGGATGAAGAACCCAATTGGATGACTCCCATTCGAGAGTACTCGGAGAAGGGCGAATCGCCCCCATGACAAGTTTGGAAGCTAGGAGGATCTGAACAAATCTATGCGATATACAATTGAGCGGGGTCCTATACGAAAAGTCATATCTCCACCTCTCTTAAGGTGCTTGGGTCGAACCGAGCTGATTACGTTCTGCGAGAAGTGCACGAAGGATCATGCGGAAGTCACATCGACCCCAGGCCTTATCGAAAAAAGTCGTGAGATGGGGATACTATTGGCGATGATGTTCCGGGACTCAATTGACCTTGTGAAAAAGTGTCCAAGTGTCAACTCCATGGGAGCGTGCTGAGGCTACCGCAGACCGACCTCGCCTCTATCTGAGCCCTTGGCCATTTATGCAATGGGGATCGACATCGTGAGCCCCTTTTGCAAAGCACCGTGACGACTCAATTCCTAATTGTTGCGATTGACTACTTCATGAAGTGGGTGGAAGGCGAGCCCTTGGCAAAATCACAAGCAAGAACGCCTCAACTTCGCCGGAAGAACATAGTGTGTCGCTCGGCATCCTCATATCCTCCTTTCGGACAACGGAACACAATTCGATAAGACATTCGAGAGGTGGTGTCGAGAGCTTGGATCGACAAAATTCACCTCGGTGGCCCATCCTCAAGCAAATGGTCGACAGAAGTCACCAACAGGACCATCGTGAAGGGATCAAGACTCGTCTCGACCGAGCTAAGGGCCTTGGGTGGAAAATTTACCACAGTCTTATGGTCAAACCGAACAACACCTGGGACCTCGAGCGGAGAAACGCCTACGGTTTGGTGTATGGAACCGAGCGGTGATCCGGCGAAATTGGAGTACCGAGTCCCGTACCATTGACTTCTGCGCCGGCGAATGAGGAAAATTTATGAGCTGACTGGATCTACTCGAAGAAAAGAGACCTCGCCACATCGAGGAAGCTCGGTGCAAGCAACAAGTAGCTCGGTATTACAACCGGTGTTAAACCCGACAATTCCAAGTGGGCGACCTCGTACTCGAAATAATGAAGTCGAGCAAAGCCGTGCAGCTCGGCAGGTGGAAGCCACATGGAAAGGACCTTACCGGTCGACGAAGTCCTCGGCAAAGGGGCCTATAAGCTCGCCCAATTGTCCGGTGAGCAATTACCCAACGCATGACACATCATTCATCTGAAGAGATATTATGCATAAGTGTCAAAGGTCGAGTCTTGTTCGGTCGTGTTTTCGAGTCTGTTTAATCAAGTCTCGAGTCTTACTTTGTTACGTCGTCTTTTATCAATAAAATTTTATTTTTGTGCATGTTTTATTTGTCACTAATGCATAATTAATCTTCACCATTATTCTATACCCTCTACGGAGGAAAAATTCCCTCGACGGAGGTCAGATTACCTTCGTTTCATACGAAGATGAATTTAAACGCGCGTAAGGAACCACCCCTCCCGATGACCTCGGCAAAAGGAACCATTCCTACATACGAGATCGATTACCTTCGTTTATTTCAAGACGGTACTCTCTATGTAGGCAGTAAGGGGATCACCCCTCCCGATGACCTCGGCAAAAAACAGGAACCATTCCTACATACGAGATCAGATTACCTTCGTTTATTTCGAAGACGGTACTCTCTATGTAGACGAAATAAGGGGACCACCCCTCCCGATAACCTCGGCAAAAAACAGGAACCATTCCTACATACGAGATCAGATTACCTTCGTTTATTTCGAAGACGGTACTCTCTATGTAGACGAAATAAGGGGACCACCCCTCCCGATGACCTCGGCAAAAACAGGAACCATTCCTACATACGAGATCAGATTACCTTCGTTTATTTCGAAGACGGTACTCTCTATGTAGACGAAATAAGGGGACCACCCCTCCCGACGACCTCGGCAAAAAATCATTAATTCCGAAGACGGAACTCTCTACAAGGACGAGCTACCTTTCTACGAGAACGGATTCCTTCGTTTATTCCGAAGACGGAACTCTCTACAAGGACGAACTCCCTTCATATATTACTTTTGTTCAATATAAAGTCAATACGAAGCAAATAAATCTTTCTTATTTCAAAAATAAGTTATGCAGATTACATATTACGAGGGCGGAGGAGACCGGGAAAAACTGAGCCAATCCCTAGAAAAATCGCGATTCAACAGCTCATCTATACTAATCCTACCTCTACCTCGTCCTCGATCTACACTATGAGCTCTGCCAGCTCGACCTCGGCCACTCGACGATAAAGCTCTGCTAGATCGACCTCGGCCACTCGATGACGCCCGGCTTCGTCCCCTTGAGGATCCACGTCATTCAAGGGCCATAGCACGCCTATCTTGAGCTATCCACGCCGGATCGTCAAAATTCGGAGCATTTATTGTAGACCGGGAAGCCCCGGCAGAAGAAGAAGCCTCTGCATCCCGTCGAAGCAGTTCTTCGAGCTGTGGTTGTCGAGCAATAACGGTCTTGTATATGCTTCCGAGCCTTTTTAATTCAGCGTACTGCTCCGTGAATTGCCAGGAGGTCCGACCATATTCACGCCGGTACCTCGCACAACGGGCAGCGGCCTCGACAACCTTGGCTTCAACTTCCGAGATAGTCATCCCACCATTTCGATGGATGACCTCCTCGTACTCGGCATGCTCCTCAGCTATTAATTTAGCCTTCTCCTTGGCGACTTGAACCACTCCTCCAATGCAAAAGACGAGCACGGAGCTCGTCACGCCTCTGGGCAGCTCTATGCTTAATATCGGACTCACCGCACATGGCCCAAATGTCCCTTTATATGGAGGAGTTCGACCTCTTTAATTCGAGCCCGCGACAAGTCTTCAATTCGATTCAACCAGGAGAAGCATCAAGCATTTCGAAGCGACAACCGAATAAAAGATAAGTGTCTTCACATAAACTTGTGATTTTATTAATATGCCCTTAGCGAAACCAAATGTACATTTACATTCAAAAAAAAAAAAAAAGAAAGAAGGGGATCAATTGACCCCTCCAGAAGCTTCGGGCCTGTCCACCTCAGCCGCCTCCGGAGCCTGCAAAGCCTCGGCCTCTTCCGCCCTAACCTCGGCTAGTTCGGCTTCGGCCTCCTCGAGAACCTGCCGAGCCTCGTCGCCTGGAACCCCACCGCTGCCTCCCGACCACTTTGCAAGATCAGCCATTAGGCGTCGGTCGGGATCTCGGTCCACAGGCGGTAGCGAGCAGACTCCGATCGGCGGATCCGAAGATGAAGTCAGGCTCCGCAACACGGGAAGCTCCTTCAGGCCGCGGACAAGGACATCGAAATAGGCCCGCCTCAGGACATCATCCTCTATCTCCTCATACCCATACTTGGATTTATCCATTACAGGTAGTCTCGATGACTTCTTGATTGCATCCGAGATGGCGCGCTTATTGAGGACCTCGGCGCATCACCGACCATCCGGAAAAGCCCCAGGGCAGAATAGCCTCTCATAAATGCCCAAACATCTCCCCTACGAGCTCGCCACCTCGGCCTCCCGACGCCGAGCCTCCTCCAACTCTGCCTTCATTAAGGCGACTTGACCTCCGCCATGCTTCCGCCGCCTAGCCCTTGCCGCCCCATCGCCTCGGCCGCCTTACCGCCTCGGCCTTGTTGTATCCGCCGCCTACATTTGTGAGGTCCGGAGCTTGCCTCGGCCTCGCTAATCTCTTGACGAGGAGAGTCTTCTCCTCCATTCCCGAGCATACCGGGCCACCCGTCAAACCGCTAACGGCCCTTTCAAGAAGTCCGTTATGAGACCGGACATCCGGGCCGTCCGGCAGACATCTTGGCCACCTCGGCCGACACGACCTCAACCCCTATGAGAATCCCATCAGTCGGGAAGAATACATTATTTATATTACTTCACAGGAAAAGGATAAATCGCTACCTCGGGAAAGATAGGAGGAGCTCGGTGAGTGTGCCAACGACGACACATTCGGGTCGGCAAGAACATGCCTCGGGGATAGCACGCTTTAACTTCTTAAAACGCTTAAGAGGTTGCGACTCGGGGACTTGAAGCCTCTCGCTCGCTTGGCATATCCCCGACATCCTTCAACATCGGGAGGGAGCTTGACATCCTTCAAAATCGAGGAGGGAGCTCGACGCCGCGCCGACTCGCTCCTCTTCTTCTTCTTATCACGATCAAGTTCACGCGCAAAAATACAAGTCGAGCATACACACACGGATAATCATGCAACAAAAGGCGAGAGAAGGAGGGCCTCACCTTCACCAACTCCACCTCGGTGGCGGGATCATAAGGGCTAAGCCCAGCGGTGCAAGCTCGGCCTCGATAAAGGCCTCGTCCACGAGACCTACTTTGTCCGATGCCTCATCCGAGGCCACCGTCAATCTCGTCAACCATCACATCAGCGATCTTCTCCGATCGCCATGTAAACTCAAGAGATCCCTCGAACCGACAGAAGAAAAACTTCTTCTACCAGTTCGAGATCTTCGACTTTATCTTCGCTTTGAATTTACGACGGGGTGATAAATAATACCACCCCGAACCACCCTTCAGTTGCAAAAAACGGAGAACAAGCCCCAAAGTGAAAGGAAAATTATGTCGATAGGCATAGACACCTAGGCCCACCAGATGCCGGAAAGAATTTGGCGTAAGTTGGGCAAGTGATATGCCGAACATCCGCTGAAGTTCGACATATACGAGGATAAGGAACACGAAGACCAGCCGGAGGCGTCTTCGTGCACGGTGACAAACCCTTCCGGAGGCACAAGCCCTATTCTCGGACGGGGGCAACATAAATAATATCGGAAGAAATGTAGTATTGGAGACAATCTCCTTTACATGATTGTTAAGATGGAAGAAAAGAAGACACTTTACCAAAATCCGAAAGGGAACATGCAAAACCGCCGGCGAATCCGACGGCACGCATTCTAATCTGAAGTTCGTAAGATTTACTAGAAGAAGAAGAAGCCATAACTTACTTTTGGTTTTCGAGGGCGATGTTGATGAACTCGAGACAACGGTGGCGGCGGTTATCGTTTTTTTCGAAGTTTGAAAGTGCGAAATTTTGAAATAGCAAAGTGATATGAAAATGGCGTATCAAGGAAGATATTCCCCATTATGCGCTTTATCGGAATCGACCGCTGCCGCATTAAATGCGTATCTGTGTCCTGTACTCAACGACGGCAGACAAATCCGTGTTCGACCTCGACTTAACGCCTCGTCGGGAGGCCACTGAAGACGTCGACAACGCCTCGCCGGTGAAGTCGACGAGACCTCGACTTAACGCCTCGTCGGGAGGCCACCGGAAGACCTCGACAACGCCCGCCCGGTGACAAGTTCGGCCCGAAGACCCCTAAAACCGGTGGGAGCAGAGAAGACTCGGCCATATCTAAAGAATCCTAATTCGAGAAGGGATAGGATTAAGATCCTATCCAAGATCTCGAATCCTATTTAGAGAAGACCTCGGATTTAAGATCTAGGTCTAAATAATTGTGTATAAATAGAGGCTAGATTAGGCGAAATAAGGCATTCACACTCTTTGTAATCGCTTCTTACACATTCAATACGAATACTCTCTCTTGCTCCGTGGACGTAGATCTAATTCAAAGATCGCATAGATTTCCTAACGAAATAAACAACCCAAAACCAATACGACCTCGCTCGCGTCTTTTGGGGGTTGTGATAGGATATGCCCAACCGCCAGCCCAAGCATCGGGCCCAATCAAGTAAAGCGGCGTCAAGCTCGGCTGGACAAGTTCGCCCAAGAAGACAAGTTCGGCCCAAGAAGACCCCTAAAACCAGTGGGAACGCAGAAGGCTCGGCCATATCTAAAGAATCCTAATTCGAGAAGGATATGATTAAGATCATATCCAAGATCTCAAATCCTATTTAGAAGACCTCGGATTTAAGATCTAGTCAAATAATTGTGTATAAATAGAGGCTAGATTAGGCGAAATAAGGCATTCACACTCTTTGTAATCGCTTCACACATTCAATACACTAATACTCTCTCTTGCTCCGTGGACGTAGATCTAATTCAAAGATCGAACCACGTAAATCCCTTGTGTTCTTCTCGCATTTATTTCCCTAACGAAATTAAGATCGATCAATTAGTATCTAATAAAACTGCAAGATTCTGCTCTCTTTCTAATGGCTCTGCAACTTTTAATTCCTCAATTCACTCTTTGCTCCCTTTTAATATATACAGCTTTACCAAATACTTTCATGTCAACAAATCAAATTTTTCAGATTTTTATATGAAACAAATGAGAATCAAATATACACCATGAGATGAGACCCAATCTGTGACAACAACAACATTGAGGGTGTTTGGCTAAGCTTATTTTAAAGAGCTTATAAGATATTTTAAGAGCTTATAAGACATAATATTTGAAGAGCTTATAAGTTGTCAAAATATTTTGATTATTGAGCTTATAAGCTAGAGAAAAAATCGTGAGTTAAAAAGAGAAAATCATAGTTAGATAGAAAAAATTGACGAGAGGTGAAGTTAATAGTGTATATTTTGAAAATAACAAATCATAGTAAGGTTATTTTGGTAAATTCACTATTACTTATAAGCTTATGAAAAAATAAGTTGGAGTTGAACTACTTATTTTTAGAAGAGCTTATAAGCTGTTGGAGCTTATTTTCACAACTTATAAGCTGTTTATGAACTTATTTTGCCAAACATTTTGCATGAATTTATAAGCTCCTAAACAGCTTATAAGTTGTTTCGAATAGCTTATAAGCTTAGCCAAACACCCTTATAGTCCATTTTCCCAATATTTACACAACAAAATTGAAGAAAAGAAAGAGCAATTACGTGGACGACGGAGGAGCAACAGCGACGGGCCGACCACGAGTCAGCAATGGAGAATGTAGAATGGAGGTGAGTGTGAGAAAAAGAGATGGATAAGCGAGACTGGAGAGTGGCGTCAGGCATGAGTTGAGTCAAATTATATTTAGGGTTTGTTTTTGAAATATGAATAAATAAACACATTAAAATATTGAAAAATAAGTTTACATAATACATATTCGATCTGTCGGTTATAGATGAAGATCAAATTTGCAAAATCGAAACCCACCGAAGATTGGTTATTTTTAAAAATTAAAATCGAACTGACCGTTGAAGTATGTAAAAATCGAATGGTTGATCGAGTTTGGACACCCCTAGCACTGTAACCAGACCGTTCATATTTTCAGCTCAAGTTTTAAATTTGAACTAATGACTTTCCTATTACTTTGATGGAGGTTGCTTTAATGCTACTTGTCACGAAAAACATACATCATAATCATGATAGAAAATCAAGAACACAATAATTATTTATCCAATTTATCTTGCGATTACGTCTGGGGACGATGTCAAACCAAAGATTTCACTATATTTTCGGATACAGATTACAGGGAGAAATGACTCTTAAATAGATAATAATTAAACCCTAAGTCCATTAAGGTTCAACCTGAACCAAAAACATGGGCCCAAAAATTTGACTTGAGTATACAGTTATTCATGCTCCATACTCGAACACTACTTAATTTGAATGAATTTTTTTCCTTTAGGAATATAAAATCCAATTAGATGCTTACGAAAATACTGGTGACAATGCTCACTATATGTTTATACACATTGCTATATGTGTGTGTGTGAAGATCAAATAAATATTGAGAGAATCCCAAATCCAATCATTAAAATATGATATCCAAACTCCAACATTAGAAATAATGTGTTTGTTGCGGTAGAGTGGTTAATATTTGAGGTCAAAGGCCTCGGGTTTGAGTCCACCGTGATGCAATCTTTAAAATTTATGTATTAAATTGAAAAAAAAAAAAAAATACATGTCACACCCAAACACCAACACACTCATTTTCACCCAATATTTTTCAATCAGCCAATCCAATTCAAAAACTTCCATAAATATTCCCAAATCTCCACCGTTTTCCGTTGATCAGTTCATCACGCCCAAAAAAGTATATAAAAACAAAGGAAAAGAACCCCGCCCAACAAAATCATCACTGACAAAGATCAGCTTCAATTCCTACTGATCTGAGCTATATATTTCGATAATTGAAGAAGTTATTTTTCTCCGATGGCGCAACCGATGAGGAGGTACTACGCCGTCGGTGATTATGTGGTGGGGAAGCAGATTGGGGCGGGCTCGTTCTCGACGGTGTGGCACGCGCGCCACCGCGTCCACGGGACGGAGGTGGCGATCAAGGAAATCGCAACCGCGCGGTTGAATTCGAAGCTGCAGGAGAGTCTCAAGTCGGAGATTTTCATACTTAAGAGGATCAATCACCCGCATATTATCCGGTTGCATGATATGATCGAGGTGCGGTACTTTGATTACCGTGTTTCTTTGCTTGCTTTTAGTTGAAATTGTGCTTGGGAAGTGTGGGAAAGTTGGTAGTTTGTTTTGAATCGTGCCTGTTTGATTGTTTTCGTTTCTAATGGGATGACCTTAAGTTGAGTTTGTCGTTCCGTTTTTATGTATGTAAGTTTGTCTGTATGATGTTAGTGAGATGAAAAACACATTACTGGTTTTCTATTCCACGGAATGGAAAGAAAAGAAGGACCTCTGCGCGTTATGTTCATTTAATTCGTTTGAAGGAAAAGTGATGCTTGACTGGAAACATTAAAGAGAATGCTGAACATATTTTTAGACAGGTTTAGATTATATATTCATTGGACCAATAATTGTTTACTGTGTATGGCTGTAGGAACCTGGGAAGATCTACATTGTTTTGGAGTACTGCAAAGGGGGTGACCTTTCTATGTATATTCAACAACGGCAAGGAAAAGTCTCTGAAGCAACTGCTAAGCACTTTATGCAGCAACTAGGTTTCACTTTTTTTCCTCCTTCCTCTCCTTTTGTCTCTGTTTCTCTTGTAGAATAATGCATGAGTTATACGTCATTCTTTTGCAGCGGAGGGTCTGAAAGTTCTTCGTGAAAACAATCTTATCCACCGGGACTTGAAGCCCCAGGTTTGCATTAAAAGTTACCCTTATCTTCATGCCTTTTCTAGTTTGTTAGTGTTATAGTTGCCTAACTCTTCATACAATGAACTTTGGACTTGTTCAGTTTTGCTATATATTTTACACTTTTGCTTCTTGATCCTTATTTTTCCCTCCTCTCACACCTCTCCCAATTTATATCAATTTTCCAAGAGTATATGATAATAAGTATACTTGATCAACAGAAATTGTTACATTACAGAAATGAGATAGATTGTTATAGTGTAGCTTTCGGAGACAAGTGAAATGTTAATGTTTAGACTGATAAAATGCAGTCATTACCCCTCCCTCTAATTTCAAAATCATGTATTTTCTCACTATTTCATGATGTGCAGTGCAAAATGATAGTTTTTTCATTGATATATTTCAATTATATGTATCTCATTGCTGAAACAGAATTTACTCCTTTCCACCAATGGCGATAATAGCATCCTGAAGATTGCTGATTTCGGGTTTGCAAGGTATAGTTACCTTCTCTTATACAACTGCTATTGAGTTCATTAGCTGCACCTTGGATTTGTTCTAGGTAGGGCTAGTGCGTGTGTCTTTGTGTAAGTATGATCTTTCTATCTAGTACCTATATGGGCCTGTATAATTGTTTTCTCATTTTGCAATTTGGACCTTACAATGTCAGTTTTGATTCTTTGAAGGCAAATGTCATATTTTTCTTGCTTACTTGTTACTAGTGGATTCAATAGACTCTATTAGTTAAGGATGTAATTTCCTTTCAGGTAAGGGATTAAGCATATATGATGTTATGGAACAGAAAAGGCAATAATTACATCAAAGATGGGTGGGAAAAGCTTCTAGTTTATAAGAATATTCTACGGCATTTTCTAAGATAGTTGTAATTGTATGTATAAAGATTGAATTTCGTAGTTCTGAGATTCCCTATAATCATGCAGATCTCTACAGCCGAGAGGCCTTGCAGAAACTCTGTGTGGCTCGCCACTTTACATGGCTCCAGAAATAATGCAACTCCAGAAGTATGATGCTAAGGTGAGGTTCACTTCTCATTTACTGAAACAGCTTTTCCCATATGATTCCTATATTAACTTTGGACATAACACAGGCAGATCTATGGAGCGTTGGTGCCATTCTTTTCCAACTTGTCACAGGGAAAACCCCATTCACGGGATGTAATCAGATACAGGTGTCTTCATCTTCGTCTCTTCAAGGATGGTTTTTCCTTTTCTTTGCTGAAGCTAATCTTGTTCATGAAGAGGACTCTAGTTTCCTAAACCAATACATTAATTCATTTTGCAGCTGCTGCAGAACATCATAAAGTCAAATGACTTGCAATTTCCACCAGAGGCAAAGGATTTGAACCCGCACTGCATAGATTTGTGCACGAAACTGCTTCGGCGTAGTCCAGGTAATCCTAATGTTCTGGCTTCCAATATACTAAACATGCTCCACTCTTTCACATTTATTTAGCTTTTACCTGAAAATTTTCTTTGTTAGCTGTTGACTTCAGATTTCAAAACCTTGATTCCTCCATGATTAGTTCGATACTAATGCTTTGACGAATGATATATTCATAATCTTGTGCTGTTTGCATTATACATTAGCTTCTCTGGTTTTGGGGTTTTATAGTTCCTTTGTTCTCCCTTTTCTTCCCAAATCTGACTCGTCAATGAACTCCTTGACAGTTGAGCGTTTGACATTTGAAGAATTTTTCAACCACCCATATCTCTCTAACAGGCAGCCAATTGATTCCTTCAGGTAATTGCTGCCAGAAGTTTACAATATCTTGAGAATACAAGCTTTATAAGTCTGAAAAGGGAACTTCTTTGTTGTGCTCAGTAATAGGCAATCACGGAGAGACTTAGATGATTTCCCTCTTTCTGGGAGGAATACAGAAGAAAGTTCTCAAGAAGATTGCTTACCGTTCAGTCTAGATGATGATTCTGGTGTGCCTGTCAGCAGTCCATCACCTAAGAGGTCAACCATGAGATCCATGTATGGATTTTCTCTTGATTCAAAATTTGAGCAGAGGGATTATTTAAATCTTGCAAACAGAACAGGTTCTTCCAAGAACAATAGTAGCCCATGCAAAACAAAAATTACAGGGTCCAATCTTGGCAGTCGTCAACTTTCAGAAGGAAACCTGAAAGAATCACTTAAAAGGACTGAACTTGGAATAGTTGAAAGTCATCCAAAAGGTCCATATTTGTCAAATCTTTTGCTTCCTTTTCTCCTTGTGGAGCATCTACTGGTGATCTTTGCTTGGATATTAATTTTCTTTGTCTAATTGCCCCCAATTTGCAGTTGTGGATTCGCTGGAGTTAATCGACCAGGATTATGTGATTGTGTCAGGTCCTCCACTAGACTTATCTTCTTCAGGAGGATGTGCTTCTAAGCAAGGACATTTCCCCTCTAAACCTGGTGGCCTGCCTGTTGCTTCTGGAAAAATTAACAAAACAAGTTGTCCGATGTCAATTAGAGGTGGAGCAAGTGGTAGTGTTGATGACACTGGGAATTTAGGAAGTAACATCTCCACTCCTAGGACTTCACAAGGATCACTGGATATGGAACAGCCATCAAGTGACTGCATGACACGAATCAAGGCATTGCAGTGCTCTGCGTCTTCCATAACTGAATTAGCGAACGAAAAGGTAACTTGCAGCATATTCCTATGGAAGATCTTATTTAGGCGGCCTGCTGATTGTGGTCTTGATATACCTTGGCTGGTGATTCTTGTTGGTGTTTTGCCTCTTTAGTGGATTTGTGGTTATAAAGGCAAAGTGTCATTGCATTTCATTTTAGGAAAGACTTTTCACGTTTGAATACTTTTCCGATAATAGCTATGAATGATATAAAGAGAACTAGCCATTTAATCTGCCATGCTATTTATCATGAGTCAGAACAAGAAAGTGGGAGAAAAAATTATGTTTGATTGGAAAATGGGTTATTGAAAAAATGAGTGGGAGTATTTTTTTCTAATAATTTTCTCGGTTTCCAAATTATATATTTCATCTGAAAATGGAACTTAACAAGTCATGTCCCTCCTATTGTCATTCAACTATAACACGGTATATGACGTTATTTATATCATTCTATGAATTTTATTGTTGTGATATTTAGCATCTAGTTCTAATAGCACTACAACATAGTCTGGCTCTGGTCCACTACCCTCATGAATTTGGGGAAATTCCCAGTTTATATTATATCTTCTTTTAAGGTTTTTTATCTTACAATCATGATGTCACCTGATATTAATTGTTGTAATTTGCTAGGCTGAGGTAGGAAAGCAACTAGAGGCATTTTCGATCCAGCTTGTAATTCTTGCTATATGGAAGCAAGCACTGGATATTTGTCACACTTATGCCGCATCAGCTACTGAAGAAAGTTCATCCCAAGAGGCTACAAGATTGAGAGAACTCACTAACATTCAACATAGTCCAGATGCCCAAGAATGTCTTCATATTTCTAACAATCTAGAGCCTCATGATATCTCTAAGCTGATTGAGAGGACATTTCTTCACGAAGTTGGGATTGCCGAGGAGCTTGCTAAAATGATAGAGCCTGGTATGGTTCGTTTAATTGTCTTTGAGTACCTTCATTGTTGTTTTTCCTTTCTCAGTATGGCTTTGGCTTAAAGAACTCCTTTTGTCTGTGATTGATTTAATCTCACATTCTCACTTAGGCAAGCTTCTTTATTTCAGGAAATATGGAGATGCCAGATGCAATGGAGCTCATATTTCAGTCTGCCCTTGCATTAGGCAGACGAGGAGCAGTAAGTATTCGTCAATTTATCAATATTGCTGCACTCGTTCAAGTTTCACAACAAATTGCTATTTTTTCTAAATCTGAACATGCTGTCACAAAGTGATTACCACTATTTATGGCAACTGGATGTTGCAAAATTGATGTCACCACCGTTTAAAACTCAGCCATAAGCGTGTTCTTTCTGCTACAGCTACATACTAGGCCTAATTCAAGAACTAATTTTCATAAACCTTGATAGAGAACTAAATGGATTTGGTTTTACCTCTGCTGTGTCTAGGTTGACGAATACATGGGCGACATAGGAAGCGCTGTGGTTTTCTATTCGAAGGCAGCTCGTCTGCTACAGTTTCTACTTGTGGAAGCACCTTGTCTTATCCTGAATCCTCCGTTTTCCCTCACGAGCTCAGATAGGTACCGTATCAAGAATTACATCGACGTTCTGAATAAGAGGCAAAGCATCTCTGTCTCAGAGAATGGCTCTCTTCAAGGCTGCTGACGATGATCAGCGCTGCCCTTCATTACAACTGGTAAATCATACGCAATGGTTTCTCCCATATTATTATTACATATTTTGACGAAGAAATGAGTTTTATTGATTTAGAACCTCAAGAAAGAAGAAAAGAGAGAGAGAGAGAGAGAGAGAGAAGAAAGAAGTTGCTCTCCTTGTGATTAAAGCGTTTATAGGTGAGGTCTTGTATGATAAATTATTCTCTAATATTGAATGATGCGAAATAAGAATATTTAATGTGTTTATCTGCGTTTCTTTGATTCCTCATGTTTTTTGCTTTGTTATTAGCTGCAAAAGAATGGAGCCCAAGATATTATTTGAATCTGAACTTTAGTTTAAATTTTTATTTGAGTTTGATTTATTTATCGATTCGATTGGGGCTTTAATTACTACAACCAAATTCAGAGCTCATGGACGATATATGACATATTCCGAGTTCTCAAAAACTGATATATAGATAGATAGATATCTAGGAGAGAGATCATATGAGAATAGATATTTGTGTGAGAAATAAGAATGAATTTCAGCCTTTTAATTAATTAGATTTATGGTCTAGATTAAGCCATATAAATGCTGTAATTTTTCAAACTGTGTGCTATGATTTAATCTTTATTCGATTTTAGTAAGGATAATTTTGTAATATTAGGTGTTATTAAATATGGTTGTTCCTATATTTATGGGATTAGATATTTAATCTCTTTGATATGGTCAGTTTTTTAGTTATCGTTTTCTAGCTATATTCTTTTTTCGCACAAAATTGTAATACGCAAGAACAAATCATTACAAAGTATTAAATATAATATTAATATTTTACAATAATATTAATATTTTACAATAATTAGTTTAAAACTACGGAAGTTAAACAAAGTAAATATAAATGATAACAATATTAAATAATATGAAATACTG
This sequence comes from Salvia rosmarinus, assembly GCA_036937905.1. NCBI lineage: Eukaryota > Viridiplantae > Streptophyta > Magnoliopsida > Lamiales > Lamiaceae > Salvia > Salvia rosmarinus. Next base: position 44,709,944 of record CM072824.1, read on the forward strand.
ATAACTTATATGTGCAATAAATAATGATTAATGTGCAATACATACGTAATAAAATCAACATTGATAACCTATATGTGAAATAAATAGTGGTTATGCTATATATATTCAATATTTATTCATGTTATATGTAACATAATAGCATAATATGCAATAAAAAGGCATAACAATGAAACATCATGTTTCTTTAATACAATTATTATATGCAACATATATATAATTATATGCTACATTTATATAAAGATATGCTACATAAATCTTATAAATGCTAATATACAAATTTGAGAGGTAAAGCCAAGTAGTTTTTATATATGTGTATTCATTTTGGAATAATATTTGATATTATGCCATATTTAATCGTTATATATGCAATATAATAGTATTATTGTGCAAAGAAAAAACATACTAATGAAACAACATATTTATACAAATTTATTTGAACAATTTCTTAAATGTTTTAATATTAGTATTATATGCTACATTTACACAATTATATGCTATTATTATATATAGATATGATATAAAAGTTTGAGAAGTTGTACAGGACCAACGTTGTGTGCTACAAATATAAAATAATATGCTATGAATCACGTAATATATGATATAACATTTGGAAGGTTTTTTTTTGCACAAGAATCAAATTTTAGCATTAAATGAGTCTGATTTTGTGTGTCTTTGTTTATACATTAAAACCAATTCATTTTTTTCGAAGATGGAAAGATATGAGCATATCTTGCAATAGATCGTGTAATCCAACATTTCACATTTTTACCCTTTTTTTGTTTTTTACATTATGCCATTTTTCAGCAGTTTTTTTTTTTGATTTTTAATAATGGACGAAATCTTGAACGTTGATTTTATTAAAATCAATGGTTGAAATTTATTCTCATTTCTTACACTTAATACCTTTCTCACCATAACCTCCCCCTAGATATCTATATCTATATATATATATATATAAGCCAAAGAGTGGAGGATTGGCGCCTAAACTGAATCTTCTTTAGGAAGATAACTATTATAAATCTATTTTCAATTTATTTTAATCTATTTTTTAAATTACTAAATATCTTGGACTTTCTTGTTGTATATTTGCAGATTAACACATTATATAAAACATTGGAGCTTAACATTTGGACTCAAGTATTTAATTTCATTTAAACTAGGCCCAAAAATATTATATTTTGTGGGTTATTCATTTAATTTTTAAATTTATTCTTTTATCTATTATAGCTAGACGTTCGAAAATGAAACTATGAATTTTATCTCCCAAAATGATAAGTGTGCACTACAAAATTCCATTGTAATTTTGATGGACACAATCATAAAAAATTATTATAAAAATATATATTTGTTCAAATTTTGAATTTGAATGAAACATACTATGAAAATGAGTCTTTTTAAGATAAAACTATGAAAATGAGACTTATTAAATAAATCTTTAAAAATAAGACATGCTAATATTATTGTACTTTTATATAAATAATTTACATATTTATATAGCGATAGTTATATGCACCTTTTAGCACTAATACTTAATTTTAAATTGAGAGCAACTAAATTTATCCTTTTCTAAGTTATATACAAATTTTATTTTGTGTATTAATATATATATATATATATATATATATATATATATATATATATATATATATATATATATATATATATATATTTTGTGTGCTAAATTATGTTTGTGTCTTTTATTATTTAATAAAATTATGTTGATAATTTTAAGAATAGTCATCATATTTCATATTTTTTAAATTAGGAACAACTAAACTTATCTTATCTTGAAATTTAGTGTGTACATTTAGTTCATATGATTTAATATAGATATTATAGTTGTTGTTGTTTTTTTGTTATTTGTTATTAGAATGCTAATTATTTGTGTACATTTAGTTCATACAATTTTTTTTAACATATTATGGCATTACTTTTTTTCCTTTTTAGTTATTATTCTCCTTTATATTATTCTACATAATTTGTGATTTTTAGTGTGAGGTGTAGTTATGCTTCACTTGATTATATAAAATTGTGATTATATTTCAGATTGTGTATTTATATATATATATATATATATTAATATAAAATATTATATTTTATGTTAGTAATTACTTTAAATTTATCTGAAATTATTTTTTTAATAATTCATTTAAAATATGACATCGGTTTGGTTATATGCATACAAAATAAAAATATACATGTATTGTATATTTAGGGAATCATTTGGTTATGGATTCGATTGTTAAATAAAATGACCTTGGTCTGATAGGGCAACATATTATTTATTGGTTTGGTTATATGCATACATAATGAAAATATACATGTATTGTATATTTGAGGAATCATTTGGTTATGGGTTCGATTGTTAAATAAAATGACATTGGTCTAATAGGGCAATATATTATTTATTGGTTTGATTATATACATACAAAATGAAAATATACATGTATTGTATATTTGGAGAATCATTTGGTTATGGGTTCGATTGGTAAATAAAATGACATTGGTCTGATATCAAAATAGTTATATTTTGACTTATTTTGAGGTTATAGAAAATAAAAGAGATGTTATATATATTTTTTAATTGTTCAATTTTTGAATTATTTTACTTTGTATTTAGTTGTTTGTATAGATTAATGAAATTTTATGGGGAAAATTGTATAGCTTTTTGAACTATACAATTTTTGGAAATTCGTTAGTTGAAAGAAATAAAAGCATAAAATACTTATGACATTGTCATAATTTATATTTACAATATTTTTATATTTTAAAATATTTTTGGTTTCTATAATCAATTGATGGACGAATCACTATATTTTGTATAATTTTAATAAATTTTGTAATATTTATTTCCTAATATCACTTTTTGAATTTATACTTATCATATGGATATTTCATTGTACTTTGTATACAAGAAATTCTATAAAATTATTTATATTGTGTCACCAATGGGTACAAAGATGAAATTTTAGCAATGAGATTGTACAAGTTTAGTTGTTACTGAATAAAATTGTAATTTTATTTAATTTTTAGTTTTTCCTTTTTTTTATATCTTAAGAAATTATATTTATTATGTCTGGTGTAGTCAATGTTATGAGTTTAATAATATTGAATTGGTGGTTATATTACAAAATTGCATATAGATTTAATAAATATATATTTTATATTTAAAATATATTATATATTTATTTTAGTTTTGTTTCTATATCCACCGAACTAAATGTTTCTTATCAACCAACTAAAACTCGAGGGCAGCTGAAGTTTATAAAAACTGATACAAAGGTCTAGCTAGTTCTCAAAAAAATATACAAGTATATCATCAATAAATGAAGAAAACCGGATAAAATAGTACCCAATGAAGCACACGAGTCTGGTGTTAGAAAAAGGTTCCAAGACAGTCTATGACGCTTTCATTTCTAAAGAAAGCTGAGAAACCTGTGAGAGTCAATCAACGCAGAATCTAGTAACCTCACAAGATCAACCAATGACACTCAACGTTCAGATTGAGGCAGAGGCAACTATTCCACAACTTAGCTCTTGAAAGCCTATGACGATTCAGAAGAAGAATCTAAAACAATCTTTCGAAAACCATACGAGTAGAAGACGAGATGTCCAAAATGTTTTCATGAGTCCACCAATATTGCTGACACTTGAAGGTGATCATTCAACGCAGACTGATAACTCAGAAAATCTTAATCCCCACAACGCTGATGAAGTATACAAGAAAAATGTGACAGAGACATCCAAGGCCAACCCCGCTCAAGACCATCAGTCGTTACAGTAGCGACCAACTAAGCCTCTTAGCTTGGTCTAAAAAGCTACAACGAAGACAATTGTCTTGTATTTGAGAATTATAGACACTAGCTTTTGTTAGCACAATTACAGAAGATCTCTTACACTAAGCAAGGGAGAACCAATTTCTTGAGTATCTCTGAACTCCTCAATTGGTATCTCCCTGCATATCTCAGACGGTCAACTATCTTAGGTGAAGCTAAAAATAAGTTGGTATTGACCACTAACAGAAATCACAACGACATATCATGAAGCTGCTAGCATAACAAAACAAGTCAGTCTCTTCTGTAATCAGGCTATAGCTCAAGTAGGTAACTTGATGCTAGTCCACGATGATAACGTGTCAATAGAGTTCATCAACAAGTCTATTGATAAATCTAGTGTATGTTAGCATACGAGATTTGTGTAAAGCAGTAAAGAACACCAAGGCTTTTACGTGGTTCGATCGAGAATAAGATCTACGTCCACGGAGGAGTGATTCCTCAATACTTTCACTATGATTTGATTACAGTGAGCGTAGCTAAAAGCTCTTAGTATTCAATAAGTTGCTAACCCTTTTACCGTCGATCTAACCCCTATTTATACATATCTGAGGACCCCTAAAGACGTGCCCAATCCCCGATCAATGGCGGGATCGATCCTCCTATGTAGGGACTCTTCCTCTTGAGTCGCCTGCGAAAGAACGGAAAACAACGGAAGCGATGAATTGGGATCCTAAGCGGGCGAAAGAAAGACAAAAGCGTGGAAAAACGCCGTGTGGGCTCGATGGGGCGCAAGGGCTTTGCCTTGATTCCCATATCCATCCTCACCTCCTATCATCCGGTTAATCGAAAGAAAAGTCTAATAAAGGCTCAAAGAAGCGACAAATGGTATATATCATCGGGTTAGTGTTTGGGTGAATATGGTTAACAAATATGGCATTTTATCCTTTCCAAATTCAAACACATATTGCGGTCTCGACACGGAAGAACGGCAAGTTCTAGAAGATAATCACATGCATGATATCACACAATTAAAAGCGTATCAAGATGTTTATACGGTGAAGCTCAAGTCTCACGGGTTAAGCAAATGGTGAAAAACAACAAATTTAAGCAATCTCAAGTCGTTCATGCGTCATTTTCTAACATATCATGTGCACTATCATTAAATTTCACAAAAATTTCTATCGTCATTGTACATGGATTAAAACATTTCACTTAACTCGTTGATCGACTGCATACAACACGAAAAGAAAGAGCGTAAGACGACAAAAAGCAACACAAACGAAAAACAAAACAAAACACAAAAACAAAACAAGAAAACGTTGGGTTACCTCCCAACAAGTGCTTAATTTAACGTCTTTAGCTAGACCATTACTAACCTTTTTCAATCCGGTGTTTTTGTGGCAATAGACATCTTTCCCAACTTGTGGACCCTCCTAAACTTAGCATTCACGGATGACCACCACTGACTATGGAAGTGCCCCCAAACTCGAACGATACACTCGGGTTCCATGTCGAGTCCACTTCTTCCTTCTCGCAGCTTCCTCGATCGGTCGAGTACCTTCTAAACGCGAGACGCAAGTGCGGCAGCGGTCATGATCGAGCGGCAATCTTCCGGCTTTCCACCGCCGTGTTGCTTGATGGCGTCAGATATGGAAATCTTGAGCTCTCATCGTTAACACGAAGCGTGAGATTGCCTTCCCGCACATCAATCAACGCACGACCAGTTGCTAGAAAAGGTCTACCTAAGATTAGTGGTTGTTGTTTGAATTAGGAATATCTAAAATCACAAAGTCGGCAGGAAAACAAAATCCAATTCTTACCAACACGTCTTGACGATACCTTTAGGATATGTGACCGACCGATCAGCCATCATCGGTGAAATCTTCGCCGGCTTCATCTTTCCTAGGTGTAGCCGGTTGAATACGTTCAACGGCATCGATTGATGCTCGCCCCAAGTCGCACGTAACATTTGGAAAAATCGCCGCGATCTCGCACTCTAACGTAAACCGCGGATCCTTCGCTCAGAGGAGCTTCGCTTTGCAAGACGGCACTGCATTCTTCGGATAGGCAATTTTCTCAAATTTCCCGCTTCTTCTTGTTGCAAGCGCCTTTTAAAATTTCATGTATCCGGCATGTTTCGTGAGGCAAATTTATCTCAACTTTTGAAAAATCTCTTTGAAACGAGCAAACTCCTCGTCATATTTCGACTTGACAAGTCGACTGGAAATGGGACCGGAGGTGTGTATGCGACGATTTGCTTCAGGGGCCATGGTCGACCTCGCGATCACGGGAAGGTCGCTAGGTATCCGCTTTGTATACCGACCTTCTTGGCGTCGACTATGCATGAGCGAGCTGTACCGATTTCTGCGGCTGCTCGCCTGATTGCTCGCTGGGGTGGCATGCGAAATACTGGGGTCGCCGCGAACAGCTCGCACGCACACCGATGGCTCGTGGTCGGGTCGCGCGCGCGCGCTCGGTCGCCTGCCGAGGATAATAACTACGGACTCCTCGCGGTCGGGATCGCGATCGCGAGCTCGGATCGCGGTTTACGCCTGAATGCTTTCTTGCTCTTCTTCCTCGGTAGGGCTCGGCAAGCTTGTCCACCTCGTGCGGATGGCGAAACTGCCGATTCTTCGGGTTCACCTCAGATTACTTTCGGAATTGGCCCGCCTTTTGTAGTGCATTCACTTGTACGGCTATTTGACCAATTTGATTTTCCAACATCTTCATATGCTTCCCATAGCCGTCACGGTGGACTCCAAATGATTTATCTTCGGCGGTGTTGCTTATAAACGACTCGGTTCGTTGCCAATTGTTGGTTGCTTACAACCAACTGCGCATCATGTCTTCGAGACTTGCTTCTTGGCTCTTGATCACACCATTACGAACGGTGAAGCCTGCGGAGGTTGTTGGAAATTGGATGATTCCTCCGATTGATGTGGCGACGCCTTCGTCTCAATCGACTCTTCAAAAGAGTGAACTTCTTCATGAGATCTTCATATTTTGAATCACTCTCAAAGAATGCTTTGAACAATGGCGTTCTCTCCGTTGGCCATTGATAGCTATTGGCGCCATCTCTTCTAAAATACGGCTCGTCTCGCTCTACTTGTCGGTTCAATGTACCTCGCCGATGCATCTACCATGCCTCGTCGCCATGTCACCAATCAGAATCGTGTGATCTGCTGCTCCTTGAAAACCCATGTTGTGGACATCGCCTCAATAGACTTCGAATCTCCCATGCCTCGAATAATGATTCGCCGTGGTTTTGGCAAAATGAGAGATTTCGGCGATGATCTTCTAGCATTTCGCGGTGGAAAGTATTTCGAAAGAAACTTCTCGCAAAGTTTCCCCAAGTGTCGATGCCGATTCGGTCCAAACTTGAACCAATCTTTACTCACCGCAAGCAAAGAAACCGAACATGCGATCCGGATCGTGTCTTGTGGCACCCCATTCGCTTTGATGGTGTCACAAATATCGAAAATGTCTCGAGATGCGCATTCGGTCTTCCGTGACTCCTCCCCAACCGCTCTCCTTGGACCATACCGATCGGGCCGGTTTTAGCTCAAAATTGTTTGCATCTACTTGGCCCCAACCGCCTCCTTGAACTGTTCGGTGGGATGTCGGTACATGTGATTGAGGTCTTTCCTGCAGGCGGGGACAATGATTCCCATATTCGCCATCGGACGCCGCATCTCCGCAAAGTCGCCTAGCATCGCGCAACTTGCTCGGGAGGAATGCCCTGCTCTGGATTGGCTTCCATTGCGGCCGCCTCTCTCGCCCTCTTCTCCTTTGAGAACTTTCGATCTCGGGATCTAATAATACTTGAGGTCCCCGAGATCTTGTACGCATAAACTACCCGAGAAAAGAGAGAATTTAGCACCGAAAAAATAAATAATAATATATATAACTTGAATTAATAAATCCAAATCGTCAATTATTCCTATGTGATCTTAATAATCCCGACAGCGCCAAAATTTGATCGCTCCTTTTTCACACGAAAAGGTGTAAGTATAGGTGTTAAGCATCGATCCACAGAGATTGTATCACGAAAACATAAACATGAATCATGAATCAATGCCTGAAGGTAGGCATGAATCACAACATATAGGATCGAATCATGAGGCCCTAGGATTAGAAACGTTTAGGACATAATTAACTAATAAAATACGATAAAACATAGAAACGGAAAATTTATAAAACCCGAGGTTGGATGAACAATTTTGTCTTGAGTCCAATAACGAAGAACGGAAAACGGAAAGCGATCGGGCGTTCGATCGATAACGAATGAAAACTAAACTAGAACAATTAACTAGAACTAAACGAAGCGAAAGAAAGACAAAAGCGTGGAAAAACTGAATGAAATAGGTCTGGGGTGTGTGGGCTTTCATGGGGCGCAAGGGCTTTACTTTATTTATAGAAAAGGCGCGCCTCTGCCCCACGCTTGATCGCTAGGCGATCGCTAGGCATGTCTCGCGGTTGGGCCATATCCCATCATAGCCCCGGTCGCGAGAATCGTCGAATAGTCGAGTAACCGCCATGCATAGAGTCGATACATAAACGCACATTAAATGGTCTAAGAATGCGCTTTAAGCGTGTAAAATGCGCGCTTATCAATATCCCATCATAGCCCCTCCCCGAATAGTCGTGAAGTGAAGAATGCGCTTTGCGGGGAGGTTGTTGTCGAAGGTTCTTCGATCTTCTTTGATGTCGTGGTTCGACCGGCGATCTCGGTTCGAATCGAGTTGGGCGATCCGCCGTTATGGGCATGCACCGCTTGTCGAAGACCGAACTGGAGTCACCTGTCGTTGGACAAAGATGTCTGGCAGAAGGATGCCGAGGTCCGATCTAGATAGAGATATCCTTCTAGATGATACCGAGGTCCGAGGTGAGTGATGAGATCCAACTTGAGATATCTGGCGTTGGGTGACGACGTCGCATGTAAGTACGATGCCGAGGTCCGTTGTCAGAGTGATGATTGCACGATTGGACCAGTTTTCAGCGCGTTGATCATGTCACTTGCGCCAGACGGTTGGTGGGCGCTCGGAATGCGTGCGCGCGTATACTCCTTATCAAATTGCAATCAGCCACGTGGGAAGTTGAAACGGCAATTTGGGCGCTCATTCGTACTATAAATAGGCCCTAATGAGGAAACTGTTCACTTTCTTCTCCCCATCGTTCCAGAGCAAAAGAAAACTCACAGACTTTCAGAGTTCTCAGAAATCCATCCCGACTCATCGAAGAAGCGATAACCCATCATTTAAAAAGTAAGTATGACTTCCTCTTCTTCTGCCCGTTCTTCTTCTTCTCTCGATAGCGAGGTAGAGATTAGGGACTATATGTGCCATAATTCTACGGGTAAATCCTTAGGCATTAGCGCTAGGGTTCCTTCGATTTCTTCTGTCTGGGATGTGTATAAGGTTGGGATGCTATATCATCTCTGACCGTTGACGATGTGATTAGAGTAGGGAGGGAATGCCATATTCCGGAGGATATCTGGTGGTTTATTCCGCAGCCTAGCGATAGGGCATTGGCCCCTCCGGAGGGGTTTATTATGGTGTATGTAGACGCCTTAAAGGCCGGACTTAGGTATCCGTTAGCCCCCATCTTTTTGAACATTCAGGAATATTTTCAAATTCCTATATGCCAACTTTCCCCAAATTCCATTAGGTCGGTGGTAGGTATGGGGCTCGCCTGTTATGGCATCGTCGAGGAGTTCTCCTTCGAGATCTTGATGCGTTTTTTTAGCATCAAGAGCAAAGGAGGTGTGTATTATCTTTCACCGCGGCTGCCGTTTAGGGTGACCGCCCCCTCCAAGGTGTCTCAGTGGCAAAGTAAATATTTCTTTTTGCGGGCTGATGGGCACCCGAGCTACGAGTGGGGGTTGGGTAGAATGAAGGATTTGAAGATAAAACCCTTCGGCTTCGTAGAAGACCAGCTCAACATGCTCGGTGAAGTCTCCGTAGGGTTCACCGAGGACGACCTGAATAAGGCCGGACTGAGCGTTCACGGGTCAAAGGCCCCAGGGTCGGGGACGAGCTGGGTGAGGGAACCTTCTCATCCTTTATGCCTTGTAAGTCTGATTTTGCTGTGCTAACACGACTTTCTTCTGTCATGCAGTGAAACTAACGCAGCAAGAGAAGGGCTCACGATCGCCGAGCAAGGCGCCTCCGAAGAAAAAGGCGAGGCGAGCTGAATCTGCCAAGCCCCCGAAGAAGGTTGACAATCTAAATCAGCTGATAACGGGGCCTGCTACGGTCGAGCCCGGCGCCGGAGACACAGACTCAAGCCCGCATCGAATATGAGGTGCCGGGCTCAAGCTCGGACGTAGCCCTCACCAAGGTATAAATATCTTCCACATCTGGCTTTATTTGCTCTGCGGTGGATACTAACTTGTGTTGCTTTTTCAGGATGCGAGCTCGGTGATCGGGGACCTGCAACGTGCTGTTGGGGACCTGCAACGTGCCACTGGGTTCATCGCTGAGAGCTCAGCCCGGTATGAGGCGCTGGGGCGGGAGCTTGTTGCAGCGCGGGCGGACGCTGATGCCGCCGTGGCCGCTGTGAGGGCGGAAGCTGAGGCCGTGAGGGTTGCTGCCGAGACCGCCCTGAAGAAGAGGGCTTGGGCACTGGAGGTCGCTCGAGGGGAGCTCGAGGAGGCACGCGAGGAGGCGGTCGGGGCGAAGAAGGAGCTCGCGGACGAGAAGAGTGCTAGGCTGGCCGATCAGGGGCCAATGTTGAGGGCCTTTGCCAGCAAGCTCGTCGAGTTGGAGAGCTTCTCGGCCTTCATCGCCGACCTGGCCACCGTACTCAAGACAAAGGTGGTGTCAGACCATCTGGAGGAGTTGGCAGCCGCCATGCCTGACTTTGACAAGGTTAAGCATGGTTGGGTCGAGGTCGCCACTCGGGAGCTGAATAAGGCGTACGCCCGGGTGATCTCCGGGGTCGGATCCTTCCCCGTGCTGGAGGCTTTGGCGTCTAGCTCCTCCCTTCTGACGGCGGAGGCCGTTGCTCGCTCTGGGGAGGATGAAGATCCTAAACTTCGTGAGCTTGCCGAGTGCGAGCCGACGCCGAGGAGGAGGAGCCGAGCTCGAGCTTCCTTCCGGGGTGGTCAATCAGCAGCAGCAAGGGCGTGAGGAGCCGACGAGCCCCAAGATAGGGCTTGAGGTCAGTGGACCTGATGTAATAGGTTGAACTGCCGGGGTCGATAGGATCCTGAACCTTTGTAAAAATTTCCCACTTTTTGAACAATAAAATTTACAACCTTCTGAATCATGTGTTGTCCCTTTATTTATAGCACTCCTCATCTCAATACCTCGGACTCGATCACGAATTGCTGACCAAGCTAAAAGAGGTCCGAGGTGCCTTGGCTGAGAAGGACGAAGAGGCGTTGTTCTGGAGGAGCCGGTCTGCCGAGCTGACCCAGGCTTTGGCCAACATGGACATTAGCTCGGCGTCATCTGCCGAACTGAAGATGAAGTTGCAAGAGGCCGAACGAGAAGTGGCCCGCCTCCTGGCTGAGAACGAGGCTTTAAAGCTAAGGATCATACAGCTCGAAGTCCAGGGGGTGGATTTATCTGCCGACGTGATTCAAGGACGCCTGATACAATGTGAGGAGCAGCTCGAGCTGGCGATGGAGAAGCTTGCTCGGATCTCGGAGGAGCATGCAGAGTATGAAGAGATGATCCACCGATATGGTGGCATCACCATATCCGAGGCCGACGACCGAGTGCAGAGCTTGCTTGCCGAGGGTATGGTGCTAAGGGATGAGGAGGGGCCTCGCAGTAAGAATTTCAAAGATTGCCTCGAATCCCTTGTCAAATACCTCCAGATGTACGGGCTCGTCCGCAAGCGACGTATGCCCCAACCCCGCAGTGAGCCTACGACCGGCCCCGGTGGTGCAATAGTTGAAGAACCCGAAGAGGGGGGTTATGCTGACCATGCCGAAGTGCTTCGATTACTTGGTCCGAGCACGACGGGAGCGACACGGGGCCGACCTTCTTCGACAGGAACGAAACGGGCGAGGCCGTCAGGTCGGCAAGGAAGGACAGCAGGTCGGGGACGAGGTCGTAACCCTGGTCAGACAGCGAGCTCACGAGGCCGCAGTTCGACCTCGGTGTTGGGAGTGCCCCCTTCAGGTCGGGGCTCGTCTGCGCTTGTTCAAAGTGCATCCGGAATAGGCCGTGGTGGAGCCGACCTCGTCGACTGGGTAGAAGGCACCGAGTTCATCCCGGGTGTTCATCGCCGACCTGGGGATTTTATCTCGAACTGGTGTAGCTTCAGCCAGACTTGGCGAGGTGGAGCTCCGAAGCCCGAATGAGTTGTATATAGCTTAGGACTTTGTATTTAGTCGTAAATGTATTTAGACTTTGTACCAAGTGTATATTTTCCCCCTCGAGAGGTACAAATATAGCTTAGGACTTGGTTTTTAGTCGTAAATGTATTTAGACTATATACAGAAGTGTATATCTTCCCAAATAAAGGGGTATAAATTGACGAGATCCGATCTGGATGTCGTTTGCATGTAGACGTTCAAATTAATGAGTAATTTGTATGCTTTGCATGGAGACGTTCAAATTAATGAGTAGTCTGTATGCTTTACATGTAGACGTTCAAATTAATGAGTAGTCTGTATGTACCATCTTCGCAAGGGCGTCCCCTTTTGAAGGTAAATTATGGTTTATCCGAATGGATGTTCACATAGATATAAGATGAGACGAAGTGAAATACTTATTAGAAAACAAATGTTTTATTGAACAAGTAAACAACGTCGCACTTCGACAAAGCGATAAGAGGGTTAACATGTTGCCGATCTGAAATCAAAGCTATGTAAAATACCTCCTTAAATGAGTGATATGCCAGGTTCGGGGGATAAGTGCGCCGGGTAGGTGAGCAAGCTTATAGACCCCTTTGCCGAGGTCCTCGTGAACGCGGTATGGACCTTCTCATGTCGGATCTAGCTTGTTAAGACGCTCGGCTCTCCTGGCTTCATTATTTCGTAGGACGAGGTCGCTTACTTGGAGTGTGGAGGCTTTTACCCTTTTGTTGTAGTACCGTGCGATCTGGCACTTGTATTTGGCTTCGTTAATGAAGGCGAGCTCGCGTTTTTTCTCGAGAGTATCAAGGTTGACGTGTAGGTCTTCCTCATTCCCACTCTGGTCGAAGTGAAGAGTGCACGGGCTCGGTGCGCCGATCTCAGCCGGTATGACAACCTTGATCCCGTAGACCAAGCTGAAGGGGGTTTCTCCATGCGAAGTCCGAGGTGTTGTCTTGTAGGACCAGAGGACTTGAGGGAGATTTTCAACCCAATCACCCTTAGTTCGGTCTAGCCTCTTTTTCAATCCTTGTATGATCGTGCGGTTCGTCACCTCGGTCTAACCATTTGTCTGCGGGTGTGCGACCGAGGTGAAACGTTGCTCGATCTGGAGCTCTTCACACCATTTCTTGAAAGTTTTGTCGACGAACTGGGTGCCGTTGTCCGAGACCAAAATATGCGGTATGCTTAAGCGACAAACTATGTTTTTCCACACGAAGGTCTGAATCCTCCCGCCAGAGGCTCGAAAGTGGCTCGGCCCGACCCATTTTGTGAAGTAGTCTCTGACTACGACTAAGTATCGAAGTGACCGGTTCTCGGTCAAACGGACCAACGATGTCGATCCCCATCGCATGAAAGGCCACAGACTACTGTAGGTCGCTTAGATCGATGCAGGGTAGCTTTTTGTGGAGGGAAGCCGGAACTTGGACACTTTTTGATGAGCTCGGCGAATCTTGGGCGAGTGGGCGAGAATATCCGACCTCGGCGTCTTGTTTGAGAGAGCTCATGACCGATATGACTTCCACAAGACCTCCTGTGAATCTCATTGAGTACTTAGTCGGCTTCTTCCGCCCGAGGCACCTCGTGGAGGGTTGAAGATAAGACTTCCTGAGAGAACGCCTCATGTGTGGGTACTTTTGGGATTTCACCATCATCTTTTGGCTCGAGCCGATCTTGAGGCGATCGCCATCTTCCGATAGCCTTTATGGGAGACATCCGCCGGCTCTATCTCGGTGATGATGCCGATGTGGGACTCGCGATGTTCGGAATGAACTTCCTCCACTAGTGGATTTGTTGATACGCAGACTAACTTATCGAGGATGTCACCGGCTGTTTTCCCCCCGTCGGATACGATGAATACTAAAGTACCTGAATGAGGTCAGCATCTCCTTTGCCTTCTCAAGGTATTCTTCATTCGATCCTCCTTGGCCACGACCTGGGAATCTCCAAAGATCTGGACCTTGTCCACTTTCAATTCCTTTACGAGGCGGGGTCCTAAGATCAGCGCTTCGTACTCCACCTCGTTGTTTGTGGTCGGGAAGGTAAACCGGAGTGCATAGGTCACTTCTTGTTTATGCGGGCCGAGGAGGAGGATGTCTGCTCCACGCCTGCCTTGCATGAAGCTCCGTCCACGTCATCCGCCAAAGAACCATCGGTGGGTTAGGGGCGATTCCTCCGCAGTGGGGCGGGGTTGGAGTGACCTCATTGGTGGGATCGACCTCGGTGAATTTGGCCCACCACCGGGAAGTCACGAGAGCTTGGCCTTTATGGCGGCTGGGGAGTATGAAATGTCGTGCTCGCCGAGCTCCAGTGCCCACTGGCTATACGTCCGGATGACTCGGCCCGACAAGACTTATCTCGGGTAAGTCGATCAAGACCGGACGGAATGGGCTTGGAAGTAAGGTCGGGGCGTCGCTTGGCTTCACTAGAGCTGTGCATACCTTTTCGAGGTCGGTGTACCTGCCTCCGGTCCTTTGAGAGCCCGGCTAATAAAGTAGATGGGGAGTTGACGTCCCACCTCATCTCGTACCAATACCGCACTGATTGCCTCGTCCGAGGCGGCCAGATATAAAGAAAGGAGCTCACCTTCTTTCGGGGCGGACAGGGTCGGCAGGTCGGCGAGATACTCTTTCAGTTGCGCGAAGGCGACCTGGTGTTCCTCCTGCCAGGCGAAGTCCGGAGCTCTCCTCAAGATCTTGAAGAAGGGAAGCTGCTTCTCGGCAGCCCGAGATAAGAATCTGCTGAGGGTGGCTAGGCACCCGGTGAGTTTGTGGATCTCACGGATGGTCTTTGGCACCTGCATGTCGAGCAATTTGCTTTCACCTTAGTGGGATTTGCCTTCGTGCCTTCTTGAGAAACCCAAAGATCCCGTGAATTTACCCATCTTCACCATGAATTTGCACTTCTGGGGGTTGAGCTTGAGGTTGGCCGACCTGAGGAGCTGGAGGATAGTTCCGAAGTCGTCGGCGCAGCTCTCCATTTTTTAACTTTTGACGACGATGTCGTCGACGTAGACCTCGACAATCTTCCCTATGTGGTCTTTGAATATTGCGTCCACCATTCTCTGGTAGGTAGCTCCGGCGTTCTTCAGGCTGAAAGGCATCTTTCGCACGCCAAGACACCAAGTCGTGATGAACGCTGTCTTTGGGGCGCCCTCCCGGCTCATCAGATTTGGTGGTACCTTTTGTATGCAGATATAGAAGTCAAGACTTCGTGGCCTACCAGTGCCTCCACCTTCTTGTCAATGTCGGGAAGGGGGTAACAATCTTTCGGGCAGTGTTTGTTGAGGTCGGTGTAGTCGACACACATGCGCCACCCCCTCCTGGCTTCCGGACCACGACTAGATTAGCCATCCAGGTCGGGTACTTAACCTCAAACAGGATTTTGGCCTCCTGGAGTTGGGTCACCTCGTCTCTTATGACCTGGCTACGTTCTGCCGCAAACCCTTTTCTTTTGCCAAACTGGTTTAGTAGCCGGGTCAATGTTGAGGCGATGAGTTATGAGCTCGGGTGACACTCCGGTCATGTCGAGTGGGGACCATGCGAACACGCCCTCAGTATTCCTCGTAAGTCGCATGACATGCCGAATATCGGTGCCCTCGACGCCGACCTTGACAACTTTGGAGGGTGGTCGTCAGATAGTCAAGGTTTTCACCGTCGTCCCGAGGTGGCGGCTCGGGATTCTCAGAATTGATATGCCCGAGGCAAGGCTACATCCCAGGTGGAGACTCGTAGGCATTCTTTGGCTGCCGTTTGGTCATCCCGGATGCTTAGCACCCCCACCGGGCGGGTATCTTGATTGTGGTGGTACACCGAGCAGACGGCCTGGTGGCGATGTACCAATCTCCGCCTGTGATGATGTTATATGGAGAGGAGCTTGTACCAGAAAAGCTGAATGGACTTTGTGATCGACTGGGAGCACGCCCTACGGTATCGGAAGGGTAATTACACCTTCGGTTGAACCACCTCTCGAGTGAAGCTCAACCGGGATGGTGCGGGATGTATTTAATTCCTCCGACCTCAAGTTTATCCAGACATACTCACGAAGATAATGCCGACGGAGGCACCGATGTCGATGTAGAACCGATGGACGTTCTTGTTGCCCACCACGGCTTGTATCATGATGGTGTCTTGGTGGGGCATGATTTTGGGCACGGGTCATCTTTGGAGAACACGATGTTCTCACCGTCCCGAGTCTCTTATTTTCGGCTCCTCCGACCGACCTCCGAGCTTCATTTTCAACGACGACTCGCTGCTCCTATAAGCGATCTGGTAATGGCGAGACCTGCTCCATTGCATTGGGACCTTCGTCCCGCCGCCTTCGAGTTGGGTCGTCGTTGAGGTCGGCCCGAGCTTGTTGCCACCTCCATTCTTTTCTCTCAAGGCTTTGTTCCCGGTCCGGTCGGCCGAGGTATTTCTTGCGCTCCTCCTTCGACGAGCTCGTCGAATCTGCGAGCTCACCTTACGCAATCCTCGGTATTGTGACCATACCCTTGGTGATAGTCACAATACTTCTCCGTCGACCTCTTCTTGGATCCTCCTTTCATAGGAGGGGCTTCGGGAAGAGCTCGGTGTGGAGCTCAAATATCTCCGCCCTCGATTTGAGCAGATGAGGCGCGTTGCCACCAGGGTTTTGTCGAGGTCCTAGTCTGGACTCCAATGGCACTCTCTTGATTCTATCGAAGGCACTTCGGCGATCAGCGCCTCGACTTCGATCATCTGGCTTTTTTCGTTCAACCCTCTGCTCATCCGAGATCTCTCTTTTCTTCGATCCGACTCGTCCCCTCGACATAGTTGTCCACCGCCCAAAGTTTACTCGCCGCCTTTGGTTTCTCCTCGGTGATTTCTTTGTTCGCGCGCCGTGTCGGATCCCGCTTGAACGCATTGATGATGTACAGATCGTTACTATCATCAATCTT
Organism: Salvia rosmarinus; assembly: GCA_036937905.1. Lineage (NCBI taxonomy): Eukaryota > Viridiplantae > Streptophyta > Magnoliopsida > Lamiales > Lamiaceae > Salvia > Salvia rosmarinus. Next base: position 44,726,946 of record CM072824.1, read on the forward strand.
GAGGGATTCCTTGATGAACCGTGAGACGAAATTTGACATCGTCTCGTCTCGCCCCTGGCGGATGGTGAGCAGGTCGGACGAAGGCTGCTGAGGTGGCATCTTCTGATAGAAGCGCCACTTGAACTGATCCATGAGATCCTGGAAGCAGTGTATACTGTTTTGGCGGAGCGAGGTGAACCAACGTCGGGCGTTGGAGATCAGCACCTCGGGGAAGATTTTGCACATATGAAAATCTTCCATTCCTTGATTCGCCATGTTGGTAGTGTGGCGAAAAGGAAGTCTGAGGGTCTCCAAGGCCATCGTGGCGGCGATGTTGGGTGCCTGTGTCGGCCGGGGCAGGCGTGTCCATAATCTCTCTGGAGAAAGGAGAGATGATCCTTCCATACCGGTCGAACCCCGAGAGATCGTTGCCATCTCTCTCTGAAGGGGTGGGAGATAGGTGTCGGCGTCTGTCATCTCTTCGAGGGGGAGTTCGGTTCCGCCTCTCTCTCTCGTCATCGCCACCTCCTCGGCGGTGCGGCGCGGAGGCAAGCGACTTCAGGCGGTGCGGGGTGAATTGCTGCGACCATCTCGGCGGGTGATTGACCTCGGGTGGCGGGTTGGCGTACGTGTTCCCGGCTATTGTCTTTGAGGTGGCGCTGACCACTTGATGGGGCGAACCACCTCGGGCGCTGAATCACCGATTCGGGCACTCGAGAGGTGCCCGCCCATTCGCCCTCGTGAAGGAAATTTTGGAATTGGCCGAGGTTGGCATTGAGGAACTCGCACACAGCCGCCAAGGACTTCGTGAGATCGGTGAACCACATTCACTTTGGCGCTGAGGTCGGCATCTTCTTCCTCGCCGTATGCGGCGATCCCGAGGGTGTATGGAATGTTTTCCATGTAGCCCTCGCCTGTAATCTCCATTCCTTTTGTTCGGTGCGGCGCCAATGCCGGTCGTCTTCAATTTCCTGTTATGATTTCATGTTGCCGTTAAATTAGAAAACGTGACCAATACTTTCACTATGCCGGTGATCCATTCCGCGTGGCTAAAAGCTCTTAGTATTCAATAAGTTGCTAACCCTTTATCTTGGCTCACCATCGATCTAACCCCTATTTATACATATCGAGGACCACGGTGCGGGCGGCAAGCAGGCGCGTGCCCAATCCTCCGGTGCCGATTGGCGGGATCGATCCCTCCACGAGTGATGTTTTATTTTATTTTATAGGGACTCTTCCTCTACATGGGTTTATCGGGGATCCACGCGTGATGCATTCCATGTAGACCTCACTTTTGGATCCGTGAGTAAATGTCCGCGCGTGGCTTGCTTCTGCTTGTTTATCATAAGTTTGTTAGATGAGATTTCTAAATAAAACTTTTAAATCTATTGAAAGTGGGAGTTTCATGTATGGCGATCACAGATAGCTTGCATGTGCGATTTTCATAAGTTCTCTAGAGATAGATATAAAATGAGATATGATTTGAATTGGGCGGTATGGTCTGGTGAGTATGCTAATTCTAAAATTCGTTTTCATATAGTCCACAGCGTAGCTTGCATATGGGATTCCTTGGGCGATTGGAGGTTTCATTAATATTGTTTTATCAAAGGTTACATATTATTCACAATTATGTGTGATGGTAATGCATGTTTACATTATTTTGGATATGTCTCTTACAGATTATCAATATGCTTTGCAAAATCCGTTATCGGTCAAATTTTATCGAGTGTGGAATATGTTCTTATCATTTGAAGAACATGTTTGTTCTCACTCTCTAAACCGATGCCTTCTTGTGCGACTAATTAATGACAGTCGGCAGACTTTGGAATAAGTCGAACAATATGGCTAAATGCTGTATGATGACTACTATGTCCAAGGCTTCACATCGATCGACGGCGATATTTGGTGAGTCTCGGAGTAAGTTTAGGCGATCGGATCGAGATCATTTCCACGCATGAGAGAAATCTTGGCGTGTAAGATGGAAGAAGGAAGTTCGGTCCATGAACATGTCTCCACATGACTCGTGGATAGTCTTGATCGGTTGGGAGGAGGTATTGACGGTGACCAGGTCGATATCATCCTCAATCTGATGCCAAGTAGAACTTTCGCGTGATACGATCATGAAAGCGTTGGGCAAAAGGAGCACATGCTCTTGCTAGCACGTCTAAGGGCCCAAATTTTCCGTTGCAAAATGGAAAAGAAAAAGAGCCCAAAGGTGGTGAAAGAGAAATAGTGGGAGTAATGGGAGCGAAACATAGGGAGGCTTGAAAAGGAGGGCAAGTGCTTCTAAGTCTTGGTGGGCCCAGGCATTGAGCTAAGTGCCCTATGCTCGACTCAAAATCGCCGCTTGCTTTAATGTGAAACATGTTTAGCAACTTTTCTACCATTCTTGGGTAGTAGACAGAGTCTGATCATGTTTGTTATTACCTTGCGATTCTGCGGACAAGGGGAGTAATGGCGAGATAACGATCTCCATGGAACGGTAATCGAGACCGTTGTGATGTTACTTTATGTTTTGAGAGAGCAGTTTAGTTTTAAAGGCGTTTATATATGTGGATTTTGGTGAACCTTGTTACATTTGAAACTATTTACTCATGGATAGATAGTGGTGTTCTATCATAAAAAATGATGAAGTTATCTCTGTTGGCACTTTATATAATTAGCTTTATACTATTTACATGAAACATAATACTATAACTATATTGCATCTTCTTGAAACCTAGAAAGAAAGTTTTCTTAGCAGATGACACCACATTTCTCGCATCTTAGATTAGGTCACATCATCTAAGCAGGATCAGGCGGCTAAGAATGGGCGTTGGGTAATCTCACGATTACTCCATTCGATGCGAATCTATATAGAAAATGGATGTCGACGGACCCTTGCGAAGGGTTATAGAGCGAAATAAATGTTAGAGTTAGTCGTGGCGTCTGTAATCTCCTTCATGTTGGTGACCACCGTCGCCTTCGGTAGCGGTTGTTGCCGCATCGGCGGCGGTGCTAGCGTTGACGTGTTCTTGCCATTAAATTAGAAAACGGAGCTTTTTGTTCGCTTTTCCACAGACGGCGCCAATGATAAATCTAGTGTATGTTAATATACTAGATTTGTAAAGCGATAAAGAACACCAAGGCTTTTACGTGGTTCGATCGAGAATAAGATCTACGTCCACGGAGGAGTGATTCCTCAATACTTTCACTATGATTTGATTACAGTGAGCGTAGCTAAAAGCTCTTAGTATTCAATAAGTTGCTAACCCTTTTACCATCGATCTAACCCCTATTTATACATATCTGAGGACCCCTAAAGACGTGCCCAATCCTCCCGATTGGCGGGATCTGATCCCCTCCTATGTAGGGACTCTTCCTCTCGCTTGTAGGGATCCCTCGCCTTCCATGTAGGGATCCCTCGCCTTCTGCGTAGGGTAGAGGCGGATTAGGGTTTTGAGGCTGGTTAGGGTTTAGAGGCTGGGCCTTTGGCTTAACCGTGTGGGTTGTTATTAACTCAGGCCCAGCTCGCTTGGGCCTGTCAGTGGGCCTGAGCGGTTGGGCCATATCCCATCATCTATCAAAAAGTCTGATAGATTAAGATCAACTGAAGATGTATTATAGCACGAGAAGAGATCAGGCTAGAGGATGATCTGAAGGCTAGAGGGACTTAGGGAGAATCAGATTCCAGGAGTAGGAGCAAGGAATCTAATGAAAGGATTTTCGGTATGGGTGAATACGAATACTAAGGAACCTTAGGCGGATCGATAGGCTAACCCAAGGAAGCTGATACCAAGGAGATTCTTCTCAGGAGAAAGGGAGAAAGATGCTCTTGATGATTTTTTATTATACTAAAAGGTGAAGAAAGAGTTATCTGAAAAAATGCTCTCAGAGATTTCCAAACCGGTGGAGTAAATGTGAAAAAATCTTTGCAAACAAATAGAAAGAATTCATTTATCTCCGCTAAGAGGAAAATCTCAAAGATTTGAGAAGGAAACATCTCATTCATAACTCCATACACCTTCACTCAATCTGAAGTTGTAGACTCAGATAGAGGTAGAGAAGAATCTCATGTATCTTGCATTAGGATTCTCATCAAGTTGTGTCATCAAGAACATTAGGAGTTCGTATGTCTGAAGTCACTAAGACTGGAGCAAAAAATTCTAAAAGTACAAATTTCCAGTCTCATAGTAGAGAAAATCAAATTAAAGATGAGATATACGACCTAGGGAAACTAAGTGGAAATCTAATCATGCACAACAACTGGTGATTAGAGGAGAAAAAAATACGAAAATCAACTGGGAGAAGAAGTGCAAGTCTAACTTGCTAGGGTCATAAGATTGCAGAAAATCGAAAAACATGAAGAAGTATTGTTTAAGGAAAAACAATATGAAGTTGCTGCAGAGGAGTATATAATAGTGATGGGATATGGCCAAACCGCTCAGGCCCACTGGAAGCCCAAACGAGCTGGGCTTGAACTAATGACGGCCCCACGCGGTTAAGCCTAAAGCCCAGCGTCTAAACCCTAATCAAGACCAAGTCAAAGGCGCAAATCGTGGCCAGTTATGGAAGGAGATCGTGGTCAGTTATGGAAGGAGATCGTGATCCCACAAATCAAGGAATCCGGTACAAGATCTACAAACATGTATAAATAGAGGTTAAATCGACGGTAGAAGGGTTGACAACTTATTGAATACTAGAGCTTTTTAGATACACTTATTGTAATCCGATTACAGTGAAAGTATTGAGGAATCACTCCTCCGTGGACGTAGATCTTATTCTTGATCGAACCATGTAAAAGCCTCGGTGTTCTTTACAGTTTTCATAAATCTCACACACTAGATTTATCATTAGCGCCGTCTGTGGGAAACTTCTTACAAAAAGCTTCGTTTCTCTACACAAAATCAATGGCAATGACTCGTGCAAATGTTAGCGCCACCGATGGTGCTGGCAATGGATGATCTGAAGACCCCGACCAGTCATAACGCAGGCACGGGAAAGGAGATCGCGATCACGATAGCAACAACACACCCGAGGTTACATAGAGACCTTTCTATACACCATCAGGATCGCCTCCCTACTGAAGAGGAGATGCCGACCTCAACACCGGTGAACAAGCAGTTCACCAATCTCACGAGGGCCTCGGCAGAGCCGTATCTGAATTCCTCAATGCCCATATGGGCCAATTTCAAAGCTTCTTGAGCCAAAGGGCAAACGGAGCGGGAACCTCAAGAACGCCCGGTTTGGCAATCACGGGCGCCCGAGGTCGCTCACCTCTCCGAAATGACCGAGGACGTTCACCTCAGCGAGATAGCCGAGAGCGTTCACTTCGGCGATATAGCCGAGAATGATCACCTTGGCATAATGCCCGAAGTCGATCACCTCGGCCAGTCGCCCATAACCATTCACCCCGGTGACATCCACGAAGTCGGTCACCTCGGTACAACTACCAAAGTCACTCGCCAAGACACATCCGCGAGGCCGAACGGGACCGAAGAGAGGAAAGGCGGAGCCGATCCCCATCAAAGAAACGATAGACGTCGCTATCGGTCTCCCACCCCTCCCGAGAGGGATGTCAACGAGCTGCCTTAACAAGTTGGAGCCAACATGGGAAGGCCCATACCGCATCCACGAAGACCTCGGCAAAGGGGCCTATAAGCTTGCTTACCTATCCGGTGCACTTATCCCCCGAACCTGGCATATTACTCATCTGAGGAGGTATTTTACATAGTTTTTATTTCACGTCGGCATTATGTTAGCCCTCTTTCCATTTCTTAAGAGGCACGATATCATTTACTTAGTCATATCTTATACCTATGTGAAAACTGCTCATCTCGTGAAACACAACTTACCTTCAAAAGGGGACGCCCTTGCGAAGATGACACACCTACAAAGTGGGTATTCAACTAAGCGCGCGCCAGGGGACCACCCCAGCACATACAAATTACTCATTAATTTGAAACAACTACGTGCAAGCACATACAGATTACTCATTTATTTGAAACATCTACGTGCAAAGCATACAGATTACTCATTAATTTGAACATCTACATGCAAACGACGTCCAAATCGGATCTCGTACAATTTATACCTCTTTATTGGGAAGATATACACTTCGGTACACAGTCTAAATACATTTACGACTACACACTCTAAATACATTTACGACTAAAAACCAAGTTATATATGTAAGATATACACTTGATTACACGCCTAAATACATTTATGACTACACAGTCTAAATACATTTACGACTAAAAACCAAGTTATATATAGAAGATATACACTTGGTACACGCCTAAATACATTTACGACTACAGCCTAAATACATTTATGACTAAAACCAAGTTATATGGGTTTCGAGCATCACCGCCAAGACTCGCTAAAGCTACACCAGTCGACACTGGCCTGCCGCCTCGCTTGCCCTCCGCAGTCGACCTCGCCTCGCCCCGGTGCCTCGCCTCGGCCTTCTAGGCCGCCCTCGACCTTGCCCTCCGCCTCGGCCTTCCGCGAGCCGACCTCGCCCGCCGCCTCCACCTCGGCCTTCCGCAAGTCGACACTCGACCTTCGCCGCCTCGGCCTCGCCGCCTCGACCTCGGCGCCGCCGCCCCGCCTCGGCCTCGCCCTCCACTCGGCCTTCCACAGTCGACACTGCCTCGCCGCCTCGGCCCGCCTCCCTCGGCCTCCGTGGCGCACTCGGCCTCGCCGCCTCCCCTCGGCCTTCCGCAGGCCGACCTCGGCCCGCCGCCTCACCTCGGCCTCCGTAGGCCGACCTCGGCCGCCGCCTCCACCCCGCCCGCAGTCGACACTCGGCCGTCGCCACAACCTTCGCCACCCTACCGCCGACCTCGACCTTCGGCACCTCCGTCTCGGCCTCAGAGGCCGACCTCGACTTCGCCACCTCCACCTCGGCCTTCCATAGGCCGACCTCGACCTCGCCGTGCCTCCACCTCGGCGCTTCCACAGCCGACACCTCGCCCCGCCGCCCGCCTCGGCCTCCGTAGCCGACCTCGGCCTTCGCCGCCTTCGCCCGGCCGCCTCAGTCGACCTCCGCCTCGGCCTCACCTCCTCCTTCGCCGACCTCGGCCGCCCGCCGCCCTTAGCGCCCGCCGCCTTGGCCCTCCGCAGCCGACCTGGCTTCGCCATCCGTCTCGCCAACCGCGCCAACCTTGCGCCGCCCTTCACCTCGGCCCTCCGCAGTCGACCTCCCTCGACCTTCGCCGCCGCCGCCTTCGCGCCTCGGCCCCGCCACCTCGGCCCGCCCGGCCTCCTCGCCACCTCTCCGCCGCCCGGTCAAGGCCTCGCCTTCGCAAGATCTCGAGCCTTCGCCTCGGCCTCGACCTCGACACGGTTACATATTCGACCTCGGCGAGCGAAGCGACGATAACCGGTAGAACACCGGCAGCGAAGCCAAACGACGTACAACTTCAGCAAAACGCTTCGGCAGGGCTAAGACAAGCGACATACGACTTCGGCAGAACGCCTCAGCAGGACGAAGCCAAGCGACATTCAACTTCGGCAGATTATGCATTGCCCACCTCGCCGACTACAATTCGGCGAGCGATGTCAACCACCGTTCCCCCCTCCATCACGACCTCACTTCTACGTCTTTTTTTTGGGGGGGGGGGGATATGATAGGATACGGACCAACCATTAGGCCCAAGCATTGGGCCCAATATAAATTGGCCCAGACATTAAGCTTGGCCTACGCGAGTTCGGCCCAGGAAGACTCCTTAGCTAACTACAACTCTAATCGCAATTGGAGACGTAGAAGATTCGGATATCTAAAAGAATCCTTATGAGAGAAGACTTTGTATTAGAGTCAAACTCTATTTGAATTAGAGTCCAACTCAACTTGGTATCAGAGTCAGAGTCGAACTCAACTTGACAATATGTATAAATAGAGGTTAGGTTGAAGGTAGAAAAAAAAAGCAACTATTAGATTACTAGAGAGCTTTTTAGATACACTCATTGTAATCCGATTATAGTGAAAGTATTGAGGATCATCACCTCCGTGGACGTATACAACTCACTCTGGCTTCGGAGTTCCACCTCGTCAAGTCTTATTGAAGCTGCACCAGTTCGAGACAAAATCCCCTGGGTCGGCGATGAACACCCGGGATGAACTCGGTGCCTTCCACCCAGTCGACGAGGTTGGCTCCACCACGGCCTACTCCAGCCGCACTTTGAACCAGCACAGATGGGTCCCGACCTGAAAGGGGCACTCCCGGAACCGAGGTCGAACTACGACCCCTTGAGCTTGTTTCCTGGCCAGGGTTACGACCCCACCCCCGATCGGCCCGCCTCCCTTGCCGACTGAGGTCCTCGGGTGCCTCGCACCTGCCGACGACCGACCCCTGGTTGCTCCCATCTTGGCCGGACCCATCAACCGGAGCACTTCGGCATGGTCACCATAGCCGCCTCCCACCTCGGGCTTTTCAACACTTGGGCACCGCGGACTCGCGCGGGCGGTAGCATCGCCGCCATGGACGAGCTCGTGGATCCGGACGTGCTTAACAATGGAGTCGAGGCAATCTTTAAAATTTTTGCTATTGGGCCCTCCTCGTCCCTTAGCACCACGCCTTCATGAGCAAGCTCTGCACTCGATCATCGGCCTCGGATATGGTTACTCCACCAGATCGGTGGATCATCTCTTCATATTCAGCGTGTTCCTCCGAGATCCGAGCCAGCTTTTCTGTCGTCAGCTCGAGCTGCTCCTCACATTGAATAAAGCGCCCCTGAATCACGTCGGCAGATAAATCTGTCCCCTGGACTTCGAGATGTATGATCCTTAGCTTTAGGGTCTCATTCTCAGCCAAAAGGCGGGCCACCTCGCATTCAGCCTCTTGTAGTTTCTTCTTCAGCCCGGTAGATGACGCAGAGCTGACGTCCATGTTGGCCAAAGTCTGGGTCAGCTCGGCAGATCGGCTCCTCCAAAATAGCACCTCTTCGTCCTTCTCAGCCAAGGAACCTCGGGCCTCTTTTAGCTTGGTCAACAAATCATGATCGAGTCCGAGGTATTGAGAAGTGGAGTGCTAAAAATAAAGAGAACACACAAATTTCAAAAGTTGTATTTATTATTATTCAACAAAGTGGGAAACTTTACAAGGCTCAGGATCCTATCGACCCAGGCAAATCAACCTATTACAGAAGGTCCACCGACCTCGTGCTCTTACTGGGCTCATTGCCTCCCATCGACCATGCTGCCGGCTAGCTGCGCGGTTGACCCCTTCCGAAGGGAGCTCGGAGATCGGCTCCCCCTCCTCGGTTTCAGCCCGCACCTCGGCGAGAAGTTCCTGAAGCTTAGGGTCTTCATCCACCTTGCACTGAGCTACGGCCTCGGCCGTCAAAAGGGAGGTGGAAGCCGCCAAAGCCTCCAGCACAGGAAAGGAGCCTATAGGGAAAACGTATGTTAACCCTCGCCCCGAGGATCCATTTGGATATTTAATTCACCATACATTGATTATAAACCTAGCATGCGTCTATATAATTAAATCGCAACACGTTGGGGTTTTCACGTGTTTACCTTTGGATCTGAAGAGGTCGATGGAACGAGATGAAAGGATCGAACGGATCGGACTCGTGCTTTGACCTTCTGGACTGTATCCCGGTTGCCCTATCTCCAACGTCGAGTGAGGACGATCTATGGAGAATGCTTCGGAAAATCACCCTTTGCTCTCTTCACTATTTTCGAAAAATCCTCTCAAGAGAACTATGAGGGGGTCGAAAATCTTGTGGTCAATATGTGAGCATTCACCTAGACTTTATCTCATACCTTATATTTATAATGCACTACCTTAATCCCATATGGAAATTACCATAATCCTATATGGAAATTACCATAATCCTATATGGAATATTACCATAATCTTAGATTATTTCCATACTCTCGTGATTATTTCCATACTCTCGTGATTATTACCATAATCTTATATGGAAAGGATCTATGCATATATCATAAATATAATAATATCCTTGTGGGATAAAGAGAATAAAATCTTGCCATAGGAGCAATAGGGCGCCGATTTTCCTCTTGCTACGGGCCCGATGGGCCAAATTGTGGATCAAATGCAAGGAATAAAGATGGGCCTTAAATAAATTAATTATCTTATGTTCAAATTTTAACATAAATTAATTTATAAACATTCGATCATGCCACTAGAGAAGAATGTTGACTTACCCTTTATTACCAAGTTGAGCTCTGCTTGACTTAGACATTACGAATCCCCGATTTAAGATATCGAACGTCCATTAATCATTTATAGCAATCGATCGCTTAAACGATTAATAACTTCATTTCCTTAAGTAGTATCACTCAACCTTATTATTGTACTTGAGCTAACTCAACCTCGCAGTGGTTTAGTACAATAAACCTTTGAGCTCCTTAAGGGACGCCATCATCCTAAACGGATACGGTGACTGACATGATAACTAGCGTGACATACAAGATCGCCACCACCCAAGATGCGAGAATCTTGGTTAGAACATATAACCTCACTCATAACAAGTAAAAGTGATGGTCAAGAACTCATACTCACCTAATACCTTATCGAGGTTTAGATCATCGTGAAGTCACCGAGATCTCGGTTCTTCACGACGGTCGAAAGAAGAACACATCTCACCGTGATCCTTCAATACGTCGAGACGCATCAAAGCATGACAAGCAACTAAGTCAAGTCACTTCTTATCTATACCGCAGCCCTAAACCGACAACTCGCCCTTAAGTCGCCTCACCATGAAACTTTTATATCTCATTAAGCTTCGACCAATCATACGCACTTCTATGATCTTCTACACAATCGTATGATCTAACTTATATATGAGATAAGGGACACGATATATGCAATCAAGTATTCAAAACAGATAGGAGATTGTAATAGTGGTAACAGAAACATTGTATACAAGCTCAACCAAACCGCTTTCAAGATACAAATCCAACAATCTCCCACTTATACTAAAGCAAACTTTGGTATACAATGTGTCTTTCTACTAGCTATTACAAACAACCATCACTTTGCTTCTCCCACTTATACAAAAGTTTCATTTCTAAGTGGGTGCCATCAAGCGCAATCCAAGTCCTCTAACGTGTCCATCGTAGACTTTTGCGGCAGTTCTTCGTGAATGGATCCGCTAGATTTTCCGTCAGATCAATCTTTTCAATCAAGACGCCACCGCCTAACGATTTCTCGTATGACATGGTACTTTCTCTCTATGTGTTTGGTCGCTTGTGGGTCCGTGGTTCCTTCCGAGTTTGCATCGCACCGAGTTATCACAAAGAACTATGATACTCTTGGGCAACCGTGTACCACATCTAGATCCATGAGGTAGTTTTGAACCATACAGCCTCCTTAGAAGCCTCCGGCGGCTACATATTCGGCTTCCATGGTAGAGTCCGCAATGCATCGCCGCTTTGCACTCCGCCAGATACGGCTCCACCTCCCATAGCCCGAGGTCGACTTTTTCTCATCACGGTCGGCTTGAAACCGAGTCTCAGATAACCCAAAGGCATTAGACTATCTGCATGGTAAACTAGCCTATAATCTCGAGTCCTTTCGTGTGCTTGAGTATATGCTTTACTACGATCCAATGAGCTTGTCCAGGTTAGATCGATATCTAGCTACTATGCCTACCGTGATAGCGTATATCGGGCCTCGTGCATAAGATTGCGTACATGAGACTTCCTACGGTGAGCGTAAAGAACTTGTCTCATTTCCTCTATCTCCTTTGCGATCATAGGTGATCGTCTTCAGATAAAGGAACGCCATGTCCGAAAGGTAGCAATCCTTTCTTGGCGGTCTCAGATACTAAAACGAGTAATTACGAGATCAATGTAAGACGCCCGAGATAAGCTCAATATTTTCTTCTTGCGATCTCGGTAAACCTTGATCCCAAGAATGTGCACGCTGCGATCTCCTAAGTCTTCAATTGAAACCGATCGGATAGCCAACTCTTTACGCCCCGATAATGACTTCACGTTGTTGCCAACTAGAAGGATGTCATCTACATAAAGTGCAAGAAATACCACATCACCGCTGACATCTAACCGATACACACAACTCTCGCTAGGCAACTGGTAAATCCATAGACTTTACCACCTCGCCAAAGCGTAAGTTCCATGATCGGAGGTTCGCTAAGTCCATAAATGGACTTCTTAAGCTTCCATACTAGATGCTCTTCACCCTTTACCACATAACCTTCGTGTTGTCGCATATAGATGTCTCTACCTTCCTCAAGGTAACCGCTTAGAAAAGCGGTTTTAACATCCATTTGCCAAACCTCTAGGTTCAACTGGCTGCTATGGCTAGAAGAATTTCGATGGACTTGAGCATTGCTACAGTGAAAAGGTCTCATCGAAATCGATGCCCTCAACTGAGTGTACCCTTCGCCACAAGCCCGGCTTTAAAAGCCGAAACCTCTCCATCGGAATCTCTTCCTCTCAGATATCCACTTACTACCTATGGCTTCCTTGCCATCCGGTAGAGGTGTCTTTCATATACATCCATAGTCAAGTTATGGACTCCATTTCTAAGTCCATAGCGGTGTGCCATGATCTTGCATCAATATCTTGTATCGCCTCTTTGTATGTCCATGGTCGATTATTGCATGTCGTCACCGACTAAACCAAGATTCACCCACGAACATAAATCGCCTCGTGTTGACGAACAACCCTCCCACTACGACGAGGTTCTACAGCACAATGGCAACGGTGGGTGCAGATACTTGTGGTTCTCTAACTTGCACAACTTGTCGTAGTGTAGGTACCACTTGTACGGTCGGTATCTCCAAAGGAACTCGACCCACTTCAATTTCTTGAAGTATCTAGTGCTCGATCCTCCCACTAGACTCGACATCTCGCACCTTCGCCTAATCGGTGGTGGAATACGATCATCTTCTAATTCTTGAAGAATGATTTCAACTTTGGACTTATGATTTTCATATAATCCTCTTCAAGAATCGGCATTAGTGCTAATAATGACCTTCCGATCCTTAGGACTATAGAATAAACCACCTTTCGCTCCTCTAGATAGCCAATAAACGCCTTGCGTCGATCTAGCCTCCAACTTGTCGCCTTCTTGTTCAAAGACATGTCGGATCGCCCATATCTTTATGTGGTTTAAACTAGGCTTGCGCCAAACCACAACCTCGAAGGGTCTTTTCGATCGACTTGGATGGTACTAGATTTAGCAAGCATGCCGATGTTTCTAAGGCATACCCCCGAATCTAAATAGTAATGTTGCATAGCTCATCATTGATCTAACCATTTCTAAAAGAGTCCTATTTCTTCGCCTCCGACACACCATTTTGTCAGTGGTGTGCTCGTGAAGTGCGCCGGAGGTAATCCCACACTTCACTAGATAGTCCATAAACTCGTTATCGAGGTATTCGCCACCGCGATCGTAACGCAGATGACTTGACACTTTACCTAGCTTCGCCTCCACTTCCGCCTTAAACTCTTTGAATTTCAAAGCATTCGGACTTGCGGTGAGCGGTATACGATCCGCACTTGAGTAATCGCCAATGAAAGTGACAAAATACTCGCATTCTCCATTTAGCTTGTGTGGACATCGGTCCACACAGTCGAATGGACTAACTCCAACATTTCTTTGGCTCTATAACCCTTCGCTTTGAAGGGTCCGGTCGACATCTTACCTTCTATACAGTGATTCGCAGATCGGAACGGAGTAACCGTGAGATTACCCAACGCCCATTCTTAGCCGCCTTTGGATCCTATTTAGATTGATGTGACCTAATCTAAGATGCCAGAGAAAAGAGAGTCATCTTCTAAGAAAACTTTCTTTTAGGGTTTGATGAAGATGCAACATAGTTATAGGTATTATGTTTTGCGTAAATAGTATAAAGCTTAATTATATAAGGTGCCAACACGATAACTTCGCCATTTCTTATGATAGAAACACCACTATCAAAAATAACGTAATATCCATGAGTAAATAATTTCAAACAGAACAAGGTTCCACCGAAAATCCGCACATATAAAACGCCTTCAAAACTAAAACTGTTGTCCCAAAACATAAAGAACATCTCCAACCGCAACAGCTCGACTTTCGCGCGTTGCCTATGGAGATCGTTATCTCGCCATCAAACAGCCTCCCTTGTCCGCAGAACCCCGCAAGTGTAACAAACATGATCGGCCATACCAGATCTACTACCCAAGAATGGGTAGAACAAGTCGCTAAACATGTTTCACATTAAAGCAAACGGCGACTTGAGCCTCGAGCATAGGGCACTTGGCCTCCAATGCCCGCCCACCGCACTTAAGCACTTGCCTTTCTCCTTCGCTTCTTCAAGCCTCCTGGCAACCATGTTCTTGCTCCCATTACTCCCACTATTTCCTCGCCTCTACCACCTTTGGTACCCCTTTTCTATTTCCATTTTATGATGAAAATTTTGGGCCCTTAGATGTGCTAGCAAGAGCATGTGCTCCTTTTCCCATAACTCCTTCCGCAAAGAACGAGATCATTAAACAACCGACTAAGTGTAAACTCGGTCTTGCTCATGATCGCATTCACGCCGAAAGTTCTCAAAAGACTTGGGCAGTATTGAGGATGATATCGACCTTGGCTTCACCGCCAATACCTCCTCCCAACCGATCAAGACTATCCATGATGTGTCATGGGGAGACATGTTCATGGACCGAACTTCCTTCTTCCATCTTACACGCCAAGATTTCTCTCATCAGTGGAAGCGATCGTCCGATCCGATTGCCCAAACTTACTCTCGAGACTCACCAAATATCGATCGCGCTCACCATCAATCGATGTCAGCACCGCAAGCCTTTGGACATAGTAGTCATCATATAGCATTTTTAGCCATATTGTTTGACTTATTCCAAAGTCTCGCTGACTCTCGGCGCCATTAGTCGATGTGTCGAAGGGCATCGGGTTTATGAGTAGTGAGAACAAACATGTGTTCTTCAAATATAAGAACATATTCCATGTTTCGCTTCCACTCGATAAAATTTGGACCGGATAACGGATTTTGTGCGAGCATATTGATAATCGCGAAGAGACATATCTGAAACGATAATGTAAACACATAAGCATACGATCGCATATAATTCGTAATAATAATATTGTAACCTTTTGATAAAACAATATTAATTGAAACCTCCAATCGTCCAAGGAATCCCACATGCAAGCCACGCGCAGGGACGCTATGATGAACCCCTTGACTGCACTAAAATATACCTTTTAGTCGCTTAATTTCAATCCATGTCAACTTATCCTTATGACAAATGAAATTAACGATTGGACCTTACTAGACCACATCACTATCGCAAGAAGGGACTTCATGGAAGTTGTACTTGAGGTGATGTCTAAGCATTGACCACAATTTTAACAATAGAAATGAATTCTTAGAATCGGCATACCACTCGGACCATACCGCTTCCAATTCAAATTCTTTTGTTATCTCTTTTATATCTATTTCTAGAGAACTTATGAAAATCACACATGCAGTTAAGCTGCGTGGTCGCTACACATGAAACTCCCACTTCTCAATAGATTTAAAAGTTTTATTTAGAAATCTCATCTAACAAACTTATGATAAACAAAGCAAGCAAGCCACGCAGTGGACGCCACTCACAAAGGTCCTCACTTTGTTTAGAGATCAAAAGGTGGAGGTCTTGACATTTTAATTTGAAAAAATTAATTTGTCGGGTTGCTTGCTTAGTCTTTTATTCAAAAGGTTTGTCCATGCGATCACGTAATCCTAGCATGCTTTTCTATAGAACTCAACATGTAAAACATGCTCGCAGAAATTCTAAAATATGCTTGATAAACGCGATAAACCTAGCATGCTTACTATGCGCATCCAATTACGTAAAACACATAAAGGTTTGTCAACGTAATATAAACATACATAGCATGCTCTTGCATAATTTAAACATCCACGACATGCATATGAACGATAAAATAAAATAAAACGCTCATCGCGCCCAATCGTGAAACCCGCACATTTAAATCTAATCTATTACATAGATTTACAAAGCATGCAATTAAACTTGAAAACGGGCCTCGCGTGCCCGCACGGACCGATTCAACAATGGGCCTCGCGTGCGCGGGCACGGACCGGAAAATCTGAAAAATGGTGCGGGCCGGATCGCCCAATCTGGCCGGGCCACGCGCCAGGGCAAAGCCCGCCGCCCACCCTTCAGGCGCCATCCGCCGCGTGTCCTCGCGGGCTTCCTCGCGATCGCTAAGGCGACCGACGACCCGACGAACATGCGTGGCCATCGCCCGAGCACCGAACGCTCGCCGAGAGACGTCGCCGCCCGCCGGCGAAACTCACGATCGCGAGATCGCCGCCAAGCGCGGGTTTCTCGCGAACGCGCGCCTGCCGCCCGCTAGCTCGCGACGGCCGCGTAGCCTCACGGGTAATCCTCGCGACCGCGAAGCTCGCTGGCGCCAGGATCTCGCGAAACGCGCCCGTCGCCAGCGGCCCTCGCGATCGCCTCGCGATCGCGAGGCTCGCCATGAAACCGCCCAGATGACCGCCGAGACTGTTTTTCCGTCGTTTCGTTCTTCATTATTTCGTCTTCGTTCTTCTTTACGAGATAAGATTTACAGTAATAAAATCTAATCTAACCACGGATTTTCGTGGTGTAAAACAAAACCCAACAAAACAATAAACGAGCCACGATGAACAGCGGATCCACAATTAATAAAACGCACGTAATAATCAAACGCGAATTAATCCAACAGAGCCAAGATTCGATCCCGTGCTCGATACCAATTGTAGGGTAAACGATGTTAACCTCGCCCGAGGATCCATCTTGGATATTTAATTCACCATACATTGATTATAAACCTAGCATGCGCCTATATAATTAAATCGCAACACGTTGGTGTTTTCACGTGTTTACCTTTGGATCCGAAGAGGTCGATGGAACGAGATGAAAGGATCGAACGGATCGGACTCACGCTTGACCTTCCGGATCAGATCCCGTTGCCCTATCTCCAACGCCGAGTGAGGACGATCTATGGAGAATGCTCGAAAATCACCCTTTGCTCTCTTCACTATTTTCAAAAATCCTCTCAAGAGAACTATGAGGGGCGAAAATCTTGTGGTCAATATGTGAGCATTCACCTGACTTTATCTCATACCTTATATTTATAATGCACTACCTTAATCCCATATGAAAATTACCATAATCCTATATGGAAATTACCATAATCCTATATGGAATATTACCATAATCTTAGGATTATTTCCATACTCTCAGGATTATTTCCATACTCTCAGGATTATTACAATAATCTTATATGGAAATGATCTATGCATATATCATAAATATAATAATATCCTTGTGGGATAAAGAGAATAAAATCTTGCCATAGGAGCAATAGGGGCCGATTTTCCTCTTGCTAGGGGCCTGATGGGCCACCGTGGATCAAATGCAAGGAATAAAGATGGGCCTTAAATAAATTAATTATCTTATGTTCACCCGTAACATAAATTAATTTATAAACATTCGATCATGCCACTAGAGAAAGAATGTTGACTTACCCCTTTATTACCGGTTGAGTCGGGCTTGCACTTAGACATTACGAATCCTCAGATTTAAGATATCGAACGTCCATTAATCATTTATAGCAATCAATCGCTTAAAGCGATTAATAACTTCATTTCTTAAGTAGTACCACTCAACCTTATTATTGTACTTGAGCTAACTCAACTGCGGGGTTTAGTACAATAAACCTTTGAGCTCCTTAAGGGGACATCATCATCCTAAACGGATACGGTGACTGACATGAGATAACTAGCGTGACATACAAGATCGCCACCACCCAAGATGCGGAGAATTTGGTTAGAACATATAACCTCACTCATAACAAGTCAGTGATGGTCGCAACTCATACTCACCTAATACCTTATCGAGGTTTAGATCATCGTAAGTCACCGAGATCTTGGTTCTTCACGATGGTCGAAGAAGAACACATCTCATCGTGATCCTTCAATACGTCGAGACGTACAAAGGCATAGACAAGCAACTAAGTCAAGTCACTTCTTATCTATATCGCACCTAAATCGACAACTCGTCCTTAAGTCGTCTCACCGTGAAACTTTTATATCTCATTAAGCGACCAATCATACGGACTTCTGCGATCTTCTACACATCGTATGATCTAACTTATATATGAGATAAGGGACACGATATATGCAATCAAGTATTCAAAGCAGATAGGAGATTGTAATAGTGGTAACAGAAACATTGTATACAAGCTCAACCAAACCGCTTTCATGTACAACCAACAGAGCCGACCTCGGAGATCACCCGAGCGTACTCCTTGAACATTGCCCGGGAAGCGACCTCGACCCAGCCATGCTTGACCTTGTCGAAGTCAGGCATGGAGGCCGCCAGCTCCTCCAGGTGGTCTGACACCACCCGAGTCCTGAGCACGGCGGCCAGGTCGGAGATGAAGGCTGAGAAACTCTCCGACTCGACGAGCTTGCTGGCGAAGGCCCTCAACATTGGCCCCTGACCTGCCAGCATGGCACTCCTCTCGTCGGCGAGCTCCTTCTTCGCCCCAGCCGCCTCCTCGCGCGCCTCCTCAAGCTCCCCTCGAGCGACCTCCAGCGCCCAAGCTTTCTTCTTCAGGGCGGCCTCGGCAGCAACCTTTGCGGCATCAGCTTCCGCCTCGCGGTGCGCCACAGAGCAGCGTCAAGATCTGCCTGCAGCAGAAGAAGCTCCCGCTGCAACACCTCACACCGAGCGTAGCTCTCGATGATATACCCGACAGCGTGGTGCAGCTCCCCAATCACCGAACTCACTTCCTGAAGAACAACACAAGTCAGTACGCATCACAGAACAGATAAAAACAAATATGCAAGAGATTTATACCTTAGGGAGGGATACGGCCGAGCTGGAGGCCGGCACCTCACATGCGATACGGGGCTGAATATGTTTCTCCGATGCCGAACTCGACCCCGGCAGAGGTACCGTCATCAGTTGGTTGAGATCGTCAACCACCACGGGGGTCTTGGTAGGCTCATTCCGCCTCGCCTTCTTCTTCGGTGGCGCCTTGCTCGGCGATGATGAGGCCTTCTTTCGTGCCTCCAGCTTCACTACACAACAAGAAAATTTTGTTAACACGGTGAGATCGGACATATGAGAATAAGAAAAGAGGTGCCTCACCCACTCCGACCCCGACCACGGGCCTTTGACCTATGTATGCTCGATCCGCATTATTGGTCATCCTCGGTGAAACTTATAGAAATTTCACCGAGCATGTTGAGTTGATCCTCTATGTAGCCGAGTGGCTTCACCTTCACATCTTTCATTCTACCCAGCCCCCACTCGTAGCTCGGGTGCCCATCAGCCCTCAAAAAGAAATATTTGTTTTGCCACTGCGGCACCTTCGGCGACTACACCCTAAACCACCGCCGAGGTGAAAATAGTACAATCCTCCGTATTCTCGGCTAAAATCGCATCAAAACCTCGAAGGAGAACTCCTCGGCTATGCCATAACAAGAAAGCCCCATCCCAACCACCGACCTAATGGAGTTTGGGAAAAGCGGCATATAGAATTTGGAAATACTCACGAATGTGCAAAAAATGGGAGCTAACGAAAACCTAAGACCAGCCCTCATGGCGTCTACATACACCGTTATGAACCCCTCGGGAGGAGCCAAAGCTCGGTCGCGGGATCGGCGAGCACCACTGTGCCTCCGCGGAAGGTGGCATTCTCGCCTACTCTAATTACGTCGGCGGCGGTGGAGGCGATCTAACGTCTTTGACCTTATAATCATCCCAAACAGAGGAGACTTCCGGCACCTTAGCACTAATACCCGGTGACCTACGGTCAGGTATGACACATATAATCCCTAATCTCAATAACATTTTGGGAGGAGATGAATGGGCGGGGCCTTGACCCGACAAAGAAGAAGATCATGAAGTCATACTTACTTTTAAAGGAAGGATTTCGCTTCTCCGATGAATTTGAGAAAGGATTTACGCAAAACTCAAATTTTTTCCTCCGGAACGATGGGAAGAAGAAAGTGAGCAGTTTCATTCGGACCTATTTATAGTACAAATGGGCGCCCAAACCCGCCGTTTCAACTTCCCACGTGGCTAATTGCGATTTGATGTGGAGTAGACGTGCGCACGTGTTTCGAGTATTTCCAACTGTCTGGCGCGTATGACGTGATCAAGGACACGCTGACACACCGGTCTAATCGTGCAATCATCACTCTGACTCCGGACCTCGGCTTCGTCCTTCCAAGCGACGTCGCTATCCAACGTCAGACGATCCAAGTCGGACCACGTTATCATCTAAACAGATATCGCTATTCAGCTCGGTCCTCGGTATCATCCAGACAGATATCTCTATTCAGCTTGGTCCTCGGTATCATCCAGAAGGGTATCTTTATCCAGATCGGGTCTCGGTATTACTCGGATGGATATCACTATCCAGGTCGGACCTCGACATCCTCCTGCAGGAAATCTCTGTCCCATGACAGACGACTCAGTTCGGTCCTCGACAAGCGGTGCACGCCCAGGCCGACAAACCGTCCAACTCAGTTCGGACCCAGATCGTCAGATTCAACCCTAACATCAAAAAGACAACACCTTCGACAACAACCTCAGCCGAGCACCAACCAGCCTCGGCAAAATACAATCCTCACCTCACCTCGGCATAGTTGTTACTCGACTATTTGGGGGGTATGATGGGATATGGCCCAACCGCTCAGGCCCACTGGCAAGCCCAAACGAGCTGGGCTTGACCTAATGACGGCCCCACGCGGTTAAGCCTAAAGCCCAGCGTCTAAACCCTAATCAAGACCAAGTCAAAGGCGCAAATCGTGGCCAGTTATGGAAGGAGATCGTGGTCAGTTATGGAAGGAGATCGTGATCCCACAAATCGAGAATCGATGTGACAAGATCCACAAACATGTATAAATAGAGGTTAAATCGACGGTAGAAGGGTTGACAACTTATTGAATACTAGAGCTTTTTAGATACACTCATTGTAATCCGATTATAGTGAAAGTATTGAGGATCATCACCTCCGTGGACGTAGATCTCATTCTTGATCGAACCACGTAAAAACCCTTGTGTTCTCTACTGCTTTACATAAATCTCGTCTATTTACATACACTAGATTTATCAAATAGCAACTTGGGAAGCACCGATACGTGAATGAGGCCACCGTCCCCATCCCGAGGATGTCTCGGATACGAATACGCCGAAAATATGTATTTTTCACGTATTTTTTTATTTTTAATAAAAAACGTCAAAATATGTCCGAAAATATGTGTATTAAGTGGTCAAATACGTTTTAGTGTACGTTCAAAATCTAATTAAAGATAAATTTAAACCTACCCATGAAGAACCTAATCGAAATCGCCGCCGCGCTACCCCACGCCACCCAGCACCGTGCCGCCCCACGCCTGATCCGGCCGTGTCGATGCCTCCCATTGCGTGGTGCAGCTTCCATCGCGCCACGATCCTCCGTCGTGCCATGCAGCCCATCTCTTCTCCGCTGTCCGCCTCTTCCTCCCCACTTTGTCCTGTCATGCGGTCTTGTTCACACCGTAGTGGTTGTCGACGGCAACCTTCACTGGAGGTAGGAGACGGTGAGTGTTTGAGAGAGAGAGAGAAGACTTGTAGTGCGACGCTTAGGGTTTGTTTTGAAACATAGAAAGAGAGATAATAGAAGTTGGGTTTGGGATTTGACCACTTAATACATTATGTGCTGTGGAATTTGTGTTGGTAATCTGTATATCGTTTGACATTTGTAGCTATTTTTTGTTTCAAGGAAAAAAGGATTTCTGCCTTGATAGGTTTCAAAAAAGGGTCGAGAAAGGTATTGGAACGATGATTATTTAGTTCTGAGTTCCTAGAATCATCTCTGCTCTGATACCATGTTAAAACATGGTATAAACATATTGTAGAATTGAGGCTGTAAATGTTGTGTATTATTACTCATTACAGAGGCCCTTTTATAGGGTTGAAAACAAATGTATAAGGAAAGATCTTGTATAAGGAAAGATCTTGTTAATCTTGTTAATTGATCTTTTTGATTTCTTTTCCTTTCTTCCAACACATATCACTTAGCTTAACTGTCAGTTGACTCAATCCCTATTCGTTAACGTTGATAAAAATTGAAAAGTTTTCGGAATCCAACATACACAAAACAAAAATAAGACCAATAATAATAATAATAATAATAATAATAATAATAATAATAATAATAATAATATAATAATAATAATTCTAATTCAAGGAGCATATATGGTATGTGGACTTGTTCAAACTTGACATTAATTCCGATAATAAGTTTTTGTACAGGATTGAAGTTGTCGAGTACAGTAGTCAACTGCAAAGAACATATAAAATTATTAATATGATGGAATTTAAATTTTTATAGCATCTTTAGTTATAAATTTATCAAGTCTTTAATTAAGGTTTATTTTAAAGAAAATAAAGAATTTTAGTGTATATATTATCAAGTCGATTAAAGTGTTCGATAAATAAAATACATTCCTCGATATAGGATTTGGATTAGTAATAATAGCAACAATAAAGAATCAAATCCCTCCAAGTACACAACAAAACAATGGGCATTCTCTATATAAAAAGTAGACATCTGAGATTTAAATCTCATAGCAACCCTTCCTCGAACTCGTTTATAATATAATATATAAAAGAATTTATTTATGGTCAAAATGTCACAGGTTCGAAGCCCACTAATATATTTATAAGTCTGAATCAGTCATATCCAATTTTTCAAGTGTGATTTTTTCGTCCTTTATGATTTGCAGGTTATTGCATAGGAATATGAAATTTACTAAGTGCATATCAAAAATAGCAGTTGCATGTTCTCTATAAATTAAAAAAAAAGAACTCAAACAACTTTCTATAACTTAAAATAGGATTTGTCACATATCAGCCTTTCTATAAAGACTAGCAGCTTTCATTATGTCAGCCCAACTCTTCTTTAGCTAAATATATGATTTATGAGGCCGGTTGTATTTAGCCCATTCAGTTGTCGGGCCAGAAAGAAACAGTACTGCTTGTATTTCAAATTCCAAAAAAATATTTATTTTACATCACTTGAATTCCCCCACGTTGTTTCCGCCGAGAAATTTTCTTACATAATCTTTTATTTTGTGCTTAATTTATTAATAATGTTGTAGATATAGGTATACCCTATATAGGGCTTATTTTGTGTGAGATCGTTTCATTGTGACATGAGATTGAAATCCAAATATAAACTCATTCAATTATATGTTTGTAATTACAAACACCAGTGAAATTACATATGCAATTTGGAATATGAGTTTGGATTCAGATTTGATATGTTTCATGATGATGAATCAATCACACATTACATTATTATTTTCTTTAATAGATTCCTATTTAACAATATAAAATTTAATAATATTTATTTTAGGTAAATAGATGATAGTATATGTAGTAGGAAATTCGTTTGTCCATTTTACTTTTCAAAAATATTTTGTTAGTCAGTTCGAGAAGAGGAAAGGAACCATAAATTTGGAGAAGGAAATATCACTACCACATATAGCGATTACTAATTCTCCTAATAGAGACCCCTCCCCCCCAAAAAAATAAAAATAAAAAATAAAATATAATGGCTGTCTTATGGCCTAGCCACACGTGCAATTGACCAATATATTGCCTACTTAACCCCATTATCAATCGCCAGCTAACAATATAATTATTAATGTAATCAACAACTCATAATATCATATCCTTCATCATAAAAACTCCTATACACTTGTCCGTATTGTGTGGATAGATAAAAATATTATTTTTTATTAAGAAATGTATCATTTATATTAAAGAAATTATCATTTGCTTAACTATCATTTACATTAAAAAAATATATCAAATATCATTTGTACTGAAGAAAAGTATCAAAAACCGCATGTGCGGACGGATGTATAGGAGACCACCTCATTCTTCAAAGCTAGTAAAACACAAACTGACTAACAAATTCTTAAAATTAAATTACACGCTTGTGTTGAAGACAAATGATGTATCCTATGAGATGGCATTATGTTTATTCTAATTTAAATATTGCAGATTGAAATTGATTTGTCTTAGATTCTCTAAGCAAAGCCCACGAATGTAGCTGATTGCACAAGGCCTCCGAAAATGTAAATTGAAGGTTTTTGTTATTTTATTTGACTAGTGTATGACCCGTCGAATTTCGATGGAAAATCACTTTATATCGTAATTTATAATCATACTTGTTAATCATGAGAATCTGTTTAAAATTATAAATATAACATGTTGTAATAATTGGTTATTCATTTTAGTAACAATTCGAACATTACAAAATATATTAATAATAAATTAGAATAAATAACAAAAGATTAAAAAGTTAGAGAAACTACTTGTATAGAATTTATATATTCATGCATATCACAAACTTCGATTTTAAAAATTGGTTTTACTATTGATTCTCGTCCGAAACTTACGTAATAATACCAGTTAATTATCTAATCCCATTTAAAATTTATAAAATATCTAAATAGTTAAATATAAGTTGTTTCAATAATAAATCACTTAATGAGATTTCATAATTTCAAAACCTAAATCTAAATCCATTCAAAACCAAAATAAAAAATAAATAAAATACTTGAATCCCACTATTTTTTATAAAACTTCACATATTCAAAACCTAAATCTATTTTATATTTTGGTGTTTATTTCCATCGCAACGGAATATTTCTAGTTTATTTTAAGATTATAGATTTTCTTACTAAATATGTATCGATTCATGTTTTTGTTGATATACCAGATTTAATTATATTTAAGACTACAAGTTTTATTTTATGTTTTCATTTTTATTTCCACCGCAGTGGATTATTTTCTATTTTATTTCAAGATTGTAGATTTTCTTAGTAAATATGTATAGATTTATTTTGGATGAGCTAGCTAATGAAATCGTGACACTTTTACTAATCCCTAATCCTGCTAATTACCTAAATCTATTTATAATATATCTAAATAGTTAAATATAAATTATTACGATAATTGGTTATCAATCTTAATTAAACATGTAGTATAATGATTAATAATAAATTCCATATACTTGAAGTCCACATTATTTTTTTCTAAAATATTTTTCTTATCCATTCTTGTCTCAAACTCTTATAGTAATGCATACTAATTATTCAAATATATTTATAATATATTCCACATTAATTTTATGTATCTTAATTAAATATGTAGTACAAAGATAAATAATAAATTCCACATACTTGAATTTCACATTAATTTTTTCTAAAATATTTTTCTTATCCATTTTTATCTCAAACTCGTATAGTAATGCATACTAATTACTCAAATATATTTATAATATATCTAAATAATTAAATATAAATTATTAAATAATTGGTTATCTATCTTAATAAAGTCCGAATAGTATAAAGTAACATAAATAATAAATAGTATACTGCCTCTAATTACCTAAATTTGAATCTATTTTTTTATTTTGGTTTTTAAGATTATAGTTTTTCGTAGTAAATATGTATTGATTCATGTTGAAGACTATTGAAGATTATTTTGGTTTTTAAGATTATAGTTTTTCTTATAGTTTTTATTTTGGTTTTTAAGATTATAGTTTTTGTTATTGTGTTGAAGACAACTGATGTATCCTATGTTGCATTATGTTTATTCTAATTTAAATATTGCAGATTTAAATTGATTTGTCTTAGATTCTCTAAGCAAAGCCCACGAATGTAGCTGATTGCACAAGGCCTCCGAAAATGTAAATTGAAGGTTTTTGTTATTTTATTTGACTAGTGTATAACCCGTCCGTCGAATTTCGACGAAAATCACTTTATATCGTAATTTATAATCATACTTGTTAATCATGAGAATCTGTTTAAAATTATAAATATAACATGTTGTAATAATTGGTATTCATCTTAGTAACAATTCAAACATTACAAAGTATATTAATAATAAATTAGAATAAATAACAAAAGATTAAAAAGTTAGAGAAACTACTTGTATAGATTTTATATATTCATGCATATCACAAACTTCGATTTTAAAAATTGGTTTTACATTGATTCTCGTCCGAAACTTACGTAATAATACCAGTTAATTATCTAATCCCATTTAAAATTTATAAAATATCTAAATAGTTAAATATAAGTTGTTTCAATAATAAATCACTTAATGAGATTTCATAATTTCAAAACCTAAATCTAAATCCATTCAAAACCAAAATAAAAAATAAATAAAATACTTGAATCCCACTAATTTTTATAAAACTTCTCATATTCAAAACATAAATCTATTTTTATATTTTGGTGTTTATTTCCATCGCAACGGAATATTTCTAGTTTATTTTAAGATTGTAGATTTTCTTACTAAATATGTATCGATTCATGTTTTTGTTGATATACCATATCTAATTATATTTAAGACTACAAATTTTATTTTATCTTTTCATTTTTATTTCCACCGTAATGGATTATTTTCTATTTTATTTCAAGATTGTAGATTTTCTTAGTAAATATGTATGGATTTATTTTTGTTGAGCTAGCTAATGAAATCGTGGCACTTTTACTAATCCCTAATCCTGCTAATTACCTAAATCTATTTATAATATATCTAAATAGTTAAATATAAATTATTACGATAATTGGTTATCAATCTTAATTAAACATGTAGTATAATGATTAATAATAAATTCCATATACTTGAAGTCCACATTATTTTTTTCTAAAATATTTTTCTTATCCATTCTTATCTCAAACTCTTATAGTAATGCATACTAATTATTCAAATATATTTATAATATACTCCACATTAATTTTATGTATCTTAATTAAATATGTAGTACAAAGATAAATAATAAATTCCACATACTTGAATTTCACATTAATTTTTTCTAAATATTTTTCTTATTCATTCTTGTCTCAAACTCGTATAGTAATACATACTAATTACTCAAATATATTTATAATATATCCAAATAATTAAATATAAATTATTAAATAATTGGTTATCTATCTTAATAAAATCAGAATAGTATAAAGTAACATAAATAATAAATAGTATACTACCTGCTAATTACCTAAATCTAAATCTATTTTTTTATTTTGGTTTTTAAGATTATAGTTTTTCTTAGTAAATATGTATTGATTCATGTTGAAGACTATCGAAAATTATTTTGGTTTTTAAGATTATAGTTTTTCTTATAGTTTTTATTTTGGTTTTTAAGATTATAGTTTTTGTTATTTTTTTTTTGGTCATTAAATACCGAAATTTTAAAAACCACGTCACAATGGACTCGAACCCGAGACCTTTGTTCTCAAGCATTAACCACTAGGTCAACACACGCACACAATATAGTTTTTGTTATTGTGTTGAAGACAAATGATGTATCCTATGAGATGGCATTATGTTTATTCTAATTTAAATATTGCAGATTGAAAATTGATTTGTCTTAGATTCTCTAAGCAAAGCCCACGAATGTAGCTGATTGCACAAGGCCTCCGAAAATGTAAACTGAAGGCTTTTGTTATTTTATTTGATTTCATCTTTGAGTCTCACATCAGCACCCAAAGGCTATAAGTTCGATCTAATTAATCCTGGTTTTCTGCTTAGATCAAGTTACGCAGAGCTCCCCTATGTGTAGCGGCTGCAATTGTAATTATATTATACAAAATAAATAAATAAAATATAGATTTAATTAGATGAAAGAATACATCATTTGAGCTACAAAGACTAACATCAACAAATTTGACTATTGCAGATTATTGGAGAAATTTTGTAGGCCTCCGACATGGCAGAATGTTCAGTTCAATTATTTTAATGTAGTAGAGCATTTGATACAAGTTTGTCTTTTCTGGTTATCTTTTGTGGAAAAAGAAATTTAAAAATCAAGCCGGATTCTTTTTGTTTTTTTGCACAATAATACGTGATATACAATTATATTATTAAAAGAAAATACAAAATAACAGAGAAATAGAGACTTATCACATGATTAATAATTCAAATTTCCATTAAAAACACTTATACAAATAAACACAGCAGCAGATCATGTTCCCTTGATCTTAAAAATCCAGTTATTTTTCTAATTACTCTAATGCTCACACAGCTATGTTTCTTGATTTCCCCTATTTTGCAGACAACCCCATTTATGCAATTCTTAAATTATTCTCTGAAATCCAGCAGATCGGAACTTTCCTCCCCACCCCCCTTTCTCACACACACTCACACTCACACTCACACGTACAGATACATATATATATATATATATATATAGGTGATTCAAGAATGAATGAAAAATATCTCACAAATTAATTTCATTCAAGAAACTAGCTATCATCACAAAATATTTGGTTCTAGTCCACTAAAAAAATGGCTAAGTTTCTTGTTTTCTTCTTGTGTTTGGTGTTAACGAAATCCCAGTTAATTTTAGCAATGTCGGAATCACCCACGGCGGCGCCGAGAAAAGTCGGAAGGCATACTGTACTAGACAATCCCGTCGCTTCACTGCTGAGCTCGGCCGAAGCGCCGAGCGCGGACGAAAGCAGCGTTGCTTCTGCAGAAGTGAGCGCCACCGGCGAGGAAAATGCACCTGCTGGACAAGAAGAGGAGATGAAAACCAACCACCGCCGCCGCTCTTCCGATAAATCAGTCGCCGGCGGCGGAGTGATTGTCGGCGGTTTAGCCACCACTTTTTTGGTGGCTATTTTCTGTTATATACGAGCAACGCGGAGAAAAGCGGCGGAGCCCGGCTCCCCGACGAATTCGAATCCTTCCGTTGGAAGGAGAAGCGAGGCAGCCGCTTCACCAGTTTAATTTATAAAATAAAATATAAGAATTGAAATAGAATAGTTATATATATATATATATAGCTATATATTTTATTCTACTTTTTTTTGGGTATAAATTGTTACCGCTATTGTGTTATTATTAGGTAAGTTTGCCTGAGTAAATGTAGGTACAAATGAGAAGATATGATATGAGTATTTTTATCTTTATTATTAATTTTTTAATTTTATATTTTTAATGAGATATGAGTCAAAATAAAATTAACTCAAATGATTATCAACAGTATTGGGATATGTTAAAGTTTCAATCGATTTAAGTAAACAATTGACTGAATTAACCTATACTATTTTTATCTATCCAAACTAATTCTCAAAAGTAAACATCACTTTAATGAATAATTACCATGTTAGGGAACGATTGGTTTGGTGGATGAGATATATAATATTGATAGAAGTATGATTGAACTAATTGGATTGTTTAGATATATATTTCGGATTGATTGATGATAAATTAAAGAATTATGAATAAAATATAATATAATGCAAAGAATATTGTCGTTTTCCTTCAATTTGCAGCCACCTGAGTTTGGTAAGAGTATTTTTAGAATTTTACATTATGGATTGAAAGATTACTAACACCCAACTCAAATTCACGAGTAGAGTTATCCATCACAGATCGGATCATTCAAATCAAACATATAATTAAATTAAATTATTTATCAATAATATCTTATCAATCAACTCAAACACTCCTCATGGTATTGCTAAATTAAGAATACACATAACAAATTTTAAAACTTTTTGCATATTGTAAAAAATACTTATACTCCAAAAGCTAATACAGCACACTCTAAATGAATTATTAAACGCTTATTTTGAAATTTGTCTTGTGAGTTCCATTTAAATTAGTCTCATTCTATTAGCAAAGGATAGCGGAAAAATTAAATTCAAAGAATTAACCTTACCATATCGATTTTTTTGTTGTATTTAGTGGTAACATGGCATATTTCATTTCATATATACTATACTAAAATGTATAAAAAATCGCACGTGCAAAATCTAATTGTATATTTCAAAAAAATCATATATATATATATATATATATATATATATATATACTTCCTCCGTCTCCCAAATTTATTTATATCATTCCTTTTGGAATGTCCTCCAAATTTGTTTTATGTCATTTATGGATATTACCCACAAAAAAATCCTACTTACTATCCTCATCAACACCACTTATTTATACAGTTTATCACACATGACACACCACCAATTAATTTAGAGGTGGTCTCTTGTGCGGACGTCCGCATGTGTGGATATTGATAATTTTTTTCCGTACAAATGATACTTTCATTCGGTGTAAATGACACTTCAAATTAGAAGGTAAAAGATAAATGATAGTTTTTAATATAAATGGTATTTTTCTTAAGAATAAATGATACTTTTGGACGTCCGCACCATACAGACAAATGTACAAGAGTTTTTGTAATTAATTTAACATTACACTAATATGATGTCCATTCTCTATTCACAATACACTCCACAACTTTTATTAGAACTCACACCAAAGATTCATAAGAACAAATTTGGGAGTGGGAGGGAGTATTATTCAAATTGCCAGAAATACCAATTGCCAAACTCTTATGTATTCTAAATTAACTTATTATGTCCTTATTAAGATTAATTTTTATTCATTTACAGTCATTTTAGTGAGTAGCGTTGTGTTTGTAGGCTCTATTATAAATGTAAAAATCCGTTCGCACAGTGCGGACGGTCAAAAGTATCATTTGTTTTTAAGAAAAATATCATTTACATTGAAGAAAAGTATAATCTATTGTTTATCATGTATTCAAAGTATCATTTACATTGAAAAAAAGTATCATTTAAACTAAAGAAAAGTATCAAAATCCACACACAAGAAATAATATAATTAATAGAATTCATTTAGTATATGCAAAAATTTGTTCATTACTTGTACTCTTTTTTGACATTTACCATTAGCACAAAAATTATATCATATATAAGAATCTCAAACATACCATTAGCACAATACTCTTTTTTCAAGAGTTAGTGAACATACCATTGGAATAATACACTTTTTCATAATATCCCTTCGCCACGATATCCAACGCAACGGTGGAGATTCATGGCGAGACGGAAGACTTTTTCAAGGCCCACAACATCGATGTCATAAAGATTGTTCGCTAGACCTTCTGCCTTCCCCACATCAACGATTTTTTCTTCACTCAGTTGGATTCTTAGTATGTGGAGGAGATGATGAGGAACATTGTTGTGAATCCGGACAGCCTCGTCGTCGTCAATGCGCTCCCGGACAGCACCTCCTTCGATCCCGGCAGCGGCTCAATGACTCGTTCCTGGTAACTTTCTCGACACCTGCACATAACAAGGAAAGAAGCAACAAAGAAACAAGAAAAAAAGAAAAGTAGAGATAAGATTGGATAAACTCGGCTCAGGTGCGATTTCTCCGTCGTTGCAACACGCCTTCACGGTGTCCAAATAGGAGATCACAAACTCGTTGACACAGCAACAACCCACAACCCAAACCCCTAACCTCTAATAGCTCTCCACAAAGAAGATACTACTACCTCACCAAGAATTCCACAAAGAAATTGATACCAAGGCTAAGAATGGAGTCTGACTAACAATACAGAAAAAATCGGCGCCTCACTTCTAATTGATATCACAGTATTGCTGTCCACCTCTCAAACCTATTATAACTTACCTTTATACTAATTGAAGGAAGGAATGGAGGCGGCAGTAGTAGGTCAAGAGGTAAGAGGGTGAATGGGCTTTTAATTAATGTGTGGGCCAACAAAATATAACAATCTCCACCTTTACCCAACCGTGTTCTTTGCGTGCATCGGAGAACAAACCGCACAATCATCCTTGCGAGTGTCCCCTGCAAAATCACACGACAGAAGCGAGGAACAAGACGATAGACACACGGTCTATACATGATCACAAAGATCAACCAAGGTAAATTAACCGTGTTCATACCTGCAAAAAAGATACCCAGGAAAATACCACAAAGCACAAAGATATCTGACACACAGATAGAAACTCACAAAGCAATCACAAAGCATGAAGGCAACTAATACACAATTAGAAGCTCACCAAGAAACATCACAAAGCATAAAGGCAACTAATACACAATTAGAAGCTCACAAAGAAACATCACAAAGCTACAGAAGATCACAAAGATCTTCATAATCATCACATAGACGGTAAACCACAAAGATTGCTATCACTAAGCTAACATAGATCACACAGATCATAAAACACAAAGCATATCACAAAGTCACGAAGCCATCACGAAGACACGAAGACGCGAAGCTGGCACTAAGCCACCAAACCACAAAGCCACATAGGATGAACCACAAAGGTATCTTCACAAAGAACAAATCATGAGCATAAAGAAAAGGGAAGAAGCTCCACCTCAAAGTGAGCAACCACAGAGACACACAAGGAAACAAATTCCTGAGCTCATGCACCCTAAACTTAAAGCTCAACCACATAGCTCCACCTTAGAACAAATCACACGTGGTTACTTCATTAGTAACCACATTAGTCTGATCAACATGTTGATTTTCTTAGGACAATCCTTTATATAGTGACCCGCTTCACCACAACCATAGCACTTCCTAGGTTTAAATCTAAGTTTGACTTCCCTTATCATGAAACATTTTTCCACCCCTAGCATGCATGACTTTATCCAGCTTCTTGTGCACCGTTATCAAGTTTTAAATCTAATTCCTTATTTTTCAAAGCACTCACAATGTTGTCAAGCGTCACATTATCTCTACCATACTTAATAGCGATTTAACATCACCGTAAGAATCGTGAATAGCATTTAAAAGCATAAACGAGCATAATCATCAATATGTTTATCGCCAACAATTTTATGTCTTGAACTAACTTAGTGAATTCATCCACATTTTCATTAACACCTTTAGACATGTCAAGTTTAAAACGGAAGAATCTTTCAATCGTAAACATTTTAGAAGGCAATGACGTTCCGAGATATAATTCTTCAAGTTTTGACCACAAATCTTTTGTAAGTCATCCTTCCTACTTTTCTAAGAACACACTCGGATAAATTCGTGATAATGGCGACAAAGCAAGACGATTCATTTGAAATTTCTTTTTCTCATCAACTTCATTATCATAAGAATCATCAATTACTTGATAAACACCTTGTTGAATTAAAATACATTCCATTTTCTGTTGCCAAAAACCAAAGTCCGTTTTACCATCAAAAGGTGCCAAACCATAATTTGCCAAAGAAGACATAACGACACACAATAAAACCAAAGAACAAATATATAAGCCTTAATGCAGCGGAATACAAATCAGAGTAGCAAATATACTCAAGGCAAATAAATTTTTGATTTAATCACGCAGCCTAAAAACAAGTGACACGTTGGTAAACAGAAGCAAAACCCAATCCTATACTGCGCCAATCGGCAGTTTTCTAGAATTTTAAAAGCAGAGGTTTTAGTCGCTTACCCGGCAAAGGCTAAGATCGAAGCACCGTTTTACTGCGGGCGATCTGAATCGCTGATTCGCGACGTGACAACGAGACAAACCTCGCTCGATACCACTGTTGTGAATCCGGACAGCCTCGTCGTCGTCAATGCGCTCCCGGACAGCACCTCCTTCGATCCCGGCAGCGGCTCAATGACTCGTTCCTAGTAACTTTCTCGACACCTGCACATAACAAGGAAAGAAGCAACAAATAAACAAGAAAAAAAGAAAAGTAGAGATAAGATTGGATAAACTCGGCTCAAAAGTGCGATTTCTCAAAATCGTTGCAACACGCCTTCACGGTGTCCAAATAGGAGATCACAAACTCGCTGACACAAAGAACAACCCACAACCCAAACCCCTAACCTCTAATAGCTCTCCACAAAGAAGATACTACTACCTCACCAAGAATTCCACAAAGAAATTGATACCAAGGCTAAGAATGGAGTCTGACTAACAATACAGAAAAAATCGGCGCCTCACTTCTAATTGATATCACAGTATTGCTGTCCACCTCTCAAACCTATTATAACTTACCTTTATACTAATTGAAGGAAGGAATGGAGGCGGCAGTAGCAGGTCAAGAGGTAAGAGGGTGAATGGGCTTTTAATTAATGTGTGGGCCAACAAAATATAACAAACATGATGGAAGAAAGCACCCTTCTAACGCCCACCCTGAAGAAAAGTTCATTCCTACCCAAGTATAAGCTGATGATACGCATCATTCATGTATGCTTCTTAGGATTGTTGGGGTCATGGGACCGGGTTTCTGAAAAACAATAGATAATGTTGGCCGTGTTATTGTTCAACGTGGATATCAACTGGGAGCAAACCTTTGTTTCCAACATGCTGGCTGACCAGAAGGTTTTCAGGAGGGAAAACCAGATCAAGCTAGGAGGGAAGGTCTCCTCTATTATACTGGAGACACTAAAGATAAAGAATGTCCCATGGTTTAACTTCATGGAGGTCCGCTCTAGCAACATGATGATGTAGTCTAATGCGCTGGCTCAATTGATCATGAGACTGAAGGCGATAGCCCGTAAACCTGCAAAGGGATTCGTCATCCAGGTGGGTCTAAGAGAAAGAGGTCAGCAAGGCCATTTCCAGCAGGTAAGGAAAAGAAAGTGGTGGAGAAGGAGACAGAGACGGAAGAGTCATAAGAAGAGAGCCCAGAACAGTCGTCGTTGAAGAGGAGGAGAAAAACTATTGCTGAGATGGCTCAGCAAATGCAGTTCAATAAGCTTAAACCGGAGCCTGAGCCCAACCCCAGTCCAAGACCAGCTCATTCCTCTACCCATTTTCACTCACCCATAGACTCCCAGCCATCCCTACCCACAACCTCACCGCCTCATTTACTAGCACCCCCACATCAGGCGAATTTTCTCAGCCACAACCTGAGGTAAGCCCAACACATATATTCACAACCTCACCTTCACAACCAATCATTTCTAACCACTCTATTGAATCCTCCGAGGGATAGAGATAACCCTCGAAGCCCAGCTTGCTTCCCGAATTACCAATCTGAAAAACCTTTTTACCCAGAGAGCTTATTCTTACCTAACCAAAAAATTTCCTATTTTCACTACAACAAAAAACATATATTGAGGCACTTATTTAGAGGCATTTTTAATTAAGTGCCCCCAAATATGTTATTGGGGCAATTAGTTGGACAAATTAAGTTTAGAGGCACATTTGAAATCCCTCTCTCTCATTCTCACACAGAAAAATTTCAAATTTGAAATCCCTAAAATCCTCTCTTTCCTTTCATTTTTCCGGCGAGGACTCGTTAATCGACGGCCCATGCATCAAGCCGCTGCTCATCCAAAGAACAACACCATAGCTCATCTCAAGAACACCATCTTCCCCTGTAGCGGTCGCCGCCCATCGTCATGTCCACACCGTCGTCCCTGTAGCGGTCTAGTGGTGAAGTTATGGAATTCAACTCAAGTTTTTTCTCAAGTAAAACCTACTTTATATAACTCATTTTCTTATTTTATTTGTTTAGTTCAATTATAGTGATCTAACATAGTGTTTATGGATAAGTTATTTGATTTGAATCGGGATATTATAAATTTCGTGTGATCTAGTCGGAGTGTACAAAAGCTTAAGTGATTGTCAAGCTCAAGTTGGAACCTCGGTAATCACAAGTTCTCGGACTTCTATTTAAACTTCATGTGTTCTTTTCTATTCGACTATATTTCAAGCGGTGATTCATAAATTTCGTGCAATTTCATTAACTGCTTGGTGCTAATTATCCCACTTGATTGTAGATTCATCATATATGGTTTCATCTTGTGAAACCATGTTTCTTCTGCTACCTAACATATATGGTTTGTTTGAATATATCATCCGTAAAACGCTTTTCTTCCACTGGTTGAAACTATATTTCTCAAATTTAATTTCAAGCCTAAACTATTGTTTCTATGTTTATGATTTAGTTAGAACTAATAAACCAATTTTTTCGTTAATGAAAACACTAATTTGAATACATGTTTTTTCAAATGTTCTTCACAAAACTTATTTACGATAATTTTGACCGGATTATTTGAAAATGAAAACGAAATGTGTCTAATGAAAGATCAAGATCCCCATGGAAGATACCCCACCACCGATATACTTGCCGTTGGTCCGTTAGAAAACTAAAGATCTCCATTATCCGGACAAACTTGTTAAGAGAAAAGTGCGAGCCAACAAACCGAATTTACAACTAAGAAAAGCAGATAAAATGATAAAGCTAAGGAAAACAAATTTATATGATTAGGTGCATGGAGTGTATATGAAAGATGAAGAATGTAAAAAAAAGCCCATTCCTAGGTATAAGTTAGCTCTCGTGTAATCCTCGGTGTTAGTTGTTGTTGTAATTGAAATTGTTGTGCATTATTCAAATAACTTGCTTAGTTTCTTTATTTCCTAGCAGATATGTGATCCTCCCGTGAGTGCATACAAAGGTTATAACATGCCCAAGGACACTAAGAAGCATCTCATGTCTTGTGGGCTTAAGAATGCTCTTTACTCCATTAGAGCTTCGATCTCATCAAGAACTTTTGGCACTCTTATATCATTGGTAATATTGCTCTTTCTTGTCTGCCCAAACTTGTGCGACAGTTATTATTTTCATTTTCTTGATCTTATATACGACTTTTGCCTGCAGTGATGCTAAATATGAAATTTACTTTGTCATTTACGCTATTTGAAATGATAGTTATAAGATTCTTTCTTAACAATGTCACTCGGTCTATGGTGAAAGATGAATCTGACAATATCTAATATGTGAATGTCTCGAAAGAATAAACGAAAATTTATGTACTTACAAAGCTATCTATATGTCATTCACATCGATCTTGCACTATTGAGTTTGATGGTGCTTCAAATTGGAAATCACGGTCAAGGCGTAAGGGAGCTATACTACGATCCGATGATGGAAACTTGGTAAGTAAATTGTTCCTTTGAGAGGTTGTATGTCTCTTTTGCTCTGGTCGTGACATATAAATTTGACACTTTTCACATGTTAAGATTTGTAGGTGCGTGAAGGCTTAGGCATTGCCACCAATAACTTTGTTGAATATCGTGGCTTTATACTGGGTTGAAATATGCACTCGGAAAGGTTTTACAAGTGTTAGAGTTCGATGACTCCAAACTTGTTTGCATGCAGTATATGTTCCTTTTAAAGAGTGAGAATTTACATTACGAGGTGGACTGGGGAAATAGGAAGTTGGCTATTTTCTCCAATTTTGCACTTATGATAACTGCAGCTTTTGTCGATGGTCGATTTATTCAACACTTTTATTAAGTCGTAATGGAAATGTTAATATATAGTGGCCTTGTAGATTGTTGGACAATTGAAAACTTGGACTATGTTTTTGTTGATGCCGATCTATTTTTGCAGAATGTATGTTTTAGTGTGCTTTTAGATCTTACGCCACTATTACCTTTACATTTTTAGCTCATGGAGAACCAATTAAGTTGAGGGACTGAAACCTCGGACTAATAGGTGTAAAAGCAGTCTCACACTTGTGATTTATATTTTGCTAGCATCGTATATATAGCTTAGTTAGCTACAACTTAGATATGTGTATTATTCCATATGATCCCATCTCTAGTGTGTCTCGTATATGTCTACTACACCGCCTTTTAGTTTTGGTCTATGATAGTTTCCATTCTTTTATGCTTGCTTACGAGGCATGATTTCTCCGCGATTCGGGGATTGTGGAAGGTCAAAACCAAAATATCTCTAGCTTTTTGATGAGGCTAAGAAATTGAAGGATAGATTTCTCTCATTCCAAATTATTCACGTTTTAAGGGTAAGTTCATGACTATATCATCACATCACAAATTGCATTTACCAAGAACACTAGTCTTCCGAGATTGGCGTGTTTTATGTTCTTAAAGGACTTAAACTCGAGGCCGATACTCCGCTAACTTGGTCACGATCTTGCCGGTAAGCTTTTTATTCTCGTAGCATAATTCCTATTTAATTATGAAAGCTACATCATCTTGATCTAGTTTGATACGTGACTACAGAGGGATGATTCGGAGAAGGTCGATAAATAACTTCCACATATGAGAACCTCAGTGCCTCGCCTCTTTTCTTCACGGTCTTTACTAACGCGATTTAATATCCGCCACATCTTGTGGTAGTGAAAAGTAATAGTGGTGTAAGTGGTAGAGTGATTAATATATGTTTTAGTGTGCTTTTAGATCTTACACCACACACACACGCGATTTAATTATGTAGGTTTGCTCGACATGAATACCTATGTGATTGAAATTTATTTGTTCTCTTATATTTCTTACCTTGTGTTGTTAATTGGTACAACATTGTTGCTTTAATTTACTTATTTCTTATATTAGTGTAACCTCTACTCTATCTAATATGCAGATTATATTGGATGAAAATGAAAGTTGACACAAGAATTTGCTAGAACATGCACACTCAACTTCAAATGACACCCTTCATATTTTAGATGGTGATATTTTTGTATCTTATATTATGTATGGACAATTCTATGATTCTATTTAGTTTTTCTTACAAATGTTGGACATGAATAAATGTTGGACATGAATGATAGGATATGAGATTTTGTATAGTTTCCATTTTAGATTGTTTAGTATTGCAAATAATACGTTCAAAATATACTGCAGATGTATTTTTTTTACATGAAAAATGTACTAGCAAGATATGATTATATTTGTATATAATATAGATAATTAACATATACAATTCTGAGACATAAATTTGATGTTACACATTATGTAACTCAATTTAATTTAAGGGCACAAATAAGTGCCCTAGAAATTAATTTGCAAACACAAAAGGGATTTTGATGCTACACATTTTGTGTCTCGATATATGTAAGAGGCACAAATAAGTGCCCCTATAGATTTATCAATATAAATTTAAATCGTTTAAAGGCATTTATATATGCCTCAATAATTGATCTTGGTGCGAGATAAAATGACAAGAAAGCTATTGGTATAGAGACAATTAAAAAGTGCCCCAAACTCTTGTGGGACACGATACTTAGCAACACATATGATAAGTGTCCCAAAAATCGTAAGTGCCCCGAAAGAAAATATATTGGGGCACTTTTCAGTGTTTGGAAAAGACTTTTTTGTTGTAGTGTTTTTTAGCCTACCCGAAGCCATGGCTCAGGCTAATCGACTACATATCTATCTCTAGAAAAAGATGAAACATTTTTACTAGTTTGTCGATCTTGTCCGTTTTGAATCATGGGATAAATACATCCAGGAAGAGATGGAGCTATAAGATAAATTCAGGATTGCCATCATATGGACGACAATAAGGACCTTTAAGTCCATTATCCAACAGATAATAGAAGATGCTGAAGCTGAGCACAGGATTGCAGAGAAGAGCTTGGAGCAGGTTGTAGAAGTTAATACAACAGGCGCTGCTGAGTAGAAGGAAACTGCAGTAGGCCCAAATGGAACGACTGATAGAGCTGATGAGGATCAAGCGGGTCCATCAGGCTCTACCTTCCAATAGGAGGTTCCATTTGACGTCCCTACAACTGATACATTCTATGACGCAGTGGTTCCCTTCCTAAGCCAACAGTCAGTAGCACCGGAGTGTTCCGAGACTCCAACTAAAGCAAAGCTGTTGGACATGATGGCCCAGCTGGAAGAGGAGTTGAAAAATAAGGCCCAATACAAGGACCTGACTTGGCAGTGAAAGCATTCTTTCAACTCCCAGGTCCAAGCAGCGAACAAAGCCTATGCCATGCTTATCCAGACATACAAGGAGAAAGAAGATAAAAAAGTCGACCTGAGGGAAACGTTCGTAAAATAGATCCATGGTGACCTCTCAACTTTAAGGCGAAACCTAAGAGACCTCATGGATGCTGCAAATGAGAATTTCCATCAAGAGAAGTCAGTGCGAGAAGGCTCCATCAGCACCGTGAAAAGTGAAATGTTCATGTTGATGGAAGCTGCATTCAACGCTGATTTAAAGTGAAGGATACCAACAGTACTCCACCCAGACAAGAATAGCTCATCACTATTCAGAATTAGCTTAACTTCACCGCTTCGGGCGTTGATGAGAGGATAACTTCTCTCGAAGAAGAGGTGGAGGTCTTGAAGAAAGAAAATTAATAATCTGACAGTCTACTGGCGAATATCGAAAAGAAAATAAAAATTAATTGACGGTAGAATTGAAATCAATAGTCTCCCGGAGTAGAATCAATGTCGAAAATCAAAAGCATAAAGGTCGCAAAACATCAAAACCAAATGCTAAACTGCAAACATCAAAATCAAATGCTAAACTTTATTTTTCTCTCATCCGCAGCCTCGTCCAAAAACCCTAGCCAAAAAAGAAGTCCCCCCGTCTGAGAGCGAGAACGTATTTATATCCAAATAAAATCCGCCTTGGCAACGGTTGCTAGGGGGTAACGATCGCTGCCCAGGCACGCTGGAATGCAGCCACTTAAGTAGGGTAGCGGGCGCTAGGGGGTAGCGGTCACTGCTGCTACGGAATATCTTGACAAAAGGGCCGACCGCTAGGTCCAGCGATCATCGCCTCCGCTACTGCTTCCTTTGTCAACTTGTCCTCGTTTCTTCGTCTCCTCACTTTAATACTCCATTTTCTTGCTCCCTAACCTGAGATCATGAAAATATAGAAACGAGAGAATAACAAGAAACAACGGGTGATATCAATCAAAACAACAAAAAGAATGAACTAAACGACGAACGAAACGAGATCAAAAACAACCTAAACAACTCCCCACACACAATGCCTTGCTTGTCCTCAAGCAAGTCTTAGTTCAAATCAATTAGGAAAAGTCTATCATAGAACTTGCTCAATCATACATCAACATCAAATTCGTTGTGAGAACTCAAAAGGGTCAAAAGAATCAATTGCATTAAAACCAATGCCAAGTGTTGCCCTCACATTGCAATCTCAATCAGATCATAACACAAGATAAGTGATGATGCAGGTTTTCAAAACTTGATGACTAGACTCATATTAAAAACTTTCAAAACTATTATTTGCTTTTTAAAAAAAAAACTAGATTCAAAGATGGCCATTCGAGTCCGGAGAGAGTCGGGTTATATGGCCAAAATTTCACGAGATGAAAACATTTAGAGATCATCTAAAGTATTCTCGTGTGGTTTCCCATGTTTATGGTTTCCAACAGAGCAGAGGCCTCCCAACTGAATCCTTAAACAAATAAAAACAACTTTAATTCGAGGTAATTAACAAACACATCAAAGGAGAGAGTTGGGTTATATGGCAATATTTCACGAGATGAAAACATTTAGAGATCATCTAAAGCGTTCTCGTGTGGTTTCCCATGCTCATGGTTTCCAGAGGAGCAGAGACCCCCCTCAATTCTTAAATAGAGAACAAACCTAGTAATACGAGAAACTAGCATTTCACGTCAATCAATATGCACAGAGATGCCCCACAAAGAAGGTCAATCACCGAGACGAGAGAAACACAACTTCAAATCAAATCAATGCATAATTAGAACAAATTCTGGTCAAAACATATCCACTAATCCAATTTGAGACAATAATGCAAAAGAACAAGCAAAACGACACGTCCACATACCAACCACAACATGTTGCAACACGTAAAAACGACGCATGCACAAATAACAAACACACCACATCCCCCAACAAAAAGAGCAAACAATGCCCACATTGTAAGAAAAACATAAAAGAGGTCAAAAGAAGACGACCCTGAATAGAGAAAGATGCGGTGTGAGGTGGAGCCATTGTCAAGCAAGTCCAAAACCTGGAGGCAACAAAACAAGGAAAACAAACCAACAAGCAATAAAAACTCCCTACTCTACTCCGGACACACGCTAAAGAAAAGATATCGATCACAGCAGAAGTGACAATTCACCGCCGATCCGGACGTGAGTATCATCGAGGCCCAGCTGACCACTCACGTTAAGTGGCCAACCGCTTTTGTTCTCCAAGACTTGCTGATAATGAAGAGCAACCGCTCTGGGATAGTTGCAATAACCGAGCTTGTTCGGTGAGAAAATCATGAGTGGCAGAGACTTGTCGCTTCACACGATCTCACATCGAACTCCCGAAATCCTCTCAAAATGATCTAAAATCAGAGTTGAGTGTCCCAAAATCCTGCTGAAAAGTTCTAAAGTCGGTTCTGAGCTCCCCAAAGTCCTCTCGAAAGGAATTGAAATCAGCAGTGAGTTGAGCGAGTTCATTGGCAGACAAGGAACCGGGGATATAATGGTGAGAACCAGAAGACATGCCGGCAGTGAAGGCGTCTGCCATAGGCTCGTCGTCATATTCAGCGTCATCAAATAAATCCGCATTCTCTGTTTCCCGAGTAGGGTTGACTGGGGCAGCGACAAGTTCATTGAGGTGATTCTTAACACATGGTCGATTACTCGACTGACACCATCTGTAGTCAGCAGTTATAATCTTAGCCAACTTCAACTCACTGATATCGATACGTGTCCAGAAGATAGTGTCTCTCAGATCAATGCTAGAAGGATCGAAGACCGGAAATTGATGACCGATGGCACCCACAATCAAAGGAATGGTAGCGTGGTAACGGGAAGTCATCAGCATATTCTTGAAAGTAGATAGGATAAAATACCCGACGCAAACTCGAGTGTTGGTAACCGCAAGTGGAGCAGATATAGTTCTTGTTGATTGATCTTGTTAGCTTGTTCTTTACCCGTGATTGCATAAGCAAGAAACTTATGCAATATAGCCAACATAATATCGCGTAAGAAGCCGGCAGGCATACCCCCGGACTTTCAATTTTGAAATCTCGTAAATGCGGTCCAGGCCGTATTAGGATTAAAATTGGGGTAATGCAAGATCGCCCACATTTGTTGTCACACCCCAATTCCCGAGGGAAGGCACGGATGCCGGTGTGATTAGGGGTGGGGGTTAAGAAGCGGGGAAGAAGGGGGAATACATATAACATACACGATAAGAAGACGTGACCATGAAATCGGGCAACATCTCATCTATAACTAGGACATATCCTGAAGGGGAGGGGTGCGCAAACAATCCACCAACAGAATAATATTGATACCATAACCTCAACGAAACATGATCTTGGTTTATAATAAGTAATACAAGAAAACAAAATAGCATTACACCCTATTGACTAGACCGGTCAACCACATAGCATGCTCATATCGAGACTCACAACATAATAACATAATAGCAAATCTTGTTCCCAATCGTAAAGCAAAATAAGGGACAAGAATACATCAACATCGTAGTACGATATAACACAACATCGCTGAAGCATAGCATGAAGAACCCAGCTCCACCCTCGCGTCGCCTGTCCAAAATTCTCCTCTATCTGTGAAAAGATTTGAAAAGAGTTTGGGGTAGTACTAGCACACCTGGGGTTTTATCATAAATCAAAAGAATCATGATGCCAGTGTTCAGAGCACTTACCTTAGAAGGTTTTAAAACGAACCACTTCTAAGTAAGCAAAATAGATTTTTCATTTTTCGATACCGATCCGTTATTACCGTTGTTCTCATCATAGAACCACACTCGGAACGATCCCGCCAGCCCATCACATCTCATTCATTCGCCCGAAAATATCCACCAAATTTCACAATATCTCAACCCGAACATATCCAATCACCCATGCCCGTAACGTATCCACCGGCTAACTCGGTGTGGACTTCAGGTTCAAATCTCACGTAACCATAACCACCTCATTACCATTTCCGTGGGACTTCCGGGTTCATCCTTCAAAACCATAACCACGTGTTCGGGTCTATTCCCTCACGATCAATACTCAAGATGGTGATCAACCCACCAAATAGAGATCCGTGCACAATCACAATAGAACCACATCTCGGATCGTAGAACAAGAATAACTTCACCAAAACATTTTACTACACATGTTTTATTTTGAAATGTCGTAGTAAATAACTTAAAATAAGCATATATAACCCAACCTCAATGATTTAAAACGCTAATCGAGATATCTACGGATCCGATGACTTCACCGATCGTATTGGTAGGTACCTGGTAACAAGACGGAACAACTTTTGGGGTCACATCCCACAAAGCAAAGCAACATCGTGATCCAAACGAAGATCGAAGCAAAACTAGGGTTTTCGACTTTCTGAACCCACATTTGGTACTCTCCGGGTTTTCAAATCAACTCGATGCAGAAAGGAAATATATTAAGGGCATCAAGACCTATAATAGGGTACTTTCAAAATATGCATGCATGCAAGTCGACTCAAATCTTAGCAAACAAGAAGCTTTCAAAATCGATGCCTATCCTCGATCTAGGATAAACCATCCAAAATCGATGCATGAAAATGGAAACATAAGCAATATGCATAACGGCAACATGGTTAGACAAACTAGGTTGAAAATGGATAACCCGGCATGTACTTCCTTTAGAAAACTCAAGCAACGGAAAACATCCCGACATGCGTAAACGCGAAAAACATAAAATGAATCGGTACTTTTAGTGGAATGCATAGCCTGTAACTCAAAACCTAAAGGACCAGAGCTGGGGTGGTCCGTTGACCACCAAATCGGTGGCCAACACCACGGTGGCGGCGGCGATTCGGCGGCACTACCGACTGCTTTTCCGCCTCGTCCCTTTAGAATCCCGAGTTCTATGCTATACTATCTACTAAAAGGCGGAATCAAAACAAGAAAAGGACAAAAACAGAAAAATGGGGCTGCCGGGGAGGGGCTGATCGGCGGTGGTGGCAAAGAACAAGAATGGCGCCCGCCGAGCCTCCCGCCGATCCCCACTCCTCCAGCTGGCTCAGCTGCACTGAGCTGCTCGGCTCGTCCGTAAA
This sequence comes from Salvia rosmarinus, assembly GCA_036937905.1. Taxonomy (NCBI): domain Eukaryota; kingdom Viridiplantae; phylum Streptophyta; class Magnoliopsida; order Lamiales; family Lamiaceae; genus Salvia; species Salvia rosmarinus. The sequence continues at coordinate 44,771,537 of CM072824.1, forward strand.
CACAGAGAGACGAAGGAAATGAACGTTGAAAATGAAGGCCCTAGCCTCCTATTTATAGGAAAAAGGGTCACAAATCTTGCAATGATGTGGCCCTTTTTCGAAAACATAAAAAGCGACGCAACTTTTGCAAACGGACTCCAAATTTAGCAAACATAGTACCCATGGACTCGAAATAAAATACCGGACACAACGGCTATAAACAAGATATGCTTTTAAAATACCCATGAAAAGTCTTGTTTTTCGATAACTTCCCCAGAGTGCCAAACCTTCGTGGGTGGTCGAAAATCTGCATACCTAGTGTCTATTAATTCGTCATAAGACACTCTTCACAACGCTTGAGGTTTCATGACGGTCGCATCACCAAAATAAAAAGTCAACCTTTTGACCTTTCTCGAAAAACGTGCCATGCAAACCTGGTGCTTAGAAAAGACGGGGTATTACATCCCTCCCTCCTTAGAAAAATTTCATCCCCGAAATTTCAAACACGTGGAGGAAACAACTCAGGGTACTGAGCCCTGAACTTGTCTTCCAACTCCCACGTAGCTTCCTCTTCGCCATGGTGATTCCACAACACTTTCACCAAGAGAATCTGCTTGTTCCTCAATTCCTTTACTTCTTGTTCTGAGATAGCCACTGGTCTCTCTTCGTAACTCAGATCCTGAGCAAGAACCACTTGGTCATGCTTGATCACGTGTTTTGGGTCGAACACGCATTTCTCAATCGAGAAACGTGAAACACGCCGTGCACATCTCCGATGCTAGGCGGCAAAGCTAACCTATGGCAATAGGGTCTATTCTCTCAAGAACTTCGAAAGGTCCAACGAAACTCGGTCGCAACTCACCTCGCTTCCCAAAACGAACAACCTCTCATCGGGAAACCTTATGAAAATGCGATCTCCGATCATGAATCAAGATCCAGACGACGCTTGTCCGTGATAGACTTCGCCTCGCCCCGAGCTTCCTTGATCCTTCGCTGATCCGATCGATAACCTCGACCGCCTGCTGAACCATCTCTCGTCCTAACATCTTTCTCTCGCCCACTTCGTCCCAATAAAGTGGCGATCAACACTTCCTTCCGCATAACGCTCATAGGGAGCCATTCCTATGGTGGCCTGATAACTCGTTGTTATAGGCAAACTCTACCAAAGGTAGTATCTCTTCCCAATTTCCTCATCTGTCGGCCACGATTGCTCGCAGATATCATCCAAGACCGAATCGTTCTTTCCGATCGACCGCCGGGCCCGAGGATGGAAGGTCAGGCCGAGATTCACTTGGTCCCCATGGCTTCCTCGCAGACTCCTCCAAAACCTCGACGTGAATCTCGGTCACGATCCGACGTAATCGATACCGCACACCATGTAACCGCACGATTTCTCTAACGTAAAGTCGAGCAAGCTTATCTAACCCGCACGCCATCCGAATCGGTAAGAAATGAGTGACTTCGCCACCATCGACGACAACCCATATAGCGGTGTTTCTCTACCGACCTTGGAAAACTCACCACAAAATCCATACCGATATGATCCCATTTCCACTCGGGATTGGTAGCGGTTGCAACAAACCCGACGGACGCTGGTGCACGTTTTCACTTGTCGACAAGCCAAACAACGCTCCACAAACGTGCTACATCCTTTTTCATCCCTTCCCACCAAAAGTTCCTCTTAAGGTCTCTGTACATTTTGGTGTTTCCGGACGAGTCAGATATGGTGCCTCATGAGCTTCACTCATGATCTTATCTCTCAATTCCCTATCGAGTGGCACATAACCTTCCTAATAATAGCGCTATCTCTCGCCTGTGAATCCCTTGCTATCTTCTAGCCTTGCTTTCAAACGCATCCTTTCCAAGAACTGCCTCCTCGCGCTACCACGATGACTTCTCTCGTGTTCGGTTCACCGTCACTTAGTCGAGCTGACGAATCCTTTCTCTTGATTCCCACTTTCGCCTCGCCTTGCGACTAAGGGCATCTGAATCACTTCCAGTGAGCTTCTCAAAATCTCGAATAAGCTCTTTCTCATGTTCGTATGAAGATATCCCATTTCGCCTCGCACTTGCTACTAAGATAGGCATCTTCGCTACAACATCGGCTTTCCCGACGGTGATAACCTAATAGAGCAATCATAATCCTTTACCAACTCTAGCCATCTCCTTGTTAGCTTCATGTTCGAAACTTTCTTTGTTCAAAGAAGTACTTAAGGCTCTTGTGATCCGTGAAGATCTCACACTTAACTCCATAGAGATAGTGCTCCAAATCTTCAACGCATGAACGATCTTTTCGAGCCAAACTCTAGGTCTTGAGTTGTAGCTCAACTCGCAAGGGTTTCAACCGACGAGACGCATCGTAAGCTATAACCTTCCCGCTCGCATAAGAACACAACCTAAACCAAGCTCACGATGAACTCAGATGCATCGGTCTTCGCAACGCCCTCCTTCCCGATCTTCACCGATGGTAGCCCTCGACCTCAAATCGATCTTAGAGAAGACACTCGCCATTTGAGCTGGTCAAACAGATCGCCGATCCTGGAAGAGGATATCCGCTCGATCGCCGCTTATTCACTCTCGTAGTCAATGCACATCCGCATTGACCCATCTTTCTTCTTGACGAACGTAATCAAGGCGCCCCCACGGCGACACGCTAGGTCGGATAAAACCTAGATCCAACAGCTCATGCAATCAAGGCTTTCAGCTTCTTGCAATTTTTAGGTGCCATTCGTATGGTGTCTTTGATCATCGGTCTTGCCCCGGTTCCGCATCAATAGTGAATTCCACTTGTCTATCGGCGTAAACCCGCAAGTCCTCGGAAACACATCCGGATATTCACACACCATCGCTCCTTCAGAATCGCTATGCTTTTCAGCGCGTCTCGTCAAACTCACCAAGAAAGTTTGACAGCCTTCCTTCCCGATCATCCTCACCGCCTTCAAGCAAGATCATTGCACGCAAACACCCATCCTTATACCGTGGAAACAAACTTCCACTCCTTCGCTGCTCGAAAAGCAACTTCTCTCGAGACAACGATAGTTGCCTATGTTTTTCCAACTAATCCATGCTAAAGATGACATCGAAAGCTTCCATTCCGATGACATACAAATTGACAAAGACCTTCGCACACGATTTCTACCTCCCGGTTCGGCATATCTCTTTGCTTTTAGCACTTCCACGATGGGATGCTAATTTGTGGTACTGTGATTTCGGGTACCAAACCCAACCTCTCACACGCGATTTTCAAACGAAAGAACGCGAGGCTCTCAGATCAAACAAAGCGAAACGGGTATATCACTCATATGGATTATACCGCAAGATTTCCGGAGCTTGAGTCGCTTGTCGCCGATTCAAGCGCACACCATTGCTTGCTACGGTGGCCTTTGTTTGTCGGGTTTGATGACCTCCGCCCGTTGTTTGTCCTCAAGGAGCTTGGTTCTCGCTCATGAGCTGGATGTTGCCTCACCGCACCGTGACCGCCGACCTCCTAATGGACAATCTCGAGCGTAATGTCCAAACCTCCTACAACGATAACACTCGACGTTACCTTGCCTACACTCGCCTAAATGATTCCTCCGCATTTCGCACTAAGGTTTTTCCCCACCGCCGCACGGGTTGGAAATTCTTCCCAAGGTCGTCTTTTCTTCCTCGACACCAGATTCCTAATCATCGACCGCTGTTCCTCGAACACCGATCGCCTTTCCTCGATCTTCCCATTTTCTCTTACTCTTCCTCCGTCACCGGCTGTCCGGTGGCATCGTTTTCCGGGCAACATCGACTCAATGTTTAAAGCTCGGTTCAAGGATCGCGATACGCCGATCTCCGTGAATGACGAGCGAAATTCGATCTCGGGTCGGAGTCCTCTCTCGAACTCGCCTCGCCGGCAGCCTCGGTGCCGACTGTGCACGTAGCATAATGCGACGCATTTATCGAACGAGCGATCATACTCGGTGACCGTCCCTTCTCCTCGACGAAGATTCCGTAACTCGTTTTGCCTTCTCTCGACGATCGAACGAGCGACCGACGCTGTGCACATACTTTTCCATGAGTTCTTCCTTGAAATCTTCCTGTATACCTTCCCATCGTCTCGGTGTTATGGTCCTCCTCACGGATTCCCATAGAAATCACCTCATCGGTTAGTCGAAAGATCGCGCATTCAGCTTTTTCGCTTCTTCGCACCGATGTATTCAAGATCCTTTCGTGGATCGTATCCACCTCAAGAATCGATCGGTTCACCGAGACCGCCGAACGTAGGGGATTCTCGCCGCGAAACTCTCGATCGCATGTCACGAACCAAAGGCGTTCTCGGCTTCTTCCACGTTATTGTTCCTCCGGTTCCTTGTTCTCGCATTCGCACCGACATTCAAACATTAGAACACGTTTGCATAGATAATGTGGTATCATCGCATAACATATATCATCACCCATAACCACATATCATCACATATGCCACATATCACGATCACATATAAACATGCAACCTCGTCAACACATCATCGTTATGCATTTCACATAACATTATCATCACACATCACATAGATCATATATCATCACGGCATAGCTCATATCACATATAAGCACCAAGATAAACATCCCGTCATAGAAAGATTAGTATCAAGATTGTCCATGAAGGACTGCCAAAATACAAGATCAAGGTATGTCACCAAAAGGTCGATATGAGCAAAGAATCGACCGGCCATCGCAAAAGATGCCGCTTGTCCATGCTTAAAGCAGACATGATCGCCACTGCACACACCGACTACCCGCATCTCGCCCTTCATATCCGCCCACTACTCTCCACTTGTTTCAATGGGTCCATTCTCGCCTTTCCTCATCCTCTCTCCCTTCCTATCGTGGCTTGATTCGGCCGCCGCTCGTAAAGCGATCCCGCATGGAAGCAAGTCTCTCGTGGTATGATCCCATCCAAGCCGTGCCTCGATCGCTCGAGTCTCGTGTGAATGCTGTTCTCGGTTCCGCCTCGGCGCTGTGCCTTCCTCAACATGCTCGACCTCATCCGAGTCATCCGCTATTTGATCACTGGGTCCTCTCGAGTCCTCACCGCCCTCCTAGCCTTCCTCCGGCCTTCCTCCTCCTCGTAATCTCCTTCCCGAGGCCAACCTGACACTGCTCGGTGGTACTATGATTCGATTATGGGCCTCTTCCCCGCCATACGGGTGGATCATCTCTCACCGGGAGGTCCCGCCAAAATCATTCCCCGGTCCGTCTAAAGGCGAGGATCGAGATGGAGGTGTAGTGACCGTGTATCCTCGATGAATCGGTGATCGCCTAAGAGATGGTCGCTCTCCCAAAGGTTGTTCGGGAACATCATCCTCGCCATCAACTGGATCGGTCCTCGAGGGTGCCTTGCGATCACATCCTCCTCGATGGTATACCTCGATGATCGGTCAACCGCCTTCATACTCGAGCAAATAACTCCGTGAAATCCAAGGTGGGTGTCGGTGATAGGATCCCGACGGAACATCACATGCCCTTGCCTTCTCGCCCATGGTTGCCAACCCGCTTGTAGCCTTTCTCGTCATCCGATAGTAAGCCTCGTGCTCGGATACCTTTCCACTATCTCAATCTTCCTCCACAAACCAACCAATCTCCCGTAAACACTCCCAACGGCTCATGGACATTCCCTGTACATTCCCCGAACTTACGGATTTGCTCATCCATCCTGTGATCTTAACCAACGTTGTCCGGGCCATCAATATCCATAAACCTACATGTTAGTTCAAAATAACAAAAATATTCACGCTTCCTTTCCTCGCCTCACTATCCGGGTAAACATGTCTCAAGACACATTTTCACTTTCAACACATATCATCGATATGGATATTCATAACAATAATCACGTAAACAATTACATGATTCACTTACAAGCACTCGTTTATCAATATAAACAAGATTTTCAATTAACAACATACTTCTATGTAAACACATAGATTCACATCATCCATTCATGATCATATCAATCACATCATACCACATCAATGGTTCCCATATCACAGCCACACAGGCCTTTTCGTCTCATCAACAATCACTTCCACATCCACATCACCATCCAACCATATCTCATCCACATCACGTAAACTCTTACCAGGCCAAAACACATGAAACCAAGATCACATCAAGCATCACGTAACCACATAAAGCATCAGCAAATAAACACATACCTCATCCCCTTTTAAAGGAGGCGGCCTGACGGTGAGTCGAGGGTAGTCAGACTGATAAATGCTTTAGAAGAACAAGTTCTAAACACTCAATTTCAAGAACGTGACAAGATATAAAGCAAACGAATCGCTTTGATATCAAACACTATGTACACATACCCAAAGCCAGAAAAATTTGCTCTGATACCAAGCTGGTATCAGATAATAAAGATAGATGTCAGGGCCAAGAACACCGCCTCGATACCAAGTCGCCACGTCCCAATTGCCGAGGGAAGGCACGAATGCCGGGTGTGATTAGGGGTGGGGTTAAGAAGCGGGAAGAAGGGAATACATATAACATACATGATAAGAAGATGTGACCATGAAATCGCAACATCTCCTCTATAACTAGACATATCCCGGGGGGGAGGGTGCAAACAATCCATCAATGTAATAATATTGATACCATAACCTCAACGAAACATGATCTTGGTTTATAATAAGTAATGCAAGAAAGCAAAATAGCATTATACCTTGTTAACTAGACCGTCAACCACATAGCATGCTCATATCGAGACTCACAAAGATAATAACATAATAGCAAATCTTGTTCCCAATCGAAAAGCAAAATAAGGGACAAGAATACATCAACATCGAGTACGTATATAACACAACATCGCGAAGCATAGATGAAGAACCCGCAGCCCACCCTCAACGCCGCCTCGTCCAAATTCTCCTCCATCCGTGAAAAGATTTGAAAAGAGTTTGGGGTGAGTACTAGCGCACTCACTGGGGTTTTATCATAAATCAAAAGAATCATGATGCCATGTTTAGAGCACTTACCATAGAAGGTTTTAAAACGAACCACTTCTAAGTAAGCAAAATATATTTTCATTTTTTCGATACCGATCCGTTATTATCGTTGTTCTCATCATAGAACCACGGCTCGAACGATCACGCCAGCCCATCACATTTCATTCATTCGCCCGAACATATCCAACCCGCCCACAATATCTCGACCGAAACATATCCAACAACCCATGCCCTAACGTATCCAAATGGCTAACTCGGTGGGACTTCAGGGTCAAACTCGCCGTAACCATAACCACCTCATTACCATTTCCGTGTGGACTTCCGGGGTCTATCCCCTTCAGAACCATAACCACGTGTTCGGGGTCTATCCCCTTACGATCAATACTCAAGATGGTGATCAACCCACCGAATAGAGATCCGTGCACAATCATAATAGAACCACATCTCGGATCAGAGAACAGTAATAACTTCACCAAAACATTTTACGGCGCACATGTTTTATTTTGAAATATCAGAGTAAATAACTCAAAATAAGCATATATAACCCAACTTGAACAGACGAAAACATCAACCGGGAGATATCTACGGATCCGATGACTTCATCGATCGTACTCAGAGGTACCGTAACAAGACGGAAAAACTTTTGGGGTCACATCCCACAAAGCAAAGCAACATCGTGATCCAAACGAAGATCAAGCAAAACTGTGGTTTTCGACTTTCTGCACTCCACATTCGCACTCTCCGGTTTTCAAATCAACTCGATGCGTATGGAAATATATTCAGGCATCAAGACCTATAATAGGGTACTTTCAAAATATGCATGCATGCAAGTCGACTCAAATCTTAGCAACAAGAAGTTTCAAAAATCGATGCTATCCTCGATCTAGGATAAACCATCCAAAATCGATGCATGAAAGTGGAAACATAAGCAATATGCATAACGACTAACATGGAATGACAAACTAGGTTGAAATGGATAACCCGGCATGTACTTCCTTTAGAAAACTCAAGCAACGGAAAACATCCCGACATGCGTAAACGCGAATAATGTAAAACTAATCGGTACTTTAGTGGAATGCATTGCCCGAACTCAAAACTTAAAGTACCAGAGCTGTGCAGGTCCGTTGACCACCAAATCGGCGGCCAACAGCCACGGTGGCGGCGGAGATTCGGCGGTAATTGCCACCAAATTGGCCGGCCTCCTATCGCTTTTCCCGATCGTCCCTTTAGAATCCCGAGTTCTATGCTATGCTATCTACTAAAAGGCGGAATCAAAACAAGAAAAGGACAAAAAAAAAAATGGGGCTGCCGGGGAGGGGCTGATCGGCGGTGGTGGCCGGCAAGCACAAGAATGGCACCGCCGAGCCTCCCGGCCGATCCCCACTCCTCCAGCTCCGCAGCTGCACTGAGGCTGCTCGGCTCGTCCATAAACATAGAGAGATCGAAGGAAATGAACGTTGAAAATGAAGGTCCTAGCCTCCTATTTATAGTAAAAGCAGTGGGTCAGTAATGCCATGATGCGCTTTTTCAAAACGAAAAGCGATGCAACTTTTGCAAACGGACTCCAAATTTAGCAAACTTAGTACCCATGGACTCGAAATAAAATACCGGACACAACGACTATAAACAAGATATGCTTTTAAAAGACCCATGAAAAGTCCAGTTTTTCGATAACTTCCCCGGAGTGCCAAACCTTCGTGTGTGGTCGAAAACCTGCATACCTAGAATTATTCATAAGACACTCTTCACAACGCCTGAGGTTTCGTGACGGTCGCATCACCGAAACAAAAAGTCAACCTTTTAACCTTTCTCGAAAAACATGCCATGCAAACCTGGTGCTTAGAAAAGACGGGGTATTACATTTGTGGGATGAAAACCCATAATTTTACATAACTGGGACACAGTGAGCCGACGAGGCACCTCATCTAGAAGGAATTCACAAGAACTCACATCAGCAGGCACATCAAGAGTAGACAAGAATTCATGAGTTAACACCTTAGAGCATTTAAAAGATAATTTGGCATATTTCGTCAATTCCAACACTGCTAAGTAATGCATAATAGAGTCAACACCATTCATACGTGCCAATAAATCCCAATCGAGACAATGAGGGGGCGTGATATCATACCGAGTCCATCGATCGTAGAAACGACCCTTGTGACAACCCGACTTCCCAAGAAAGTACGGATCATACAGATCGTCATTGGTATGATAATGCAATGGATATATATATAACTAATAAATGTAATTAACACATGAACTACTTATCAACGCATGAACTAAAACGGGATAAGCTATTCAATACCAAATCCAAGTCATAAAAAGAATTGCCAAAAGGTTCAAGGTTCAAATATAACCCAATCAGGGCGCAATTCAAGGAACGAGGTACGACCTCAAGTTTAATACGGTATGAAAGCAGTTATAATCAAGACATCAAAATAATATCAGAGTTAGGCAGCAATAAACGTGTGGACATGTATATGAAGATACATGCCCAAGGTTCTAGAAATCCTTTCTAATAAGCAACAAAATAACTGCTATTCTGCACCGCCTCGCACCTATCATCAATCCCTGCTCAACCTGCACATCAAAAATGAGATGTAGGGCTAAGTACAAAAGTACTCAGTGGACTCGTTGCCGAAAACATTTTCTTTGTTAAAGTTATTGAACTGCCCACAATAGCACATGAGGATTTTAGTTAAAAGACTCATGCCTATCAAACATTTTATCATTTTCCAAAAGCGTCAGGCCTAACTATTTCATCCACGTTGTTTCCATATCTGATCATTCATTCATTCGCGTACTATGGAGGTGGCCACCTAGACATAGTCGCCGTAACCGATCGAGGTAGCTAACCTTAACACACAGTCACACATGTACACGATCCGAGTTAGTCCTTAACTAAGTCGGATCCGATCGTTACCCTTTTTTAACGTTGGTGGACCAACACATTCACATACCACATTGGATATACCAATCTCAGATAGGATCACAACAAAACATAAACATTTGGCAGTCAATAAACGTTCATGGAATAATATTTCATAAAGCTTTTGTAAATCATTCTTTGAGATAGACATGCATGTCATTTTTGTTTCAAGAGAGCCCATCTGCTAGTTCGAAGCTAGTAAGTCTAAGTGAGCAGGGTGTGGTTGTTCTTCCTCACCGACTACGTGCGATCAAACCCTTCATAAGAAAATAACCTTTCTTAGATTCTTTCTGTCGATCGAAGGTCGTTTATAAATTACGACCTAAAGTTCCCAATTAGGGTTTCTTTATGATTTCATGTGATGGTTTTAAGATAATTTCTATTATCTTACATTCTCAATTCCCAAACTATATCACTTCATCGTTCATAGGTGAACTTCAACTTATGAATCACATACCTCGAGCCTATCACCGACTCTTAACCTTAGTGTTCTTCTACACCTTATTATGTTATAGATCGTTAGTATTCAAGTTGTGTTTAGTGTGTTATGATATTCTCAAGCCACTATCTAGACTTAACAATTATAGTTACGTCCTAGTAGGTTATGTTGACGACTGTCGACAGCACGATTTAATAAAAGGATGTCTTGACTTATGATTCAAGTGATCACATGCTATCATATAAGTAAGTACTTTAGGAATAGATGAATTCCTTAGAGAATATTAATTCGACTTTTGAGACATAAGGATCGAAATCTTATGTTCAAATCTTTGCTTACACTTTACGACGTTGTTTGTTTTTCTTAACCCGTCGGAGATTGTATATGTTGTATAATCAATATTCGTTGTCGAGTTGTCTTAACGCTCAATCTAATATCGTATTAGATTATCGTTGTTGAGTATTAACGTTGTAACCCGGCTTTTGGTTTCTTTAACTTAGGAACTCACATTTGAGTAGCCTATTATTAATAGAAAACCCTAATTTGTGTCTAACTTCGATTATCATTAATTCCTTCTTAAGTTATCGAAATTGGTCGATTTCTTTTGAATTCTCGTACATCTAGTATTATGTTGTTTACGTTTGGGGTTTTGTTTGACGGCATACATAAACATAGTCATTCAACACCAAACAATACCATACACAACATAAACTATACTAAAGCATTAGAAAACCCTAATTTCTAACATAATGCAAAACCATTTTCAAAAAAATAAAGTAAGAAAATTCTGAAAATTATCATATTTATTCCACATGCTCCTAATACATCAACAAGCAATAATATCAAATAATATTCACAAAATCATGCTATATCTTATATAAAATAAATTCTACCAAAATGAAAAATATAAATCATGCTCCAAAAATTCTCAAACTTTAAACAAAGCCTTATAACATATTTCTAAGAATATTTTATTCATAGCTTGAGAGAATTAGGTGGCTCAAAAGTCACGAAAAAAATGAAGAGCAAAACTAGGGTTTTTCATGAAATAATTCAAGAAAAATCTAAAAAAATTCTACTCCATTATAAATAAAGAGAATGGTGAATTATACCTTTTTATGGTCTTAGAATAATTATTTAAGGGTTGGAATGGTTTGAAATGGGGGATTAAAGCTTAAAAGCTTGAAGAACAAAAGAGAAAAGTTTGAAAAAGAGAGAGAATTTGTGTTCTAGAGTGAAGGGCTGCATATGGACGTTTTTTCTATTGTATTGCATCCTAAAGGGCTGTCATTAACTCATTTGGGGTGGTCTTGGTGGTAGTTGGGAGAAGGAATGGTCAAATTACCCGATTTGGCATGTTAATACCGACTCTTTAAGTTTTAACGCGCTTTCGATTGATTTCTCGGAACCTTAAGGTTTTATTTTCTTAAGTAGAGTTAAAAAGACTTATTTCAATGTTTATAATAATTTCATGAAGTTCGGGTGGCATCCGATAAGTCAATTCCGAGTTATCGCGAAAAAACAGCGTCCGACGACTAAATTGTGCTCGTTCAAAATTTTACTCAATTCTTGAGCTTTCATAATTAATTTGTTTGAGTCTTATAAATCATATTTTATTTATTTAGACCCTTGGTTCGAGTTTTGGTTCGTTCGGAACAATTTAGGGTTTTTCCAGATATTTTCCTGCTCTCAAGTTAAGTTCTTCAGAATTTCTTTCTAAATCGATTCTTATAATTTCTTAATTTATAATAATATATTCCTTCATGATTTTGATTTTATCACAAATTATCAAGATTAGCACGGACTGGAAGTTGATCCGCTCGTAAATAGTACTTTTAAGATTGACCGGGCAAGTATGCCCGAAAATTCTCATTCTTTGGCTTCTCACATGTTTTCGTGAGAGGATTCTAGAAATGAAATCATTTTGTTGAGATTCATTCTCGATCTTTCATTGTATGTTCGTGCTATTCAAAACCCTAACTGCAGTGACTAGCCACTAGTTTTGATTTCTAGTTTTCGATCTCCGAATCGATTTTAATTCATTTCGCTGGTTACCTTAAACATAATTAAGGTCTAAGCACCAAAAATAATTGGTTTAAGCATCACTATTAAAAGTTTTAAATTTTTCGGGTTATTACATACCATCCCCCTTAAAACAAATTTCATCCCAAATTTTTAACCTTGGAAAACAAATATGGGTATTTCTTCATAGTCGATTCCAGCTCCTGTGTTGCTTCTTCTGTCCATGGTGTCCCCATAGAACTTTCACTAACGGTATCTCTTTGTTCCTTAGCTTTTGGATACGCCGGTCTAAGATTTCGTAGTGCTTCTACATAACTCATATTGTCATCGGGGACAATATCTGTCGGTGGTATCACATGGCTGGGGTCATGTATGTACTTCCTTAGTTGTGAAACGTGGAACACATTGTGCACGTTTCCAAAACTTGGCGGCAATGCAAGTTTGTAAGCCGCTGGTCCTATCCTTTCCAAAATTTCATAGGGTCCTATGAAACGTGGTCGTAGCTTCCCTTTTATTCCAAATCTCACGATTCCTTTTGACGGAGAAATCTTCAAGAAGACTTTGTCTCCCACTTCAAAATGCAGCTATGTGCGACGTTTGTCGGCGTACGACTTTTATCGATCTTGGGCCTCCTTGATTCGTTGGCGGATCCGTCTCACAATCTCGATCATTTCGCCCACAGAGTCGTCCTAATACTCTCCTTTCTCCCACTTCATCCCAGTAGAGTGGTGATCGACATTTCTTTCCATAAAGAGCTTCGCATTTGGGCCATTCCAATGGTTGCTTGGTAGCTGTTGTTGTAGGCGAATTCCACAAGTGGTAACACTTGTTCCCAACTTTCTCCTCTATCGAGATTGTCCATCCGTCTGTGGTTGGAACGCGGTACTGAAATGTAGTCGAGTCCCCAATTCCTTTTGTAAACTCATCCATAATCTGGATGTAAACTTTGAATCTCTATCAGACGTGATAGTCTTCGGAACTCCATGTAAACGTATGACTTATCGAACGTACAACTGTGCTAGTCTGTCTGATCCATGTGTTATCGGAATGGGTAGAAAATGCACGTTCTTGGTCAAAAGATCGATGATGACCCATATAGCGGTATTTCCTCTTTGTGATTTTGGTAGCCCTGTAACAAAATCCATGGCTATATCATCCCATTTCCATTCCGTATGTCTAGTTGGTTGTAAGGTTCCATACGGTCACGGTGGAGTGCTTTCACTTGTTGGCACGTTAAACAACGTTTCACGAACGGTTACGCCTCGCTCATTCCATCCCACCAAATTTCTTCTTGAGATCTTGGTACATTTTGGTGCTTCCGGGTGTATGGTATAAGAAGTCTCATGGGCTTCCTTCAAGATCTCGCCTTAAGCTCTTCGCTCTTACACGAACAAGACATTATCAATAGCTTCCTTGAAATTTTTGTGGTCGTTGTCCTTGATCTCGCCTCGTATTTCCTCTAGCTTTGCGCTTCTTCTAAGCTTCCAAGATTCGGCTCTTAAGTCCGGATTGCAATCAACGCTGCAATACAACCCTCATCGCCGAGACGGGTCTATGACTTCGATGTTCATCCTCCAAATTTCTTTATAAGTATTTCCTCATGATTGAGGAGACTTCCCAAACTAGGGGGGATTTAGACTCAAGACATCGGCTACAACATTAGCCTTGCATGGGTGGTAATTGATACCACAATCGTAATCTTCACTAGCTCTAACCATCTACGCCGCCTCATGTTAAGATCTTTCACTCAAGAAATACTTGTGCTTTTATGGTCAAGATAGATCTCACATCTAACTCCATAAAGGTGGTGCCTCCAAATCTTTAAGCATGTACGATCACGCTAATTCCTGTGTCGCGTGAGGATAGTTCAACTCATGTAGCATAATTGCCTTGAAGCATAAGCAATAACCTCGCTTTCTTGCATCGTAACACATCCTAGCCCATTCTTTGAAGCATCCGTAGATTGTGTATTCTTTATCCGCTTGGCATCGCTAGTACAGTGTTGTCCAAGAACTCCTTCATCCTCTGAAACTAGCTCACACTCTGCGGTCCAAGTGTACTTGATCCCCTTTCAACAGCTTGGGTCATGGGTCGGCTATCGTTGAGAATCCTCGACAAATCTTCGATAATAGCCGGCAAGTCCTAAGAAACTCGAGTTTCATTCGGGTTCTTCTACGACCCCATTCACTTAACCGTGTCGATCTTAGAGGGTCTACTTTGATTCCCCGGCGGACATGATGTGACCTAAGAATGTCACTGCTCAACCGTAATTCACACTTACAAACTTGGCAAAGAGTTGCTCGCCTCAATGTTTCAAAGACGCTTCAAGTGCTCTTTGTGTTCTCGGTTATTCTCGAGTATATTAGCATATCGCCTATGAATACTAAGACAAATTTGTCTAAGTATGGGTGAAATACCCTATTCATGATATCCATAAATACTGTTGGGGCATTTGTAAGTCCAAAGTGCATGATGATGAATTCGAAATGACCATACCTTGTACGGAAAGCCGTTTTAGGTACATCATCTGGTCTAATTCTTAGTTGGTGGTATCCCGACTTTAGATTTATCTTTGAAAAGACTCATGCTCCCTTAAACTGATAAAACAGATCATCAATTCGGGGCAAAGGATACTTATTCTTAAGAGTTATCTTGTTTAACTCCCAATAGTCTATGCACATTCTCAGCGTACCATCCTTCTTCTTCACAAAAAGGACAGGTGCTCCCCAGGAAGACACACTGGGCCTAATGAAACCTAACTCCAAGAGTTCTTGCAGTTGGATCTTCAATTCCTACAGTTCCTTTGGTGCCATCCGGTATGGGGCTTTCGACACAGGGGCAGAACCTGGTTCGAGGTCGATCGTGAACTCAATCTATTGGTTTGACGGTAATCCCGGTTGTTCATCTGGAAATACATCGGGGTATTCCTTCACGATCGGAACGTCTTCTATCCTTCTCCCATTCTGCTCTTTCTCCTGGAGATAGACAAGGTAGGCGTGGTTCTCTGTCTTGTTCAACAACGTCCTTACTTGTAGTGCGGATATGATTGAGACTCTCCTCCCCATGCTGATCCTATGAAAGTCTGTAGGTTTCTCCCCGAGATGTTGGAAAGAAATTTTCCTTTCATTACACATGATGGTCTCATTATGTTCGGTTAACCAATCCATTCCTAGGATTATGCCCATATCTCGCTGTAGGTATGACGTGAAGGTTATCTCGTCATGACCTTAAGTGAGCCTAGTCCAAGTTCTAGGTTCGAGCATATCTGGGTTACCATTCTTATGACTCCTACTGGAGAAGTAATTTTCATAATTTGTTCAGCATGTTTAGGATCTAATCCTAAGTTTTCTACGCATGCTTCAGCAATAAAAGAATGCGAGGCGCTAGTATCGAATAGTAGGATAACAGGCAATTGGAGGAGTATTCCCATACCTGCCAAGTTTCCTTGGTTCCTTGGTGGCTCCTGTGGGAACTCTCTTTCTTGGTTATGGGCATGGGCCCTATCTTGCGGTGGTGGTTGCAGTTGTTGATGCAGTTGTTGTTGTTGTTGCGGTTGTTGCTGTTGTTGTTGTTGTTGGGGCTGTCGGTACTGTTGCTGCGACTGTCGCCATTGTTGTTGTCGTTGCCGCCGTGGTTGATATGGTCGTTGATTTGGCTGAAAGTACTGAATCGGGGGCTACTGCTGGAAAGGTTGAGCTTGGATAGCCCGGATAGGCTGGACTTGGTCAGGCACATCACGCGCCATTTCCACCTCGGCGCATCCTGTGGCGCCTCTCGAGTAGTGACCTTCGCCACACTTGAAGCATCCATCATTGGTGAATGCACATGCCCCCATGTGACTCCTATGGCACCGTGGGCACATAGGGAGCCTTACGAATTTCTGGTTTTCCCCGCCAGGTGCGGGTACCATAGGGCATCCATTTCCTTGCCCGTGCCCAGATGGCATGTTATTCACTTGCCATGGCCTCCTGTCGGCCTGGGCAGCGTTAGATCCTTGTCCTTGATGGGGTACTTCCCACTTCCTCTTCCCACGATCCCCTTGGTGATTCGGGGATGTACAGCGACAGTCCTGTGCTCAAGAATAGCCGGCTCGATGTCCAATGCTCTGCGAAGGGCCTCGTGGTAGGTCAGATTTTCGTAACCAGCTAGCGACACCCTAATCTCATGGCGGAGTCCCGCCCGAAACTTCTCAGTCCTCTTCTCATCGGTGTCGACCAACTGAGGCGCATACCGCGACATCTCGCAGAATGCACGATCGTAATCTGTGACCGTGGTCTTTCCTTATCACAGATTGTAGAACTCATGTTCTTTCCTCTTCCGGTAGCTCTTTGGAATGTACTTCTCGTACACTTCCTCCTTAAATTTCTCCCAAGAGAAATCTTCAAATTCCTCCTCGGACAGAGTCTTCATCTTCGCCCCCACCGTAAGTCGGCACGCCAATATCCGAAGGCAACGCATGACAAGCGTTCTTGAGAGGTGCAGTGAAGGAAGTTAAAGATTCGCTCCAGCGTGCGAATCCAAAGTTCGGCATCCACGGGATTCCCAGTCCCATTAAAAGTCGGTGGGTTCTGCCTGAGGAATAGTTCCTCAATCTGTCTCGCCGGTGGTGGTGGTGGTGGTGGTGGGGTGGCTTCTCTTTCAGGTGTTATCTCGCGATTCCTTCTTCTCGGCGGCATCCTATCCTTCATAAATATACGCAATTAAATATCTTCTTATACTATCCATCAAGATCAATATATATATATATATATATATCAGCACGGTATTTATATAATTATGAGCATAAATCTAGCACATCATCGAACACCACAAATCACAATATTAAAACAAAAGGCCTCTATCACATCAATTGAGCTATCATCATATCACATCAATTGCACCCGTACTCACGAGGACTTTCATCGCTTTTAGAAGGTTTACAAAAGACCGTGCACAAGCCCGACAGTATGGTGCCCAAAACAAATATCAAGATCACCAGTGTTGTTAAGACCTAGTCACGGCATGCGCATAAAAATCTAAACGCCACCGTGACATCAAAATAGATTTCATGTCGAACGACTCATCGCTTCCGTTAGACGCATCAAAAGATATACAAAGTATATAGACAAAAGACAATCTAGTCCTAAGAACTAGATCTATGATCGTCCGGGTGTAGATAGGGTCTCCATGTGTCGAGTCGACTAGAAGCATGGGAACCATCCACCCCTCCATCTCATCATCACCGCGAAAGTTAGATCCTCATCGGTCTTCCTCCTCATCGGTCTTCCTCGATCCTCCTCCGTCTTCCTGATCTTCCTCCTCGGCCGAGTACGGAGCTACGGCCTCTGGCCTCTAACGACTCGGCTTCCTCCATAGCAGCTAGGTCTCGCGATTTCGCCATGGCCTCCTCATAAGCATCGTCCAAAACGGGCAACCACAGACTAACATCGGTTCCTCTCACCTGCACTGTAGCTAGGTCACGGGATCCTCACTTCACGTAATTGTGGTACACAGTGCATGCAGGGTGGCGGCGGTCGACCGTGAGAGCCGACAGATGGAGGTGGAGACGGCACGGCAGACCGGCGCGATGGTCCGGGCGGCAATGGCGAGGATGAAATCCTACCGTGGTAGGACCGGAAGGCGAGCTATCGGGACGGAAGGTCCCGCCGAACATGTCCCCGCCATCGCCAGCAAGAACACGGGTCCATCACCGCCAAACGGGCACCTCCGCGGGAGCCACTTTGAATCTCGTCGCCAAGTGTATTCTCGCGGAAGATACGCCCACGGGTGCAGCGCCAGACACCGTGAATACATAGCTCAAGTGGCTAACAAAGCGAGGCGCTCCGCCTGTGTCGAAGCTCTCTCGACGCCGATAGATGTAATCCGCCGATATCTCGCGGCATACCGCTTCACGGATGGCGTCTCATGATAAGTCAAGCACACCGTCATAACGAGATGTACTGGCATGTGCAGCGCCCAATGACGGGTGAAGGCGCGCTAAGAACTCACCGAGGTCGCCTCTCGGCATATCCGGTAGGAACAAGACGAACGATAACCTCTTCGCGTGGCCCTAGAGGATAGAGAGACTTAGTCGTGAAGACATCCAGCCATCCGAAAAGGAAAGATCACTATGGTCGTGCACGTAAACATAACGGTATGTCTAGAAGAAGGTATGTACATAATAACATTTGTACAAAGAAGGTTATAGCAATCTTTATTATACTATGACCTACATTCTTAAATTCTTATGGCACGACTTTCATGGTTGAGTCTCCGGGAAGAGACGGTATGGTTTCTTAGAGTATAGTAACGATCGATGCCTAGCCTTAGGGTAAAGGTTAAGTGATCACCTTATCTTATTGGGTCCTGGATTTCTTATTTCTACTTACGTTATAGAATCACATCATATCCGTTCTCATTACGCACTTACGATTCATCATTCTTTTTATACTTCCATAACATTATACTTTTATTCTTTTCATTTATGCCACGATAGAGGCAACACGCTGGTGTTCGAATTCCTTCACGAGAGGTTGGGACTCATAGCGGCAAAGCCCGCTACAATCACTTTATCATCGAGACTCGCCGAGTTCTCATCATCGAACCGCTCGATTGTGATTCTTAAGATTTCTATGTTCTCGCTCTTCCTTAGTATTTCGCTCAATCGGGGATACTTATGTTCTCATACTAAGTCCCACGCAAAGGGATCATGCCTTAAGAGTCTATGTTCTCATGGGGAAACATACTCATTTACATCATGCTTCTATCATGCTAAGCATACACCAGTAAACATAAACCGTGACACATTGTGCGATAATCAAGCATTCTCATTTACTTATTTACCAAGCCCCTAAGTTCGCAACTTCCTTTCAAACTAATGACTAATCACTTGAAACAACTTTTCAATTTCAAAATATTCCTCTTCCAAAATATTTTCAACTTCCCAACAAGGCAATATTGAAATTCCAATTCACATTTCATATACTTCCATCATTTCAAAACAACTTTAGTTGAGATATTTACCTTCTTCCTCGCTGAAAGCAGACAACGATGGAGCAGCAAGAAAGAGCCAAACACAAACTATTTCTAGACTGACTTTCAACTTAGGGTTCAATGAAAGTGGTTTCTGTGGTTCGTGAGCTAACAAGTGCTCGATACCACTTTAGAAGACCCGACTTCCCAAGGAAGTACGGATCATACGGATCGTCACTGGTATGATAATGCAACAGATATATATATATAACTAATCAATGCAATTAACACATGAACTACTTATCAACGCATGAACTAAAACGGGATAAGCTATTCACTACCAACTCAAGTCACGTAAGGACTCGCCAAAAGGTTCAAGGTTCAAATATAACCCAATCGTGTGCAATTCCCTCCCTCGGAACTAGGTACCACCTCAAGTTCAATACTTCGTATGAAAGCGCTTATAATCCGCACATCAAAATAATATCGTAGTTAGGCAAGATAATAAACGCGTGGACATGTATATGACGATACATGCCTGTGGTTCTAGAAATCCTTTCTAATAAGCAACAAAATAATCACTACTCGCACCGCCCACACCCATCATCAATCCTCGCCAACCTCGCACATCAAAAACGAGATGCGTGGCTAAGTACAAAAGTACTCTGGACTCATTGTCGAAAACATTTTCTTTGTTAAAGTTATTGAATCCGCCCACAATAGCACATGGGATTTTAGTTAAAGACTCACGCCTATCAAACATTTTATCATTTTCCAAAAGCTCCAGTTCGACTATTTCATCCACGTTGTTTCCATATCTCGATTATTCATTCATTCATTCATTCAAGACTATGGAGGGGCCACATACACATAGTCGCCGTGACCGGTCGAGGTAGCTAACCTTAACACACAACACATCGGTACACAATTCGAAAGTTAGTCCTTAACTAAGTCGGATCCGATCGCTACCTTTTTTAACGCTGATGGACCAACACTCACATACCACATCGATATACCAATCTCGATATGATAACAACAAAACATAAACATTCGCGCCAATAATAGTTCATGGAATAATATTTCATAAAGCTTTGTAAATCATGCTTGAGATGACATGCATGTCATTTTGTTTCAAGAGAGCCCACCGCTAGTTCAAAGCTAGTAAGTCTAAGGAGCAGGTGTGGTTGTTCTTCCTCACGACTACGCACGATCAAACCCTTCATAAGAAAATAACCTTTCTTAGATTTTTTCTATCAATCGAAGGTCGTTTATAAATTACGACCCAAAGTTCCCAATTATGGTTTCTTTATGATTTCATGTGATGGTTTTAAGATAATTTCTATTATCTTACATTCTCAATTCCCAAACTATATTACTTCATCGTTCATAGGTGAACTTCAACTTATGAATCACATACCCCGAGTCTATCCTCGACTCTTAACCTTAGTGTTCATCTAAACGTTATTTGATCGCTCTTTTCCACACGAAAGGCGTAAGTATAGTAAGTGTTAAGCATCGTATCCATTGTGATTGTAATACGAAAACACGTGTTTAGCTCAACGACAATTCATCATTATCCAAGCAATGTAATTTGGGTGAAAGGTTTAAGGCTTCGAAATTAATCCAAAGCAAAGGTAGCTGCTGTAAATATAAAATAAAGCAATAAAATCACAAGATAACTATGAAGAAAGACTAACCCTAGGGATGCACCAACCTATCCACAACGATGTTTATCCCGCTTATTATTAACCGCTTTAATCCGCATAAGACGGAAGATCACATATATAACCAACAACTCGCTATTTATTAATTATGGGTAGCTGATTACTAATTTTCCTTATCACGCTACGCCTCTAGAGGAAAATAAGCAACTCCAAATGGATCACTAAGAATATACTTCCTACGAATGTCCTATCTCTTACTTTACTCAAGCTTATTCGTAGATCATGCGATTCAAGATCGATTGACAATTTATACAGCTACGCCATTAATCGGCAACTAGATATGCATCAAGATTGATTAGAAATCAACATATAAATAAGCACCATGAATCATGAATCAATGCCTCGAAGGTAAATAACAATAAAGCGTAAATCACAACATATAGGATCGAATCATGCAAACCCTGTGATTAGAAATGTAAAACTAGCTAGACATAATAAACGGAATAAAATACGACGAACCATAAAACGGAAATTAAATATATAAAACTGTGAGGGAAGCGTTGATGAACAATGGTTGGTCTTCAATCCAATCCCAAGCGAACGAACGGAAAACAACTAAAAACGATCGGACAAAAACGCTCCGATCGACAACTAATTGAAAACTAAACTAGAACAATGCAAGAATTAAAGCTAGAACTAAACGGAAGCTAAAACAAAGATAAAACTCGAGGAAAACTTCTAAAACGTGTCCGGGCGTCTGGGTCCGATGAAGCGCAAGGGTTTCGCCTATTTATAGAAAAGTGTGGAACCCCACTTGCGCCGCCGCACCGCCGCGACCGATCTCGCAATCGCTAGTGCAATCGCTAGTATGTCTCAAGACATTCTTTCGCCGCGCCGCCTCGCGCCGCATGGTACTGGCGACCCGCTAGCGGTCGCTAGCAATTATAAACCGTCGCGAAATCGCCCGCCGAGTTCTCTGCCAGCTTTCGCCACTGGCACGAGGTTGCGGTCGCGTCGCTGGGTTATCGCGCTGTTTCCTATGCCAGCCTTAGCGACCGCCAGGCTGGTCGCTAGAAATAGGTCAGCTTTGTAATACTTTCTCGCCGCTCTTGCTTCGATTATCAACATATAAACCTACAAAACGTCAAAGGAAACACCCAAGAGCAGATCTTCTAGAAATAGATAAAACATTAAGAATCGATACATAAATGCACATTAAACGAGCTAAACTCATCTTCAAATATCAACTATAAACGTAAAATGCGCTGCTATCAAACCCCCAAACTTAAAGCATTGTTTGTCCTCAAACAAAAATGTAATGAAAGACACAACGAAAGATCAACGAGCGTAGCAAAGATGATAACCATTCTAGGCCTCCAAACATATCAACGCCAAAAACATTAGTGCACATGACGACGTTAGTCCACTCAACACAAACAACAATTTACGGTAAAACTCATTTAATTCAACCTCACAAAGGTATGTGTGTAGAATATGAGGATACACTCAAACTCATAAAGAAATTAAGGATGTATACACTCAACTAACAATGCAATGCAACATCTTACCATAGGCTCGCTGCTTTCAATATCTCCACCGCCATCAGGTTCAAATTAGGATCAAAGAGGTCTTTTCATAGGTTGTAATGTAGGCACATTGGTTAAGGTAGGATAAAATACGGCTAAGTGACTCAAGAATATTCCAAGCACCACCATTTATACATTCTCACACACATGGACTTTGTCCATTTTCCTCTTCTCTCCCAACGTATAAATCAACGCTTAATGCCACGTATGTACCTAGACTTTGATTAAAGACCCTTTATGCTCAACACCATAGTGAACTTAACATTTTCTTTTCTTTTCTTTTCTAGAGCTTATAGGGTTTAACTTTCACAACAAAGGTACTATTCTTCACCACGTATGTATTTTTCTAAAAGAAACTTTTCTCGCCATAACTACATCAAAATTTCAACCCCTTTGATTCCATATCTATCCTCACCTCCTATCATCCGTTAATCGAAAGAAAAGTCTAATAAAGGCTCAAAGAAGGCGACAAATGGTATATATCATCTAAGTTAGTTTTGGGTGAAAATGTGGTTAACAAAGATGGCCTTTATCCTTTCCAAATTAAACACATATTGCGCCTCGACACGTAAGAACGGTAAGTTCTAGAAGATAATCACATGCATGATATCACACAATTAAAAGAAATCAGATCAAGATGTTTATACAAAGAAACTCAAGTCTCACGTTAAGCAAATGGTGAAAACAACAAGTTTAAGCAATCTCAAGCCGCTCATGCGCTATTTTCAACATATCATGCGCACTATCATTAAATTTCATAAAAATTTCTATCGCATCGCCACATGGATTAACACACTTCACTTAACTCGTTGATCGACGTATTACTAAAACGAAAAGAAAATGTAAACACGACAAAAAGCAACACAAACGAAAGACACGACAAAAA
Organism: Salvia rosmarinus; assembly: GCA_036937905.1. Taxonomy (NCBI): domain Eukaryota; kingdom Viridiplantae; phylum Streptophyta; class Magnoliopsida; order Lamiales; family Lamiaceae; genus Salvia; species Salvia rosmarinus. The sequence continues at coordinate 44,794,961 of CM072824.1, forward strand.
CAAAACAAAAATAAAGAAAACGCTGGGTTACCTCCCAACAAGTGCTTAATTTAACGCCTTTAGCTAGACCATTACTAACCTTTTTCAATCCGCTTTGTGGCAATGAAATCCTTCTCAACTCGCTGATCCTCTTAAACTTAGCATTTACGGATCTCCACCATCGACTATGGAAGTGGCCCCCAAACACGAACGATACACTTGAGTTCCATGCCGAGTCCACTTCTTCCTTCTCGCAAGATCCTCGATTGGTCGAGTACCTCTAAGCGCCGACGCGGCAAAGCAGAGTCATGATCGAGCAAAGAATCTTCCGCCTTTCCAATGTCGTGTTGCTTGATGGCATCGATATGGAAATTCGAGCCTCATCGTTAACACGAAACGTGAGATCGCTTCCCCACATCAATCAACGCACGCACCAGCCATAGAAAAGGTCTACCAAGGATTAGTGGTTGTTGTTTCAATTCGGAATATCTAGAATAACAAAGTCGGCAGAAAACAAAATCTCAATTTACCAACACGCCTTCGACGATACCTTTCGATATGTGATCGATCGGTCACCATCATCGCTGAAATCTTCGCCGGCTTCATCTTTCCTGTGTAGCCGGTTGAATACGCTCAACGGCATCGATTGATGCCGCCCCAAGTCGCACAAAACATTTGAAAAGTCCGCCGGCGATCTCGCACTCTAACGTGAAACCGCCGATCCTTCGCTCAGAGGAGCTTCCTTGCAAGACGGCGCAAGATTTTGATAGGGAAATTTTCTCAAATTTCCCAAGTTTCTTCTTGCTTGCAAGCTGCCTTTAAGAATTTCATGTAGTCTGCATGTTTCGCAACGCTCAAAGAGAGGCAAATTTATCTCAACTTTTGAAAACCCTTTAAACGAGCAAACTCATCATATTTCGACTGACAAGTCGACTTAAATGGGACCTGAGGAGTGTACGTGCGACGATTAGCTTCGGGCGCCATGTTGACCTCGCGATCACTGAAGGTCGCGAGGTATCTATTGCGCCGATCTCCTTCTTCACGCATGAAGCTATGTGCGAGCTCACGCTGATTTCGGCCGCCTCCTCTCGCCGATTGCTCATGGTCGGTTTGCGAGCTGGTCGCCGCAGAACAACCGCGTGCGACACTCGACGGCTCGCGCGGTGCCTGCCGCGTGCTCGGTCGCAGCGATGCGTAAAATTCTCAGATTCTCGCGATCGGCTCACGGTCGCGAGCTCGGTCGCGAAGTTTCGCCCCAGCAGTGTTTTCAGCTTCTTCTTCTGTAGGGCTCTGCAAGCTCGCCCACCTCGCCCTGACGGCGAAGCACCGATTCTTCGGTTCACCAGACAGACACTGAAATCGGTCTGCCTTTTGTGCATTCACTTGTACGGTTATTTGACCAATTTGATTCTCCAACATCTTCATATGCTTCCCCATAGCCACAAGGATTCCAAATGATTTATCTTTCGCCTTGTTGCTTATGAACGAATCGATTCGTTGCCAATTGTTGGTTGCTTACAACCAACCGCTTATCATGTCTTCGAGACTTGGCTTCTCGGCCTTGAATTACACTATTCGAACGGCGGCCTCACCGGAGGTTGTCGGAAATTCGATGATTCCTCCGATTGATGTGGTCGACGTTTCTCGTCCTCAATCGACTCTTCAAAAGAGTGAACTTTCATGAGATCGCCATATTTTGAATCACTCAACAAGAAATGCTTTCAACAATGGCGCTTTTCCGCCGCTATTGATAGCTGTTGCAGCCATCTCTACAATACGGCTTGCCTCGCCTCATCGGTCGGTTCAATAAACAGCCCCACCGACGATCCACCATGCCCTTGTCTCGCCATGTCACCCACCGTAGAACTGCGGTGATTTGTTGCCTCGAAAACCCATGTTGTGGACATTGTCTCAATAGACCTCAATCTCTCCCATGCCTCGAATAATGATTCGCCGTGGTTTTGGCAAAATGAGATTTCGGCGATGATCTTCTCTGGCTACCATGAAAGTATTTCGAAGAAACTTCGCAGTTTCCCCAAGTGTCGACGCCACCGGCTCTAAACTTCAACCAATCTTTCGCCGGTCACAGGGAGAAACCGAACATGCGATCCGGATCGGTCTCTGGCACCCCATTCGCTTTGACGGTGTCACAAATATCAAGAAAAGTCTCGAGATGTGCATTCGGTCTTCCGTGACTCCTCCCCAAACCGCCTCCTCGACCATACCGATCGTACGGTTTTAGCTCAAAATTGCTCAGATCACGCAAGGGCCCCAACCGCCTCCTTGAACTGCTCGTGGATGTCGGACATGTGATTCAGAGGTCTTTCCTCCGAGCAGTGGACAATGATTCCCATATTCGCCATCCGACGCCGCATCTCTCGCAAAGTCACCTAGCATGCGCAACTTGCTCGGGAGAATGCCCTGCTTATGGATCACCGCCATTGCAGCTGCCTCTCTCTCGCCCTCTTCTCCTTTGAGAGCTTTCGATCTCGGATCTAATAATACTCGCGAGGTCCCCGAGATCTTGCACGCATAAACCAATTCGAGAAAAGAGAGAATTTAGCACTAACAAAATAAATAATAATAAATATAATATATATAACTTGAATTAATAAATCCAAATCACAAATTATTCCTATGTGATCTTAATAACTCTCAACGGCGCCAAAATTTGATCGCCCTTTTTCCACACGTAAAGGTGTAAGTATAGGTAAGCAAGCATCGTATCCACGTGGATTGTAATACAAAACACGTAAGCTAGCTCAACGACAATTCATCATTATCCAAACACGTAATTTGGGTGAAGGTTTAAGGCTTCGAAATTAATCCAAAGCAAAGGTAGCTGCGCGTAAATATAAAATAAAGCAATAAAATCACTGAAGATAACTATGAAGAAAGACTAACCCTGGGATGCACCAATCCTATCCACAACGATATTTATCCCGCTTATTATTAACCGCTTTAATCCGCATAAGACTAAGATCACATATATAACCAACAACTTCGCCATTTATAATTGCGGCAGCTGATTACTAATTTTTCCTATCACGCTTATGTCTCTAGAGGAAAATAAGCAACCCAAATGGATCACTAAGAATATACTTCCTACGAATGTCCTATCTCGCCACGACTCAAGCGCTTATTCGTATCATGCATTCAAGATCGACGACAATTAATACAGCTACGCCATTAATCGGCAACTAGATATGCATCAAGATTGATCGTAAATCAACACATATAAATAAGCACCATGAATCATGAATCAATGCCGAAGGTAAATAACAATAGTAAATCACAACATATAGATCGAATCATGCAAACCCTAGATTAGAAATGTAAAAGTAGCTGTACATAATAAACGGAATAAAATACGATTTAACCATAAAACGGAAATTAAATATATAAAACCCGTAGGGAAGCGTTGATGAACAATGGTTGGTCTTGAATCCAATCCCAAGCGAACGAACGGAAAACACGGAAAACGATCGGACAAAAACGTTCGATCGATAACGAATTGAAAACTAAACTAGAACAATGCAAGAATTAAAGCTAGAACTAAATGGAAGCTAAAACAAAGATAAAACCGAGGAAAACTTCTAAAACGTGTCCGGGCGCCTCGGGTCTGATGAAGCGCAAGCGGCTCTCGCTTTATTTATAGAAAAGGGTGAAACCCTAATTTGCGCCCGCCGCCACCTCCCGATCGTCTCGCGATCGCTAGTGCGATCGCTAGTATGTCTCGCTGCTCTTTCGCTCGCCGCCGCCTCAAGGCCGCATGGTACCATGACCGCTAGCGGTCGCTAGCAATTATAAACCGGTCGCGAAATCGCCCAAAGAGTTCTCGCTGCCAGGTTTCGCCGCGGGGCACGAGGTTGCGTCGCGTCGCCGGGTTCTCGCTGTTTCCTAGCGCTCCGCTTAGCGACCCCCAGCCGGTCGCTGAAATAGGTCAGTTTGTAATACTTTCTCGCACGCCGCTCCTTGCTTCGATTATCAACATATAAACCTACAAACGCCAAAGGAAACACCCAAGAGCAAGATCTTCTAGAAATAGATAAAACATTAAGAATCGATACATAAACGCACATTAAACGAGCTAAACTCATCTTCAAATATCAACTATAAACGTAAAATGCGCTTATCATTATTACGTTATAGATCGTTAGCATTCAAGTTGTGTTTAGTGTGTTATGATATTCTCAAGCCATTATCTAGACTTAACAATTATAGTTACGTCCTAGTAGGTTATGTTTGACGACTGTCGTATTAGCACCATTTAATAAAAGAAGTCTCGACTTATGATTCAAGTGATCACATGCTATCATGTAAGTAAGTACTTTAGGAATAGATGAATTCCTTAGAGAATATTAATTCGACTTTTGAGACATAAGGATCGACATCTTATGTTCGAATCTTTGTTTACACTATACGACGTTGTTTGTTTCTCTTAACTCGCTCGGAGATTGTATAAGTCAGATAATCAATATTCGCTGTCGAGTCGTTTTAACGCCAATCTAATATCGTATTAGATTATCATTGTTGAGTATTAACGTCAGAACCCGGCTTTTGGTTTCTTTAACTTAGAACTCACGCTTGAGTAGCCTATTATTAATAGAAAACCCTAATTTGTGTCTAACTCGATTATCATTAATTCCTTCTGTTATCGAAATTGATCGATTTCTTTCGATTCTAGTACATATAGTATTATGTTATTTACGTCAGGGTTTTGTTTGACGGCATACATAAACATAACCATTCAACACCAAACAATACCATAAACAACATAAACTATACTAAAGCATTAGAAAACCCTAATTTCTAACATAATGCAAAACCATTGTGTATGTGTGTATAAGTGTTCCATTCATTCATCACAATCACAACCATTCATTCCAAACTTATAGCTAACTATCATAGCATTATTTATCATTAAAATTAAACTCATACTTAGGGGTGATTATCGGGTCGGTTTCGGTTAACCGAAACCGAATTTTCGGTTAACCGAAATCGAATTGGTACAAATCATATAACCGAAACCGACCCCGATCGGTTAATCGGTTAACCGATTAACCGATTCGGTTAGTCGGTTCGGTTCACTGTTAACCGAAAATAACCGAATATTTAAAAAAAAAATCTTATTTCTTTGATTATCCCCTGTTCGACGACTCCAAAATCACAACATTTCAAATTTCAATTCATAATGTCAATGCGTAATCAAGAATCAAGACGGTTGTCTCTACGGTCGTGATTGCGCAGTAATGGTTCGTTTCGAAAGTTGAAGTCGCCCCTTCATTCTCATATCACAATACCCTTCATTCTCATATCACAATATTAATTAGTAAAATAATAACCATTGTCAATTTGTTATAGATGCAGACGCTCGTCTGAAAGATGTATTATTTCCCAAGAAAACATAATTAAAAAGAATGGCAAACTCTCTCTTTTTCATACAAAGACCCAAATCCATGCTACGAAAAATCAAAATTTAGTATTAAGTATACAGCAAGGCGGCAGGACAAATAAGAGACATGAGAGAGAGAATCGAAGATAAGAGTGAGAGTCGATGACATGAGAAGCTTACCTCCTTCGCTTCGCCGACACTGTCCGGATTGTCGCACGACGCCGTCGGGCCACCGCGACCGAACAAATTGACGACAGAGAGACGAGAGGAGCTCAGCCTCAGCACGGCATGGCAGAGTCGACGTCGAGAGGGTGAGAGAGAAGTTCAGATTTGGGGGTGAAATGAAATGAGGCTAATGAGCCCTAATTTTTAATCTGAAATATAATAAAAATAAAATATTATATTAAATAATTCGTTATTCGAGATACCTGCTTGCTATTCGGGTATACCCGATAACCGATTACACGTTGGATAGAAAACCGAGAACCGAACCGATCCCATTTTTTTTGGTTTTCGGTTAACCGTAACCGACGATTACGGTGTCGGTTACGGTTATAACCGAGAACCGAGAAACCGATAACCACCCCTACTCATACTTAACAATTTTGCTACGTTTTCGATAATTAGCATATGTATCCAATAAATTCCAATAAAATCATGTTATACTTCTATCATACTATAGAATTTAATTGCCAACTCAATATCATCATATAAAATTTTAAACCATGATTAAATGCATCAAAGTTTTGTGTACTTAGGTTTTTTTGAGCATTAGTGTTCAATAATTTCTACAAAAATCATATCATTCTTATACCTTATACTAAACATGAAATATCATCTCATATCATATATTAAAATTATAACACATGCTTTTCACCACCTAAACATTTTCGGTAATTATGTAATATACGTATATATATTCAATAAATTTCATTCCTTCACAATATATTTATATAATGCAATAACATGTAATATTAACATTAAACATCAACTAATATTTATAATATGAACCAAATGCTTGAAATTCTTTTTGTCCTCACACATATTTTACATATGTGTTCAATAAATTTCCAACAATGCATATAAGGTTCATATTATTTCTAAACATCATATACCATAGTATTTTCAACAACAAAAATCAAATAATTCACTATATATATATACATACTTTCGGTCCAAATGGGATAAATATGAGAAGTTTTTCAATAATTTCAAGATTCATATATGATGTTCATATCATATATTTAACACTATTTCTCAACTATTTTCCAACAAATAAAATAAAAATAAATTCCAAATATATATAGGTTTCGTATTTTCATGAAAAATTGGAGAAGTGTTCCAATAATTTCTAGATTAATATATGATGTTCATATCATATATTAAACACTGTTTTTCAAAAAGAAAAATTAAACCATGGCTTAAATCAACCATGAAGCTCACGCCATTTTCAAAAAACTAAAGTAAGAAAATTCTAAAAATTATCATATTTATTTCACATGCTCCTAATACATCAACAAGCAATAATATCAAATAATATTCACAAAAGCATGCTTTATCTTATATAAAATAAATTCTACCAAAAATAAAAAAATATAAATCATGCTCCAAAAATTCTCAAACTTTAAACACAGCTGTATAACATATTTCTAAGCATAGTTTATTCATGGCTTGACAGCATTTGGTGGCTCAAAAGGTCACAAAAAAAATGATGAGCAAAATTAGGGTTTTTCATGAAATAATTTAAGAAAAATATAAAAAAAAAATACTCAATTATAAATGAAGATAGTGGTGAATGCTACCTTTGTATGGTCTTAGAATAATTATTTGAGGGTTGGAATGGTTTGAAATGGGGGATTAAAGCTTAAAAGCTTGAAGAACAAATGAGAAAAGTTTGAAAAAGAGAGAGAATTTGTGTTCTCGAGTGAAGGGCTGCATATGGACGTTTTTGCTACTGTATTGCAGCCTAAAGGGCTGTCATTAACTCATTTGGGGTGTTCTTGGTGGTAGTTAGGAGAAGGAATGGTCAAATTACCCGATTTGGCATGTTAATACCGACTCTTTAAGTTTTAACGCGCTTTCGATTGATTTCTCGGAACCTTAAGATTTTATTTTCTTAATTCACCTTAAAAAGACTTATTTCAATGTTTATAATAATTTCATGAAGTTCGGGTGACATCCGATAAGTCAATTCCGAGTTATCGCGGATAAACAACGTCCGGCGATTAAATTGTGCTCGTTCGAAATTCTATTGAATTCTTGATCTTTCATAATTAATTTGAGTCTTATAAATCATTTTTTATTTATTTAGACCCTTGGTTCAAGTTTCGGTTCGTTCGGAACAATTTAGGGTTTTTTCGGTATATTTTCCCGACGTTCGGTTAAGTTCTTCAGGAATTTCTTTCAGAAATTGATTCTTATAATTTCTAAATTCATAATATTATATTCCTTCATGATTTTTATTGTTATCACTAATTATCAAGATTAGCACGGACTGGAAGTTAATCCGGCTCATAAATAGTACTTTTAAGACTGACTGGGCAAGCATGCCCGAAAATTCTCATTCTTTGGCTTCTCACATGTTTTCGTGAGAGGATTCTAGAAATGAAATCATTTTGTCGAGATTCATTCTCGATCTTTCATTCTATGTTCAGACTATTCAAAACCCTAAACCTGAGTGACTAGCCACTAGTTTTTATTTCTAGTTTTCGTCCGAATCGATTCTAATTCGTTTCGTTGGTTACCTTAAATATAATTAAGGTCTAAGAACCAAAAATAATTGGTTTAAGCATCACTAATAAAAGTTTTAAATTTTTCGGGTTATTACAACCCTCGAGCTCGCTATGAATGGCGGCGGATAATAATTCCTCGCGAAGATCACGAGGCTCATCAGGTGCTTCAGAACTGCTAGTACCACTCTCCCCGGGACGTCTCTTGGTCTTGGTCATGATATGTGATCGAAAGGATGTTGAACTGAAATAGCACACGAGGAGGAAAGAGCGTAGCGCTCACTGTGAAAGAGCGCTCGCTGAGGAACGCCGCTCGCATAGACCTAGCACTCGTTGAGACCTAGCGGTTGCTAGGTCGACACGTCTTGAAACAGCGGTGAAGAGACGGCAGCGGATGCACGGTGGTGTGCGGTGGAACGCCGGTGACAACGGCATGGGGATAGCACGGAGGTGGACGGTGGAACGCCGACGGTGACGCGGGGATGGCATGGAGGTGGACGGTGGAACGACGATGATGACGCGGGGACGGCGTGGAGGTTGATGCGGCGACAGTGTAGAGGTGGTACGGAGATGGACGCGGTGGCGGCATGGAGGTTGACGCGGCGACGGCGTGGAGGCGGTACGGAGGTTGACGCTGCGGCGGCATGGGTACGAATATAGATGCGACGGCGTGGAGGTTGCTCTTTTTGCTGAAGGATGAAAGGAAGGAGAGTGAGGTGCGGCGCGAATGATTTCTGAGGAAAAAAGGATTTGCCCCTAAAATATAGCGTGAAAACCGGCCGATCGAGGATCCAGTGACCACTAGGGTCCAGCGTTCGCTGCCCCTCCTCTCTGGAATATCAACAAAAGCAAGGGCCAGCGACCGCTAGGGCCCAGCAATCGCTGCCCCTCCTCTCTGGAATATCAACATAAGCGAGGGGCCAGCGATCGCTGCCCCTCCTTCCTGGAATGTGGACATAACCGAGGGGCCAACGACCGTTAGGTTCCAGTGATCGCTGCCCCTCCTCCCTGTAATATTAATTTCACCAAGGGGCCAGCGACCTTTATGGGTCAGTGATCGTTGCCCCTCCGTTCTGCCTATCCTTATGAAAACAAACACACCCTTGCACCTGCGAAACAAAACACGATATCACCAAAGACGATCAAACCAAAACAAACCAAAATGAAAGGGAACTAAAAAAAAGGAAAAGAAACGAAACAACACGTGGGTTGTCTCTCACGAAGCGCTTATTTAACGTCGTAAGCTCGACGAAAATTGATCAATGAGACGGAGGATCGAAAATAGGGATTGATTCCACCATTACGCTAGACGGATCTCCCTCAAGGTACGGCTTGACTCTATGACCATTAACCAGGAACGACTCCATACTTCCTTCTTTTATGAGGCTCACCGACCCATAAGGAAGCACTTCTTGAATAACAAATGGTCCACTCCAATGGGATTTTAGCTTTCCCGGAAATAACTTCAAACGAGAGTTGAACAACAAAACCATCATTCTGGGCTTCAAATCCTTATGCACAATTCGGCGGTCATGAAGCTTTTTGACCTTATCTTTATAGACGCGCGCATTGTCATAGGCTTCGTTACGGAGCTCGTCGAATTCGGACATTTGGAGTAAATGATGCTCTAAGGCTTTAGAGAGGTCAAAGTTCGAGGTCTTGATGGCCCAATATGCCTTATTTTCTATCTCGACGGGCAAATGGCAAGCTTTTCCATAGACGATGGGATACGGGCTCATCCCTAAAATACTCTTAAAACCTGTGCGATATGCCCACATTGCATCATTAAGTTTACTAGCCCAATCCTTGCGGGATGGCTGCACCCGTCTTCTCAAGAGTCCCCTTAATTTGTCGGTTACTAGTCTCGGCCTGCCCCGACGTCTGTGGATGATATGGGGTAGCAATCTTGTGCGTGATACCATTCTTTTTAATGAGTTTCTCAAACAACTTGTTGCAAAAGTGTTTCCCACCATCACTAATGATTGCTCATGGAAATCCAAACCTACATAAGATGTTTTCCTGCACAAACTTGAGTACAATGTGAGAATCACATGTCCTAGTGGGGATAGCCTCAATCCACTTGAACACGTAATCAACGGCAAGTAAAATATACTCGTACCCCATTGACTTAGGGAAAGGTCCCATAAAACCTATTCCCCAAACATCAAAAACCTCAACGAGTAAGATATTATTAAGGGGTATCTCATTCCTACATCCAATTGAGCCTACCCTTTGACACCGATCAAAAGACAAACAATAGGCATGAGAATCTTTGAAAAGAGTGGGCCAAAACAAACCGGATTGTAACACCTTGTGTGCAGTCTTCTGTCCTCCAAAATATCCACCACAATGAGCTTGATGGCACATCTCAAGGACCTTGGCGTGTTCCTTGTCTGGGATGCATCGACGGTTCACCTCATCCTTCCCTAACTTGAAAAGATAGGGATCCTCCCAATAATATTTCATGCATAGAGAAAGAAAATGCTTCCTCTCTTGGGAGGTAAGGTCAGACGTCAACTCACCACATGCTAGATAATTAACAATGTCAGCATACCAAGGCACAGAAGAGACACTATAAGCATGCTCAAATGGGAAACAATCGGGAATGGCATCGAGATTCAAAGTGGGAGGGAGGTGATCTAGACGAGATAAGTGATCAGCCACAACATTCTCACTACCCTTCCTATCTCGAATCTCTAGATCAAACTCTTGTAACAGGAGCACCCAACGAATGAGCCTAGGTTTGGCTTGGGGTTTGGTCAACAGATAGCGAAGAGCAGCATGATCACTATGAATTATCACTTGAGAACCAATAATATATGGACGAAATTTATCAATAGTAAAAACTACAGCAAGTATCTCTTTTTCAATAGTGGTATAATTCATTTGAGTCTAATTTAGAGTTAAACTAGCATAGTAAATTACATGCAACATCCTATCAACTCGTTGACCTAAAACAACTCCAATAGCAGAGTCAGAAGCATCACACATAATTTCAAAAGGAAAGGACCAATTAGGACCGACGACGACAGGCGCAGTGCTCAGTTTCTCCTTTAAAGTATTAAAAGCAACAAGGCAATCATTATCGAAATTGAAAAGCGTGTCCTGAGCAAGTAAACGATAAAGAGGTTGGAAATTTTTTGAAAAGTGTTTGATGAAACAATGGTAAAATCCCTCGTGTCCTAAGAAACTTTGAATTCCTTTAACATCACTGGGTGGTGGTAATTTTTCAATTACCTCAACCTTTGCCGTATCGACCTCTATTCCACGACTAGAAACTATGTGACCTAAAACAATGCCGCTTCTAACCATAAAGTGGCTTTTCTCCCAACTTAGATTAAGGCTGTATTCCACACAACGACTAAGCACACGTTCAATCTTTTCTAAACAATCATCGAATGAGAAACCAAACACAGAAAAATCACCCATAAAAATCTCTACAAAGTCTCCTATCATGTCAGAAAAGACAGACATCATACATCACCGAAAGTGCCCGAGCATTGCGAGTCGAATGGCATCCTTCGAAAAGCATATGTCCCGAATGGGCTTGTGAACGCAGTCTTGGCTTGATCCGTCGGGTCTATAGCAAACTGGTAGTAACCTGACGAACCATCAAGAAGACAATAGAATTCATTACGAACCAGTTTATCTAACATTTGGTCAATGAAAGGAAGGGGAAAATGATCCTTTTTGGTGGAAGCATTAAGCTTCCGATAGTCGATGCACATCCGCCACCCGGTGACGGGTCTCGTAGGCACCAACTCATTTCTCTCGTTAAGGACCATTGTTATTCCTCCCTTTTTAGGTACAACATGGACTGGATTGACCCATTCGCTGTCAGCAATTGAAAGGTGATTCCTTCTGCTAGGAGTTTGAGGATCTCGCTCTCACTACCTCCATTAGATTAAGTCTTCTCTCGTCCATCTCTCGTGGGTGTGCTCTTTCTTCAAGTCGGATCTTGTGCATACACATAGCAGACTAATTCTCAAGATATCTCGCTAAACTCCACCCGAAAGCAAGCTTGTATATCTTCAAAACGGCAACCAACCGGGATTGTTGGGAATCGGTAAGATCGACAGAGATAATCACGGGCTTTTGCCCATCTTCCTCAAGGAAGACGTACTTTAAGTTCTTAGGGAACTGCTTCAATTCTATCATCTGAGGCTCCTTTTTCGAGAGGATCCCTATTTTTCCTTGGTCGGCTTGGCATAGTCGGCCAAGAAGAGTCTTTCTCCAAGTCTCACGATCCTTCATAGACTCCACACTGTGATCCTGTACAAAAAAAATCTCGGCTAAGGCATCAATAAAGTATATATAAGAACAGTTTTCAATCGAATTAATCGATGGCATGGCCCTGTTATTATGCATAGAAAATGACAATGTTTCCCCTAGGATAGTCATCCTAATGCTTCCATTTTTCACATCAATCAAAGTGTTAGTAGTGGCCATGAAAGATCTTCCTAATAGCAGTGTATGGTCTCAACCATTTTCGTGCACATCACCTATCTCTAGAACAAAAAAATCCACAGGTACAATCAGTCCACCCACACGTACAAGAATATCCTCTACAATTCCCCTAGGGTAGCGCATGTAGCGATCGCTAACCGAGACTCATACCAGCTGGTTTCAACTCTCCTAACTCTAATTGCTTGAAAATGAGTAAAGCACAAGATTAATACCAGCCCTAAATCAAGCATGCCTATGGCTTCCTTACCATTTTCCAAAGAAATTATGATGACGGTTACCCGGATTGCTTTGCTTGGGCGGAAGGGTTGTTGTATAATGGAGCTCACACCGTATACCATAATGATTCATTTTCGACAAACCTCATCTTCTTTGATGGAAGTTCCTCAAGAACTTAACATAGGTGAACATTACGGATCACATCCAATAGCGGCATTCACATTAACCTTGAGAGCATTTTGTAGAAATCCGAGAATTGCCGCTCTTGTTTCTCATTCCTTAACCGCCCGGAATGGCACCGAGGCTTATAAGGGTTTGTCGCCTTGTGTAGTCGAGCTATCGGTTGTTCATTCTCGATCACTTTCTCCTCCACTATCTGTTCCTCTATGATCTCCGGAGAGTTTCACCTTATTATCCACTTTCTTCCCACTACGGAGAATAGTTATTGCTTGAGCTTGGTGTGGCTGGAGCCCCTACCCCGGTATCCTCCCCGTCTGTTGTTGTTGCTGCATTTCATTAACAGTACCAGAGATCTGCCCAATCGTACTCTCAAGACGCTTAATGGTTGCATCTTATGCTTCCCTTGCTAACTTGCTTTCTTGCATGAATGCAGCCAAACTATCCTCCATGGACGATTTTGGAGGAGCATGTTGCCGCGGTGGAGGTTGGTAAGGCTGCTGAAACTGTGGTGGAGGTGGATAATATTGCTGCTGAGGGGGATAGTACTGATGTGGAGGTGGATAATACCGTCTTGGGTGTAGTACTGTTGCTTGAAAACGACGAGTTGGGAAGTTTGGTCCTGAACCCTGCCCTTGGTTTTGTCCTTTCCATCTTGAGCTGTTTTGAGTCTTCCATCCTGAAGTTTGCTGAGGTGGGTTCTGGTCGAACGACTGTCTTGGAGGGTATCCTTGGGCAGCAAAAACCTCTGCTCCTCCTTCAAATGTTAGCTCAACCATTCTGGTGCAGTTGTTCTTATCATGAGTAGGATCACCACAGATAGGATAAGGTTCGGGTCCTTGCTCTTGCCTCACCCGAAGTGGGACCTTGCCCATCTTAAGTTCCTGGAGCTCTCTCATCATGTCTCGTCTATCCGCTTCTTCAAATCAACTAGCTCGACTTCCTTAATCTCCACCCTCTCGAACGAGTGGTCTTCATCGCGAATTAGCGCCAAAGTATCAAAATCTCAACCGCCTCCTTCCCCGCCTTTTCGTATATCTTTCCTCCACCACAATGTCCACCATGAACCGATAAGTATGTTGCAAACTTGTAGAAGATTTGCCATAACAGCTCGCACAATCCGTGATGTGGACATCAATTTGTAATTTCTAAACCGATCCAAAGCTTCATGGAAAGGTTCGTCAACTTCCTGAGCAAACTGCATGATCTGTAATCGAATCTCTTGTGTCTTGTCATTCGGGTAGTACTTGAGCAAGAAAGTTGTGCTCACATGTTTCAAGGTAGGCAGAGATCCGAAGGGAAGGAGAGGTACCACGACTTGGCCCTGTCCTTCAAGGAGTATGGGAAACATTTCCTCAAAAGTTCGTCTTCATTGAGCGTCAGTAAAGGAATTGATTGCACGGCGGTACAAAACTCCCGAACAAACAACATGGCATCTTCTTTTGGCATCCCGTAGAATGAAGACAGAAGATTTATCTGGTTATGCTTAAGCTCATAATTCCTTCCCACGGGGGAAAGCACGATAGCAGATGCCGTGACCCCATAAGATGGCCTGGCAAAATCTCCCAACTTCCTAGGTCCTTCATCTTCTTCGACCATGATCACAAGCTTTTCTTTAAAAAGTAATGTTAGATTGTAAACGTCACGAAATCTCTCCTCAAACAAATTATCTCTTCTGTTGATATTGTCGACGAAGGGTACTAACTTATGTTTCAAACTTCAACGACCTAGCATAAACAACACCAAACAAAAATATCAAACGCACCTGAGGGAGAAAAATGGGTAAACAACGAAAAAAGGAAAAACACAAATAATAAAAACACAAAAAGATGCAAATAGATGCCTAAAGCCTTCTCCGGTAACGGCGCAAAAATTTGTTCCAACATATTATTACCTAAGTTACTCGCAATAGAACGAGGTCATCCTAGATTGATAAGCTAACCCAAGTCGTATTCACAAGGAAGGCTAAACAAGGCTCTATCAACATCGTACACAGGAACAGAAAGACACACTAAACACTCTAATCGTAGTTTGGGGCTGACGTCTCTCTTTAACTACCGATTATATAGGCAGAAATAACGAAAACAAAGTAATAACTTGAACAAGTATTAAAACCAAGCACTACGAACATGGAATTAATACTATTAAACCCTAGCATTATTAGATAGATTAATAATAGAAGAGAATGGATTAATAAATATATTAACTAGAAGGAATTCCAAAGCGTAGAAATAACGAAGAGAAAATAACAATTAATTGAAGATTAAGCAAGACTTTAACTTAAAAAGGAAGTAGACAAAATCACACAAAAACAAACATTAACAATGCGAATATTCGTAGTCTAAAACCACCGTAATAACTATGATAGTGGCGCCACCAACAAACGTTATCTCCCAAGTTGTCAGCTTAATTATCACATATTAGTATAAGGCGTAGGAAAGGAAAGCAATAGGCTAATGGGATTAAAACATTGAACAAAGCTACTAAGGTCAGCCTCAGCCATAGGTAAACCACGAGAGTTTTGGTAATTCTATAGCAACCAAAATTTGACCATATTAACTTTAATATGTTAGGGAATAGTCCACCGAATTTCAGCTAAATCTGAGTCCCTTTACTATTTTTCAAAAATCAAATAAGTTTGTTGCCCTGTTGAATTACGAAAATCGCTCACCGAGTGTCAAGAGTGATGATATAGCTATGATGCCGCTTGTTATCATATAAATTTATTATATGTAAATAAGATCTTTAGGTGCACCTCCACCAAATTTCAAGTCAATTCGAGCACAATGCGTGAGCTATCTGAATTTCACAAACACCGCTAATTAAAATCTTAGAATTTAAATAAGTGGTTAGTCGTGAAACGAGTCTTGACCCTTAAACCAATTTTAAGAAAACACATATAAACTATACAAAACCTTTGTAAGTGTGGTAAATTATAGGAGCTCCCTATAATTATTAATTTTGTTTCTTAAGGCTGCATCTTAAATTAAATTAAAATGGACTTCTAAACTCAACTTCTTAAATTTAAATAACAACATCAGATAACCCTCCTCGTCCTCGACCTAGTTGGTCGGTGGGATATTACAATATAACAATTAAATAACAACATTGTATAACCCATAATCAATCTCCAGAGCTCTTTAATCAGCTACAAACAACACATAATCAATCAATTTTTCTGAAATTTTAATCCCACAATAATTAGTGACAATAATAAGAGAAGCATGAACCCGATCCTTACTTACATGAACAACAAATGCAAAGAAAGTCGTGGTAGAGGCAAATGGCATGCTTCACATGATCCCCATCTCCCCACGAGCCTTCACCACCACCTCCCGCTATACGCCACCATACGCCATACCCCACAGCAGATACGGATACGTCTACGCCCATAACAAACATTCTTCCAATATTAGACTCGCAATGCACCAAAATAATATATATGCAAGTGGAAAATGAATAAGCCTAACCATAAACTTCAATTCATCGAGTCGCCAAAAGACATCCCTGAATAAGCGGGGTTATCATAAGCGTGAAACAGACAGCCAGCAGAGCTTTGAAGTATACGCATCAAGCTCGGTGTCCACCTAGAAGAAGACGTACAAGCAAACCCCACGCAATCGCCCAAGATTATAGTGGCTACAAACCTTCATACTTACTTGTATTCAAGATTATATAATTAATGTAACAATTTCATTTATCGACTTCATAAACTGTTTGCGCTTACCCTGTCAACATCAAGTAACCAAATTAGCCAAGGAGTAGCGGTGGCCCATCCAAAGCATGCAATCGAGATTAAGAAACAAAGCCTCTTATTCTCGTTGAAGAAAAATGAGTTAAGGAGAATTATAGCATGTAATATTTTGTGAACAAAAGCGATGTACCTCTCTCCATGGGCAAAGGAGGTAGAAGGAAACGAAGCTCAAACAGCAATAAGTGCAATGAAAAGGCCCGAGATTATCAATAGGGTATAAGCGGGATCCAACAACCGAGCTAACCAAGCACACAAGAGTGAAAAGTAGAACTGCATAATCATTTGTTTATCAAGAACATGGAATGGTAAAGCTTCAAACAATTACCAAGAAAAGAGGTAGAAAGTGAAGTTGCAAATAAAGTTTTGTGAGAGCATAGTCTCAAACAAAGAATCACCGAACTCTTCATATTTTATTTGCTACTTTTGAAAACAAAGTACTAACTCTATCTACATGATACGAATATTCTAGATCTTATATATTTACATGCATCAATCACTTGCAAGACAAGAAGAAACTAAAATTGTATCGATTAGTAAGTTTAACTCGAGCATAACAAATACTAATATAATACTCCATTGGCAAAATAATCATAACTTAAATGCCATTGGCAACATCTCTTAGCTAACAAAACCACCGCAAGTTTCAATACCAATTTAAGTTTTCACATAAAATGTCTACTCAATATTCGATAAATAGTGTAATAGTTTTGCGAAACCAAATTACAAAATATAAAACACAAAAGAGATATAGAATAATGAGAGTCCATCTCCTTCTAGAAATAATATAACTAAGATCACTCTCTTAGATTACCAAAATCTAAGTTTATGTTCAAGAAATTTACTGTAACGCTCAAAGTTATGTAGAATAACAAACACATGATAATATAAAATTTAAAAATAAGTAAAAGAGCGCAATCAAGTAGTATTTTCGATTCTTCCAAATTCACAAATCTTCATATCCGAATTACTCACGTTTTCAAATTACTCAAGAAACCGCATTGGTCGTCGATTCTATCCACACGTAAAATCAATCCACGACCATCAATTTCACTTTGCGCAATCACCATATCCAAACATTTCCAAAAATAAAATTATGACGATCACTAACAAAGGAAGAACAAAAGAGTGGAGAATCTACCCGATCTAGGCCACAATGTTTCTTTCTATCCTTTTCACCATTCAAATGCCAAAATATTTCAAAACGTTTTCGAAACAACAAAGAATAAAGACAAGCACTACACATACTAAAACAAACATTCAAAATTTATTTCATTAAAGACTCACATTATGTGGAGCAGCAGAGAGATATGAGATGCCAAGTTCTCCAAGGAAGAGATCTTTGTTTTCTCCAACGACTGATCTAGCTGTGCTTGTATAGAGAAGGCAACAAATTTGTACTTGTAACACAAGTACAAGCACTAGTATTAAAAGAATCGTTTGTTTTTCCGATCCCACATCATCACCAACATTCAACACCAACATTCAACACAAGAAAACTCGAGCAGTATTTCCTAGAAATAAATGAGGGAAATCCGATGATCATAATAAATAACATTGATAATACAACACATTGAATTGTCAGCACATTGAAGCCTTTAAACATTCCAAATTATCATCATAATCATAATCATATATTGCATAACAAGAGTAGAACCTGCTCACCTACAAAACAATCGTCAAGCTCGGCCTCAAACATGAATCCACGGATAGACATCTCCGCCTCCGGGCACATCATCCACCCACCTCCACTGTTCTTGCCGTAGCCAAACTCCTCCCACAGCGCCAGCCTCCCTACCCTCTCGCCGAGAAGACACCCTATTCCTCCCACCAAACACCTTGAACTTGCTACTCTCCATGAAACACCTATACATCTCCAACGGCATCCGCCCGCCTCCTCCCACTCCAAGCTCTCCAAGTCCAGCCTCATGATCAAGATTGTGGTGCACGAGCTCTACAACACAGACGAGCTCTTCACCCGCCAACCATGTAAACTTTCCGATCGCTCCCGGCCTTAACCAACCGGCCGCTCAAATGTCGAAAATATCCCCCACTTGCGCCTCTCGGTCTCACTCACCGCATTGCCTTCTCCATATCCACAACCCTCTCTTTAAACATAGCCCACTGCGACCTCCACGGTGACCCTACGTCGCATAGGGTTAGGATGAAATCGGAGATCAAGACGGGTCTACTTGGAGAGGTAAATTGACGAGAATTTTAGCCAATTACTCAAATCGGGGTGAAATCGTCATCTTGTGGGTTTCCGTCGTCGGAGTAATAGAGAACGCAAGCTCGGTGAGGACGAGAACGACGCCAGGGAGCCGGCTAAGACGGGCGCCGCATGGGACCAAGCGAGCCGAGCTGGGGTAGGGTTTTGTAGCGACCGATGAGGGGTTGCATACGACGAGGGCTTTTGAAATTTTGAGGGGTTCGGGAGGTGTGGGAGGAGGCCGGAGGTGAGGAGGCCATTGGAGGAGGTGATGGGGTGGAGGCCGTGAAGGGAGGAAGAGAGAATTTGAGCCACCGGTTGGTGGCGGGTCGGCGTGGAGGGTGAGGAGGGGTGGCGATGGGAGGTCTTGAGGCGAAGGGAGGATTTGAGCCACCGGTATACTGCTTTTTTTTTTTTTTAATTTATGACATAGACTACGTTTTTATTAAAAATGCACATACACTACGCTTTTACGCCGTAGTCTATACCCACTATAGACCACGCACATACACCACGCTTTTGTTAAGCGTAGTCTATACTCCAAAAAATTCGCACATAGACTACGCTTTTGATAAAAAAGCGTAGTCTATACCTATAGACTACGCTTTTCACGAAAAAGCGTAGTCTATAAGGTGTAGAGAAAAGTGGTTTTTGTAGTAGTGTATTTCTTACATCAAACCAAGAATTAGAATTCAATCTTTATAACATAATAACATAATAAATTATGCTAAAAGTAAAACTAAAGATCGACAATTTAAATCCAAAAGTATAGGAAAATACGACTGATTCGGACTAAACAAGTGACACTCCACCAAGTCGACCGCCTCAGACAATCTCAATTTGTGCCACACCACATTATTATCTCGAGTTCCCTTCTTTCCAAAGTCTACTTTGATCTATGGAGATTCCATGTGTGTGTCTTGCAATACTAGGAAACTTCTATTCTTTCCAAAGTCTACTTTGATCCATGGAGATTCAATGTGCATGTCCTGTAATATAAGGAAAAATGTACAAGAAAAGAAATATGACCAAGAAGAAAAGAAGTACTTGTACTAAAAATAGCATCGTCTCTAGAAGGTAGGTTTTATGCAAACCTTAGGCGGCACATGCAACCTTAATAGTCCATGCCGCCATACCTGGTCCTTCGACATAGAGTATTGGCTTGTGACATGTTGGATAGTGCAGTTTTTCGATCAAAAGTGTTGGTTAGTTTGGCACTCAGAAGAGCAAGGCCTAGGCGCAATTGGGTCCAAGGCTAAAGAATGAGACCTTATTGGTGCATTTGCTTATTCTCTCATCTGTTGGTTTTACGGGCACTTAGTCCTTGATCTTGCACCAACAACGTCCTTCTGATGACAAAATTTAGGTCATAAAATCTATACCAAGGGTTATACAAAAACAACCAACTAAAATTGAATCAACAAACCTCACGATGAGGTAGCGAGACTCTTGCGCCTTAACAAAAACTTAAAATCAAAGCAGTATCCCTCGCTTAAGAAAACAACCAAATGTTTCCTTAACAAATAATACGGCCCACGGACACATTTTTTGGTTCACACTAGACATTATCTTATCCACGCAAAGGATGGGACGATCGTTGAATGGTCAGGTGTTCTAACAAAGAGAATTTTCTCGCATCGCCAATACTTGCTCCAGAATGTGCTCCCGTGAAGGCAAAGTGATTTTTGGTAGGCCCGCCAAGATTCAAGCTACGCAAGGACCTTTAGTCAGCGGTTACGAACGACCCTAGGGTGAAACCCTAGCGCTGCCGCTATCACCAACGGTGGTAAAAAAAATAACTTGCAAACTCCAATTCCAATCCACCAAAAAACTATGTTAGAGTCAATTGGATGATGTATATGATGTTCGTAATATCTTATGTTGACAACATTTTGGTGTACAACCAATATTCTTGTAATGCATTGAAGTCGAACTCGACTCTCCAAATGTAACTGTAAATATGTAATCTTTCCTTACATTTACGTTTTATTATTCTTGTTACTCTAATAATGGTTTGTTGCGCTTAGAACTCGTTTTGAATAAGTGGAAGTTAGTGAGATCATGGAATGAAGATCATGGGTGGTTTCTCCCTATTTTTCAGAGCATAATCTCCACTAATATTACGCAAGTAGTACGAGCGAGTAGTTTCTTGGAGCAGTTTGTAGTGGTTATTGGAGGGTTATGAACGTGGGAAGTGGAGCTTGATGACCACGAAATTCACCTCTATAAAAGCTGCAAGATAGTTCATTCTCTCGCACAGATTAGGAAGGCTATTTTTAGAGAGAAATCATACACTCCAATTTTTCCATCATTTACCCTGAAGTGTAGTTGAAGAAACGACATCTTCGGCCTTGTTTAAACTAAGACGGTGTTAGGCAGACAATCTGTAAACATCGACCACGGTATTGCTAAGCGAGCAAGGGCGAGTGCTGAAGATTCCTAACGTTTTTATACTGCTCAGGTTTTTTGTTCGATCTACCTTCAACGATTGTATCGACTGTTTACTATATTGTAACATTCAGTTTGCAGTGTTAGACTAGGTGATTTGTCATAGGTGGTAGCCAATCTATAGATAAGTCTCCTTGTATAATTCGTGTAGGTTGTACTGAGTTTCAATATAGTTGGTTGTCATGAGGCGACACGTGTTATTAACCCACAAAGATTATCCTCTGTGTTCTTTATTTTCCGTTGTGTATTACTTGGAATGTTATTAACATTACTTGTCCTATTACTCTACTAACATCACAAGTATTACTTCGTAGTAATTCAGGCACTGGATTCTTTCAAACTAGAACATGATGGCTAGAACGGATTAATACTTAATAATGCAATCATCGGTCTGATTAGAAGAAAGAGATCGACAAAAAAGCGATGAAGAAGAAGAAAGAAGGATAATTTCCGAGTGGATCTCTAGAGAAAACGAGAGTTTTTCAAGAGTGAAATTTTTAACCACACTAAAATCACTAAATCATTTAATTAATTATATTTGTGTTTAAACACCACCACATCTTCTTTTCCTTTTCTTTTTTAATAACAACACTACCACTTTCAAAATAATGATACAATAATGGGTTGTGTAATCAGCTACTACCCGCTGAACTCAGAAGGGTTGGCCTAACTAACAACTATATATTTTGAAACTAATAATAAAATGATTGTGCAATAATAATGTGAGGATAGATTAAAGTATATAATAAATTATATGCATATCTATTTATTTATATATATTCCTTTTCAAAATATTCGTAATTGTTATTTGCTGATGCGTTGTAAGAATATATCTACATAATTTGAATCGCAACACCATAATTGAAAGCATTTGTAAGATCAATTCCAATTCATTCAACCTTCAAATTGTTCCTCACCAATCATTCTATATAATAATGTTTTACCAAAACCTCATTATCAAAGGAATCACTCAATTATATTAAACAACACTATTTTAGAAAGAAAAAGGAAGAAGAAAGAAGACGACATTTATGCGAATTGAATTATAGCTTCTTCCTTTTTCTTCTAAAAGAAGGTCGAAGAAACACAAAAACTAAAAACACCTCTCTCTATATATACATGTGAATTGTGATTGCAACGCAAAAGTCAGAAGTGACCTACTGTACCTTTAGCATTATATGTCGTACATTTTAGTCATTCTCAAAATTACTTCTTCTTTTTAACGGTGACCTAACGTGGCGTTACTGATTCCCATTGATTGCAGCCTCTGATTATAACCTGTATCACGCCGTCCACTTCATCTAACCCTTTGATTATCTCGCAGCATTGCCTACGTGGCCCCTAATTTTTTTTAAACAAATAAAAATAATTAGTAATGATAACCCTAATATAGTATATTTGAATAATTTCATTTTTTTTTTTTTTTGTAATTTAATACATAAATTTTAAAGGCTGCGTCACGGTGGACTCGAACCCGAGACCTTTGGCCTCGGGCATTAACCACTCTACCACTAGGCCAACACACACACATATTTGAATAATTTCATCGACTATTATATGCACTCCTAGTACTAACTACAAGTCTATAACGAAACGATATTAGAGAAGTGATTAATATATATATTGGAGTACATTATAATTTCTTCAATTGTTAGTTTCAGTTTTCCGAACCGAATCAATTATCCGATAAAATATATAAGTTCAATCAATTATCATCTACAAAATAGTTACTTATTATGATTAAAAAAAAAAGAGTCAGAGATAACAACCTTATGTCTTTCCAAAGCCGAATTCAGACCTAATTACGTTCTTTTTTCCAATGTAAAAAAGAAACAAAATATATAAATAGATAATCTTAACTCAAACTTAAGAGGCTAGCCATTTCTCTAAGCCCAATTAGAGAGGCCCTAAATAGACCAGCCCGATTGGATTATGGAATGTTCTACTTTTTTTATATTGTTTTGCTTCTTAAGATTTGTTGAAACTATAGATCAAATAAAAATAAAATGAATAGAAAGTTTGTAAACTTAAGAATGTTTTACAAACTAGAATGCCCATGAAATTAACTTTACATTGTAGTCAATATTTGTTTAAAGAAGTCTCTAGAGGTCGTTTGGTTGGCACGAATTAATATATATATATATATATATATAGTGAGGTTCAAATAAGAACCAATTTTAACGTGAGAACTAAGAACCACTGAAATTTTTTACGAACAAAATGAATTTGTTATGAAAGTTAATGAATCTGCTGGGAAAGTTATTGAATCCAAAAATTCAGAATTTTCACCCAGGGTTCGAATCCCGTGAGAGGCAAAAATTCCATTTTTTTGGATTCAGTAACTTTCCCAACGAATTCATCAAGTTTCACACTGAATTCATCATTTTTTTTGTTCTCACGTTCTCACAATAAAAATGATTCTTACGTTAACCCTCCCCTATATATATATATATATATGGAGATAGAGAGAGAGAGGTTCAAATGAGAACCATTTTATCCTAAAACTAAGAACCAAATGAATTTCTATGAAAGTTGATAAATTGTTGACAAAGTTCTTGAATTTAAAAATTCCAAAATTTTTCATCCGGGTTCAAATCCCATGAGAGGCGAAAATTCTATTTTTTGGATTCAAGAACTTACTCAATGATTCATCAACTTTACAAGAATTCATCATTTTCTGGTTCTCACGATAAAATGGTTCTCACATTAACCTTCCCTATATATATATATATATATATATATATATATATATATATATATATAAAAGATTCACTTAAAATAAATTAATAATAATAATAATAATAATAATAATAATAATAATAATAATAATAATAACAACCACGCAAAGCACTACAAAATAAAAATTACAGTTTGGATTTCAATAAAATATATAATTAAAAAATATTAAATATACAAGTAGTGGTAGAATATTAAGAATAAGGAAAAAGAATACCTAAGATAAGTTTGTGTAAAAAAATCCTAAAATGTTGCGCTACTTTGCTTATTTTCAGGATTGTCATTACTTTTCTAGATTTATAAAATTCAACCGATCACAGAAGCCTATAATTCTGGAATCAGATTATTTTTCATGGATAGAATCTCGCTGAGCAAACATGCACCTGTAGTTTCTTTTCTTCTTTTTAAATTTGAGGGGGTCTCTATAGATTTGTTAGAACACTATATATTAATTAATATGCCTGTCAACGTGTAATATATTGTCGTGAATTTATCTTATTTTATGGCTTCTCCATAGTATTTATCTAAATATCGTGATAATTAACTAAATTATGAATTATAATTGCTTAATATCTTTTGGATTTTCCTAATTCTTTAATTTTTAATAAATGAAGAAAAATGGAATTAATTTGCACTTACCTTTTTCCATATTTCAGGATCAAGCAGAGCTGCCGTCACATTAAACCCCTTCAGCGAATGCGCCTTGGCATAGCTCTCCTTTTTGCACTGCCTCGCGCGCTCCGGCTGAGGCCTTCTATACGATGTCGTCGTGCCCGACCCAGACCCGTTAACCCGATCGAAGTAATAGATAATGGGTCTCTCACACGGGTTGAAGCTCATATGTCGGGTATTGAACGCGAACGGCGCCTGGCTCCAGCTCCCCCACGTCAAGAATGTCTGCAACGGGGTGCTCAGATCCTTGGCTGTCACCGGAAACGGGTAGAGCTGCACGTTGTAGCCCCACGACACGGAGACGGACCAGTTTCGGGTCGGTGGTAGCAGAAGCTCTGTTGCAAAGCCCGGCCCGGGTCTGCGTTGTAGGCTTGGATTAGCCTTTTGATGGACTCGACCCGGTTTACGCCCGGAAAGATGGGCTGCACGTAGTCTAAATGGTGGAGTGAGATGAGAGGGGCGACGGGATGGGCTGAGAGTAGGCCAAATAGGCTTCCTCGTACGTCCATCTGCACGACCAACAATTTGATTGAATCTTCTATTTAATTCTCATTAATGGAAACCTAGAAATATCTTAACATGACTACTCCATGGACAAATCTGAGGGATCGTTAGTTTAAAACCAAAAGAATAGCACACGTAAATTCTTATAGAGTTCAAAAACAAAAATGCCACACATATATTCAGTGGCGGAGCCAGAGATTTTACTCTGGGGGGCCCAATTTTTTTTAAATAAAATTAGAAATAAATAATATTGTTTAAATTATATCACAATATTAGAAAAATAAAAGTTAAACACAATCACCATCATAAGATATCTTATATTCTTCATTTTCGAAATCGTATATAATAATTTCATTGGTAGATTAACAAACACATCATTTTCAATGTATTTAAATTATGTTCATTCAATATTTTGGTTCAACACTTATATTTCTAAAATAATAATCATATATTCAATTGATTTATATTTTGATTGTTTTATCATCAACAATTTTTTAGTGCTTAAAATAAGAATTTAAATAACTTAGATACCTTCATTGGTTGTTGTTAGAATAATTTATCATAATTTGTTTAGAAATTAGATTGATCATATTAGTTCACATATAAACCGTTATATTTTTTGCATACATTTTTTATTTTATCAACATAATACAAATAATAGAAAAAAGAAAAGAAAAGAAAGAGCACAAAGTAGAGAGACAAGAAAATATAATTAAATTACAAGAAAAGAAAAATGAAAAATAAAAAAGGAAAGTAAAAAGGAGAAAGGAAAAAAGAAAAAGAGAATGAAAAGGAAAAAGGAAAAAAGAGGAGAATAAATTGATAGCAGAAAGGGGAGAGAGGCTGGGTTCGAACCCAGGTCGTTGGGTATGGCAAAATCAGTTTACCCAACTCATCTACACTGCATTCTTGGTACTATTAATAACTATATACTACTAATATTGAAAAATTCTGGGGGCCCTTGGGCCCCCCAGGCCCCAACGTGGCTCCGCCACTGCATATATTACATCCGATTTTGTATAATTCTAAAGTTATATGACATACTATCAATTAATAAACGTCACTTTGTATTCGTCATTATGTTCAATTCACATAATTCGCCAATTTCATTCTTAATAATTTCAAATTCACATAATTAATGAAAAATCAAATAACGCTAAAAAATATAATAGAAAAATCGAAGCAAAAATGGGGAAAATCCCTCAAGCGTAATTACCTGATGAAAACCAAGCTCTCTGGTAAGAGGCACCCCAATCTCATTGACGCACCCACCCACCTTCATATCCGAGCCGTAAAACGCGGCGTACCGATCAATGCAGCCATCCAATATCCGCACCAGCTCCGCCGCCAGCGGGTAGCTCACCGCGAAACCCCCGCCGCCGTATGCCATCGTGTAAGAGTGCCCCACGTTCTGCTCCACGCTCTCCGAGCTCCCCCCGATGTAATACATCTGCTTGTGATCGTATCTATTCAGCAAATCCACCAAGTTCTCCGTAAAACACCGTATCATCATCCCCATCACGAACCACCGCACCTCCGCTACCGCAGCAGCGAGTTCGAAGCTCTCCTTGACAATCCGCGATCCGCACGGCGGAGCGCGAGCCGCACTAATTGGTGTATTTGAACCTCGCCGTGTCGGCTGACACCGATGCGGCGGCGAGGTCGCCGCCACGGCCTCGCTGGCCGCTTGTCGAGCCGACATGGCCGCTGGTCACGCTCGGCTTCCACCACATCTCACAGTAGTGGCGGCGCGTGCTCCACGCCTCGGCCGACCCGCCGATGCGAACACGATGTGGGATATGTTGGTTTTATCCTCACGGTGCCAGCGCTCCCGCCAAGGCCGGGCCCGGGCGGCTGTCGGTGATCCGGCGGTACGAGCCACGGATGGCAGCCCGATTGCATTCGGGGCGATCGTCGGCCCGCCACTTCATTGTCGCGGGCGACGACGAGAGGTAGAATAACGAAAATGCACCTAAGATGCAGATTGCGAGGAGGGCTTTCATGAAATTGGAGGCTAAAATGGGGATTTTGTTCAGCGGCGGGGAGAGGAGGTGTTTCCAGGGTTTTAAAGGATCGTGGATTGTGGTTTCTGGTGAAGATGAATTTGGCATTTTGATTTTGATTTTTCCTTTTTATTTTGGTTGCTAAAATCTTGATTGTTGATATGAATGAATGATGATGGTCTGGATGTGGGATTTTATGTTTTGGTATATGAATGAAGATCGAAATGGGAAATGGTGTTTTGATTGGGAAATAAATCTAGGTTTTTTTGCAGATGATTAAGGTGTAATTAGAGAGGGTTATTATCGATGTGATTGTTGAATTTTGTCTGGATTTTTGCAGTTTTGGTTTTCATGCAAAGTTCATTGATTAGGAGTGGAGCACAACTTTGCCATTATGGATTCTTTCGTGCGTGTGGAAAATATTTTACAAAATATTTGAGATGTGCACTCCACTAATACCAAGGGAATCAATAATGATTAATTAATTGTGGCATGCATGTTAATTAGTCTCTCTCTCATACTATTTATCTCTAATATTGATTGGAGCTAAATGTAGTTAATTGCAAGATTTGGTTAAGATAGACATTTCTATCTTGTCTATTTTAATCGACCGGCTTTTGCAAAATAAGTTTTTCCTTTATTTTTCCTATTTTCATTAATTATAATATATTGTAACGGATTAAGATTATTGAGCAATTAAGAAACAGAAACGTAAAGAAAACACATATTTACGTGGTTCACCAACAATGAGCTACCTACGTCCACGAACAGAAAAGGAGAATAGATTTTATTAGGATGCTAAGGTTTCAGATTACAGCTCTCAAAGACTATAGATAGTACTAAGAGTACACACCAATTGGGCTCATTGTCTGACGATATAAGACCAATACGAGTATTAAAGCACAACTAACTCTCATGAGCGGAGATAAATTCAAGGCATATCAACATAATCGTTTACGTCATTTATTTACTTTTCATTAAAACAATTAAATTATCCCATTCACCTGTTACGTGATCACTTACTCGACCAACTAGCTAGGCTACCCTACTAGCAATCCTTTACACTATTGATCGATTGTAAATATAGTCGCCGTCAACGTATTCTAAAATTGTATCGGAGCATTGAAATCAATTAGTTGTATTGGGAGAAACGCGATAGATTTTGTTTGATTACCACGTCATCCATCTATTTTATGTAATAGATGGATATATATAAATGAACAATAGAGTAAGTTTGATACTACACCCTCCGGCAATGCTTTACTCCATTATGATGATGACATATGACAAATTATTGAATTCCCTATGGATTGAGATTTTAATTAAGTTTGATCTCAATCGATTGGATCTATCTACATGGGCTAATGGAGGATCTCATTTGCTCAAAAAGTGGACACAAATATCAATAAATTGTAAAAGATTAATTGCATCAACTAATTCAATGAGCAAATCTAAAATGTTAAGCGAACGCCTAATCCCAACTCAAAATTTCCATTGTACATCCGTTGTGCAGACTGTAAAATTCCACAATTTAAACTATATATACATATATAGATGTATATGTATAACATAAATAGATATTGTAATATAAGGATGTAATTCTGTGTGTGTGGATTAGTGGTTAATCTTTGCATCATGATAAGGCTCAAACCCTAGACGAAGTTCGAGGTCTACTCCACCATGGATCAACTCCTTTTATTCTTCTCTGAATTCTTTTCAGCTTCACTACCTTCAAATTGCAAACTACGTACCGAATCACGTTTGGATGTTGGAACAAAATCTTGAATCTCATCGACTCGCCGTCAGAATCCGCTGCCTGCTTGGCCTCCTCGCTGGCGGAGGGATCTGCGGAGAATTATCTCCGCGAAATCTACGGTCTTGGTGATGTCCAACGACAGCAAGTTTTCGTCGGAGAACTCTTTGAGCTTCGCTCGATCCTTCCTGTGGATGTTCATGTGCCCGCCTAGGGCTTGCGCGTTGAGAAACCCGCTCAGAAACTGCACGAAACGACTTGATCATATGGCGAAAGACAACGGTAGGCTGTCGTCGCGTCTCGTTGCTTGGTCGGAGTTTTCCGGCCTGACATGTCGTGGTTCGTCGACGGAGAGGGCTCAGGGAGAGGTTGGTGGAAAGTAAAGAAGCTGAGAATAAGTTGGATTTGGATTTTATAGTCGTGGCATGGAATTCTTTATTCTAAATTGTGTTTTGTCTTTTACTTTTATGTTATAGGTAGATGCATGCTACGTTATGTGTATTTGATGGTATTAATATTATAGGATTGAAAATTTAAATGTTTTTTTTAGAATAGATGAGGATTACTTGCTAGGGCATTAATAATCGATGGTCAAAGGGTTGTTGAAATAAATTAAATTAGCAAGCGTGCTAAAAGTTGGCTTAGACAATTTATCGAACATTTATCTTGTTTTTACTTTTTCTTTCTTTATTATTGTTCTAGTGAATGCTTTGAGAAGTGATTCAGTGTAGCACAGAGGAATTTCCATAGAACGTGTAGGTGTATTACATCTACATGTTCTATAGAATTTCTCGTAGCACAGTTTGTTATGTGCCGCTATGTCTTATTATCATATCTGTTATTTTAATAATATTTTAACTAATAAAAGTAAATATAATTATATACCCTAAAACAGTTTATAAAAAAAACAGCTTATAAGATGTTTTTTAGGAACTTATAAGCTCAGCCAAACACCCTCTAAGTGTATATGTGTAAAATGAATTAATGTGTATAATAAATTGGCCAAGAGTATCTCTTGTTTATTCATTAATATGGTGTTTTTTGGATATCACTAGAATTATAAACCCATATAGCAAAATTGGTCGCTAAAGTGCGTCTTTCGATTGCAACTGCTACAGTGTAATTGCTGATCTATATATATATATATGAAAATAATATTGGGTTGGAAATAATTAAAAAAAAATGGGTGCAGCTCTTCCATGGTTTACTAGGATTCTTTTTTATTCAAAATTTTACTTTAACTGTAACAATCAACAAACCAATCTTTAAACTACTTAATTACAGTAAAAGCAACACGTGTCGACGCGTGCCAACTTCATTCGGTCATTTAAATTTCATTGTTTTGGTCATTATCCAACATACGATCGAAGCAAAGTAAATTTCTAATTTATTTGGCCTGCTGATGTGGCGTCACAAGCACTAGGCAGAAGCATGAAGAACTTGAATGAAATCCTATAAAAGTGAGCCGTAAATATAATAGGTGATATTGTATGCATTTAATGAAATATAAAATCTAATATCACGCCTTATATCGTATTTCACTGTCAAATAGGTTTTAAGTAAAACAAGAATATATGTTTACATTTTTTCAAAATATCAATCTAGGTGTAGTTTAATATAAGGTTATTTGCACATGAATACATCAACTTTGACCCATTTTGGTTTTTCCCATGAACTTTAAAAATGGTCATAAAATACATAAATTTAATCATTTTAGTAATTTTACCACGATTTCAAATTCAGGTCAAATTAGATCTGACTTGACATCTCGAAAATTTACTATAGACAAAAGGTCGATGATAAAACGACATCGTAGAGAGACATCAAAATCATCGTTTTATCAAAATATATCGATTTTCCATTTCTAAGATTCATCGCACAACCCTCATTATAAAATTAAGTCTTCTCGTTTGTTTCATCATCTGGTTTGTAGTTGGGGTCAAAACAATCGTCATTTTATCAAAATAGATCAGATTTTTTCATTTCTAAGATTCATCGCGTCAACCCTCATTACAAAAATTAAGTCTTCTCGTTTGTTTCATCGTCTGGTTTGTAGTTGGGGTCAAAACAATCGATATCCTCTCTCTACGATGTCGTTTATATCACTGATCGTTTTATCTATATTAAAATTTTGAGATATCAAGTCAGATTTAATTTTGGTTACATTTGAAATTATGGTAAAATCACTAAAATGATTAAGTTTGCGTATATTGTAACAATTTTTTAAGTTCATAGAAAAAATCAAAGTAGACCAAAAGTTTATTTATGCGTCAATAACCCTTTAATAAATATCATTCTCCTTGTGGTTAATTAAATTATCTCGAAAATATAGCAACACAATTCTGAATTATCTCAAACACATTACGTTAATTACCTAATTTTATTTTACATTACATTATTTTGCAAATTTGATTATTGCTAATTCGGTGAGGGCTTGTATAAAAGACGAAATGTTTTGTACACATCCCCAACACCACTATCCTCAATTAATTCCATTATATAATATTAGATAAATTTTACTTCGTATATTGTAATACAAAAATGCATGTTAAAATTGACGTATCAATGCATGAAAGGTGAAAGCACGTCGCATGACAATGTGACGTCGTTTGGAGAGCGACAGTTTATGTATATAGTATTGGGTGGCATAGACGCATGGCCAATAACAATGCATTTGATGGCGCCAAAAGGCAAAAGCGTGCTTCTTCTCATCAAACCTAAACCATCACTTGCCTCTTGGTATGTAATAAAGAAACATTTTTCTACCATACTATCTATCTCTTAGTTTATAAAATTGTAATCTAGAATAAAGATAAACGTATAAGTTTCTATATATCAATCTACTATATTATCTTCCGATCGCCTGAAAGTGACAAAAGAAAGATCTTATTGTTTCTTTCAACAATTTCTGATCTCTAGTGGACCTCTCAGTAGGATTCGAACCCAGACGAAGTTCTGATCATCTATCAGAGATAAAAGAACGAATTGATCTTGTAGGATTCCAATAAATTCTTGGATTTCTTCCGGAAACAAATATTAATCAAAACAAATTGATCCTCGAAAATAGCCTACTGGGGGAACGTTTGAACTTGCTCGACTCTCTCCAATCTCCCTTTTGGTCAAGCTCTACCAGTTGCGGATATTGTTTATCATATGTAAAAGTGAAATAGACACATAAAATTTAATACATACCTTTTTTTCTTAAAATGCTTATTTCAATTTTTATATATATCGTTAATAACGAGGATTAGTATGCTGGTGACAATTTGTGATCTCCTTTCTTGAACACCGATAATATGTAGTCTAAGTCAGCATTTTGGTCTTTTTAATATTGTTTTTAAACTTATTACATCATAAATTATTATTTGGATTATCAAATTTATTAAAAAATAAAATCTACATATTATTTTATTAATTTCTTTGAAGTGAAAGGGAAAATAACTAATCGAGCTTTGATTTTTATGTAATTTATAAATTTGATGATTCCAATATTAATTCATGAGGTATAGAATAAAAATAATACTATAAAAAATATTGATGTAAACTAATTAGGATTATATGACGCACAATATATATATATATATATATATATATATATATATATA
Source organism: Salvia rosmarinus (assembly GCA_036937905.1). Classification (NCBI taxonomy): domain Eukaryota; kingdom Viridiplantae; phylum Streptophyta; class Magnoliopsida; order Lamiales; family Lamiaceae; genus Salvia; species Salvia rosmarinus. Next base: position 44,827,605 of record CM072824.1, read on the forward strand.
TATATATCATGAATGATATGCTAGTCGCCTTTCATGAGCACCGCTCACATTTAAATCTATAATAACATCATTTTTTTTATATTATACATTTATTTTGATTTTTATACTTCATAAAGTATTATTGACATCAAAAAAATTATAAATGAAACTTGTTTCAGTTAAAGAAATAAAATAAATTAAACTTTAATTTTTATGTAATTTGTAAACAAAAAATATGTCAATAACAATCTCTAAGGTATTCGATCAAAATAAATGTATAAAAATAGAGATAGACCTGTGAACATGTATGCAGGTGATGATTTTGATATTTTTCTTCAATATAAATGACACTTTCTTGTTATAGGTGTAGAAAATAAATTTGACTTTTGTTCAGTGTACATGTCATTCGTTATGTGGAGAATAAACTAGTAGCTCAGCTAGAAGAGCGCCGACTTATTGGAAGTTGAGTTGTAGTCTCAGCTGCATCGACATAAGGAGGCTGAGATAGAGGGTCGCATCGACATGACAGTTATGATCAGATATTCAATAAGACCACTTGATTCATGCCTGATGATATGTTTCCACCCTCCCTTCAATAAGGAGGCTGAGATAGAGGGTCGCATCGATACAAACTGAATTTCGATCCAACTTTATTTTGTGTTTTTATATATGTTTTAAAATATTGCACAATCAAATGGTTGTTGTTGATCAAACTGGATTTTGAAATATACATGAAATTATTGTTTGGATTAGAAGGAATTACAAATAATTATTTTTTAAAAAATAGCTTAGCAATGGATTGACGACAAACAACCTAATGTGAAAATCGACAATAATAACACCATTTAATGATGAACATACTTCATTCGTTAATTAACGACGACAGATAACTCATCATTAATTCATCGTCAAATGTCAATTGAATCTTCGGCAACTTAACAATGAATCATCCGTCCTAGAAAAAACTTACTACTGGATATGTTGGCGGTCATAATATGTTGTTGACAAAAACTTGGGTGAGTTCCGCCTCACCGTGAGTTCACCCTTGTTTTTTGTTAAAATGATTAATTATATATTAATTATGGTGAGTAAGGATAATTAGATTTTATTAATGTATAATTAAATTTATTAATTTTTAATTATAATTTTTAATTATAATTTTTAATTTAAAATTAGAATTTATTAATTCATAATTATGGTTTATTAATTCATAATTGAGGTTTATTAATTCATAATTAGGGTTTATTAATTCACAAGTAGGTTTTATTAATTCAAAGTTAGGGTTTATTAATTCACAATTAGGGTTTATTATTCAAAATTAGGGTTTATTATTTTCAATTAGGGTTTATTAATTCAAAATTAGGGTTTATTAATTCAAAATTAGGGTTTATTAATTCACAATTAGAGTTTATTAATTCAAAATTAAGATATATTAATTCAAAATTATTATTTATTAATTTACAATTATTATTTATTAATTTACAATTAAATTTTATTAAACTAATTAATTTTAATTAGAATTAAGTAATTAATTAATTAAGATTAATTAATTAATAATTAATTAATTAATTAAGATTGATTGATTAATTAATTATTAGGGGTGATCTCACTGTGCGCGCGCGCTCGGGAGACCATCCCTATGTTGTTAACCCGTAGTAAAACAAATAAGCGGCAAATATTATCGTATATTCAATGACGGACTATTTTGTCGTTAAAGCTATTTTTTCTGTAGTATGGGACGTCCGCACATGCAGAATTTCTTACATGAGTTTTGTGAACAAAACAATGCTATGATAGACGAAATGTGAACGATGTTCACAAAAGATGGATAGTATCATTCTTCTCTCTATATATACGTATATATATAAGTTTCATGAATGAATTGAATATAAGATTGTGGTGAAATAAGCCAAAATTTGACCAAGTTGAGTAGGTAAAATTTCACCCTTTTGTAGTTTAATTGAGGTTAATTACGGAATTGATTATTTTAAATTGAATTAAATAGTATGTTTAATACTGCTAGGGTGGCACAAATAGGTCGTATTCGGACATGATCTCACTAGGCATGAGTATGGTGCTAAGCATTGTATTAACCCCTTGCTTTATTTTCTTAATTATATTTTTTTAATAATTATTTTTTCACTAAAGATATAGGACTGCATAAACAGGCATATGTTATTTGATTGAATTTTAGCATCGCACCTCATATATTGCACAAACAAAGATAGTTGTAATTTGGCTAATTATAAAAAATAAAGAATAAATATCATTTTAAATCCTAAATTATAATAGTTTGTCTTTATAAAAATATTCGAACTTTCAAAATATTTATTTAAATCATCAACTATCAAATTTGTATAAAAAGTCACCCATTTTTCGACTCCTAGAATTCTGACTTAATTTGCCGGATATCACATAGAAAAGATAATAAAATAAAATAACACATAGAATTACGTGGCATTTTCAAGTGTCATCCAACGAGCCACATCAAGATTTCGAGGATCGGAAAATGAATGCATGATATTTTGATACAATACTGATAGTTAATAGTTTAAAGAAATATTTCTGATAGTTTGAGACATTTTTGATAAAGTGAATTTTGTTTGAAGTTTAAAATGATATTCACTCTAAAACAAATGTATTGAATAAAATGGATATGTGAAACAAAATATATTGTCATTGATAGACATTAACAATTAGTATTTCTTGCGACCTCACCACTGAAACCTTTACTTCTCTATTTAGTGTACATAAGCATAATGATGGATCACCACTTTTTGAGATATATATGGTTGGGTTTCAATAGTGCTTTATTATTTGGTAGTTCTATGTAGTACATAATTTAAACCACATATCTTGAACATGTGGACGCATGAGAATATTGTTGGATTTGTATACTGAAAGCAGTTTGGTTGAGCTTGTATACAATGTTTCCTGTTACCACTATTACAATCTCCTATCTGAATTGTTTACTTGATTGCATATGTATGTCCATTTATCTCATATATAAGTTAGATCATACAGTGTGTTGTGGATCACGAAAGTCCATATGATTGGTCAAGCTTAATGAGATATAAGAAGTATCACGGTGAGACAACTTGAGGACGAGTTGTCGGTATAGTACTGCATGTAGATAAGAAGTGACTTGACTTGGTTGCTTGTCTATGCCGGTGCGTCTCGGCGTATTGATGGATCACGATGAGATGAGTTCTTCTATCGGCCGTCGTGAAGAACCTAGATCTCGGAGACTTACGTTGATCTAAATCTCGATAAGGTATTAGGTGAGTATGAGTTCTTGACCATCACTTTGACTTGCTATGGGTGAGGTTACATGAGATAACACAAGATTCTCTGCATCTTGGGTGGTGGCGGTCTTGCATGTCATGCTAGTTACCCGTGTCGAGTCACCGTATCCGTTTAGGATGATGACGTCCCCTTAAGGAGCTCAAAAGCTTTATTGTACTAAAACCCTGCAGGTTGAGTTATCTCAAGTACAATAATAAGGTTGAGTGGTACTACTTAAGGAATTAAAGATATTAATTATTTTAAGCAGTCAGAACGCTGTAAATAATTAATGGACGTACGATATCTTAAATACGGGGATTCGTAAAGTCTAAGTGCAAGCCCGACTCACCTTCGGTAATAAAGGGGTAAGTCAGCATTTATTCTCTAGTGGCATGAATAAATGTTTATGAATTAATTTATGTTATGGGCTGAACATAAGATAATTAATTTATTTGAGGCTCATCTTTATTCCTTGCATTTGATCCCTGGGCTGGCCCATCCAGGCCTAGAAGCTAAGAGAAAATCGTCCACCTCCTCTCAGAGTCCTACTGGGACTCAGCTTGATCCTCTCTATCTTAAGTGATATGATTATATTTATTAGATATGCATAAATCTTATCTTGATAGGTTTTAGGGTTGCATTATAAATATAAGGTGAGAGAGAAAATCAAGGCTAATGCTCAAGCAATATTTTCGAGAATTATACTTCCCAAAAGTGTGAGAATTTTCGAAAATTGTGAGAGAAGGAAGAAGACGTTTTTCTATAGCACTCTCCATAGATTGTCCTCACTCGGCATTGGAGTTTAGGCAAACGGGATACAGTCCAGAAGATCAAAGCATGAGTCTCGATCTATTCATCCCCGACAGATTCGCAGGTAAACACGAGAAAACCCATACGTGTTGCAATTAATTATATAGGTGCATGCTAGGCACATAATCAATGTATGGTGAATTAAACATCCAAGATAGATCCTCGGGAGAGGGTTAAAATCAGATTTCCCTGCAAATATTATATGTAACAGCTTATTTTTTACGCAGAGGCAAAATGGGAAGGGTTTCTGTGGGTGCGGATCGTCCGCGAATATGGAGCGCACAACAAAACACAAAAATTGCATGTAAAATAACATAATACCGTATGTCGACCAATGGGGCGTTGGGTGTGCGAGCGTGCCAAGAAGCATAAACATGCATATAAAATAACATAAAGATATATGTTGGCTAACGGGTGAGGGGAATTCACGAGCACGTATTGGACGTAGGTTTCCAGCATGAATTAAAATCCAAACTCATATGCATATTTGTGTTCAATTACATGCTTATTTATGTTCATTTATATGTATAAGTCATTTCAAATATATGCATAGTTTATTTTCTATTCACATAACAAATCAAATACTAATCTACCTTTATTTTAATGAAATTAGGGAAAACAAATATGAAAAAAATCAAAAACAAATCTCCACTACATATCATCTAAGGCTTGGATACTATATGATCCTCTTATATATATATATATATATATATATATATATATATATAGGATTGGGTTCCGTAGTACGGTCCCGGATAGTATGTAGTACTCAATCTAGACCACACATTTTGAACACGTGGACGCACCAAATTTGACACGTGGCAACCAATTTTTCGCTTAGGGGCAAAATGGGAGCGATCCAATGGCGCTGGTGCCGTCCGTAGGTGGGTAGGGAGTCCATGAGGCGTTGGGGTCTCATGGCGCTAAGTTTGGGGAGGCGCACAAAACACGTATAATGCATCTGAATAACATAACAATGCATCTAAATGAACATAAAACGCATCGCACCCAACCGGGCAGGTGCGAGCAAGCGAGTCTTGGGTGGGCTCCGGCCGGGGAGGCTGAGTCTGCCATGATTAGGTAGGGCCTGGTATGGGAAGAGCCACAACAAAACACAAAAATGCATAGAAATAACATAACACTGCATTCACTTCAACATAAAATGCATTCGCCCAACCGTATTGGTGAGAAACAAGCGGGAGCGGCGCCTGACGCTGGCGTGCCATGGCTAAGCGCTGACTTCAATCGCATGCATTTTCTCTTCAATCGCATGCATTTTTGTTCATTTGAATGCATTATCTAGTTCAACTAAATGCATTGTTTGTTTTCTCAATCACTTAACACATCAAATTACTAATCTACCCTTAATGAAGCGAAAATTAGCGAAATTAAGCTTAAAAATCGAAAAATCTGAACCATAGGATCCATTAGATGAGTGGATGAGATTGAGTACTACATACTATCTGGGGCTTGGGTACTATATGATCTATATATATATGGGAGGATCAAATGAGAAATATATATATTTTGAGAACTAAGAACTAATCTGATACGTCAATTTTGTGTAATCTAATGGTCAAGATTTTTTAGATTTGTTAAGTATTTGATTTTTAGATTTTATTATTAAGGATATTATTGTAATTTTCTGTTTTTATGTAACCGATTTTTGAGTGTTTTAAGGGATTTCCTTTTATATTTATGATATTTTGATTTTGTATATCTTTTTTTATCTGTATTTTTTCGAGTGTATGCTTATGCTTTAAATTCATTTTGTTTGTGCACACTATACTAAACAGTATGCATATGAATCCATTTATTTGCACAAATACTATCTTATGCACAATTACTATATAGTTATGCATATTACCTAAATCACAAGAATAATCATAGTTGTATATCTATCATTTTTTTCTCACTCACGAATTGAGGGATTTGTAGTGCCAAATTCTTATATGTGGTCTTTATTTTTAGGTAATTTTATAAATTTTATTTTTACATTAATTATTGTTCAAACAATAATTCTCAATTTTATAAGTTAGATTCATAATTAGTTCCTGTTTCATTTCGCATAAGTACTAACAATCTTATGCACAATCATTACAATCATATGCACAACTATTATTTTCAGAAAGGAAATCGAATTATAGAGAGAGAATACGAAAAATTAGGGATATGATGAATCTTTAAAATGACCTTAATACCCTAACGCGCTTATAATCATAAAACACAATATAAAAATAGTCAAACTAGTTTTTAAGCATGATTAAATATAATCTACCAGATCAGATGAAATCTAGGATGATGATTAGTTCTTAGTTCTCATCTTAGTAGTGGTTCTCTCTATAACCAACCCATATATATATATATATATATATATATATATATAGAGAGTGTTAATGTGAGAACCATTTTATTGTGAGAACGTGAGAACCAAAAATGTTGAATTCATTGTGAAAATTGATGAATCCATTGGAAAAGTAATCGAATAAAAATAGATTTTTGCCTCTCATGGGATTCGAACATGAGTGAATTTTTGAATTTTGGAATTGATGAAATTTCTCAACGGATTCATCAACTTTCATAGAAAATTCATTTGATTATTAGTTTTCCGATAAAAGTGGTTCTTATTTGAACCTCACTATATATATATATATATATATATATATATATATATATATATATATATATTAGAATTATATTTTTTAGAACTTGAGAATTGTACACATAACGTATAAAGTTGATGGATAGAATATATAAAGTTGTTGTACAACCAAAAAAATGTACAAAACATTATTCTTATATAATAACTTTATATGTTGTTTGTATAGTTTTCAAATTCTCAAAAATTATATGTTATCATTTAATTCACTCCCTGTATTTATATATATTTAAATAAGTGCGCCCGCGAATACAAGCTTAAAAATATCAAATTACGCTATTGTATTGCATAAACAATATCTATCTTGGATTAGTTACTAAGAATTCATTATGGAAAATATTTTACAAATTTATTTACATTAAAAATATTTTCTTAAGATTGTAAAATCACAATTAGATTATATTAATGGAATAAAGGGAGTAGCACATGTATTGGTGGGCTGCATGTACATTTGGTATGGGTTAAAGGCCCGGTAATTAGGCCCAAAATAAAATATTAAAGGTCGAGGCACAAAATTCCAGAAACTAAATACCAATTACCTAAATATACTAAACAAATATTTCATTATTTAGATTTCAATTTCGGAAAACGAAACTTAGTTTGACTTAAACTTGCATAATTTATTGGGACATGATCAGTTTCAATAAACTATATTCTAAAATTCCTATATCAAATCAAATATAAATTAAAATTGCAGCAATGGTAGGGCCCAATACTAAATGAGCTCCAAACGTATAGAAATTAACGAAACAAGGCCCAGTTCAATTAAAGTTATATATAGTAAGATTCATACGCTTGGCATTTTAAAACTAATAGTTTTGGCTATTGATAGGATACTGACCAACTACTTGCGTCAAGATCGCGCCCAATATAAATGGACCCGACATTAAACTCGGCCTATGTGAGTTCAGCCCAAAAAGACTCATCGACCAACCACAACTCTAATCGCAATTGGAGCGTAGAAGATTTGGATGCATATCTAAAAGAATCCTATGGAAAAAGACTTTGATTAGAGTCAAACTCAATTTGAATTAGAGTCCAACTCAATTTGAATTAGAGTCAAACTCTAAATGATGGTATATAAATAGAGGCTAGATTAGAGGGAAGAGGATGAGCTAAAAACATCGACACTCAGATCGATCACTTGATCATCTACACTCTTTGTAATCGCTTCTTACACACTCAATACACATATATTCTCTTGCTCCGTGGATGTAGATCTATTTTAAAGATCGAACCACGTTATCTTTCCTCGTGTTCTTTACTGCATTTATTACCTGACAAAAACAAGATTTATCATTGGCGCCGTCTGTGGGAAACCGAACAAAAAGCTTCATTTTCTACGCAAAATCAATGGCAAGGACTCGTGCAAATCCTAGCGCCACGGTAGTCTTGGGCAACGACGGATGAAGACCCTAACCGGTGTGACGCAGTTTGGGAAAAGAACTTGCCGTTGCTAATAACAACACGACGCATGAGGGTTACATAGAAGATCTACCTATACACCCTCAGGATCGTCTCCCTACCGAAGAGGAAGAAGCCGACCTCAACGCCGGTGAACAAGTGACCCATCAATCTCATGAGGTCCTCGGCAGAGCCGTATCTAAATTCCTCAATGCCCATATGGGCCAATTTCAAACCTTTCTGAGCCAAAGGACGAATGGAGCGGGAACTTCAAGAACCATGAATAGAACGCCCAGATTGGTAATCACGAGCGCCCGAAGTCGCTCACCTCTCCACAATAGCTGAGGACGTTCACCTCGGCGAGATAGCCGAGAATGATCACCTCGGCATGATGTCCGAAGTCGATCACCTCGGCAAGCTGCCCATAACCATTCACCCCGGCGTCATCCGCGAAGTCGGTCACCTTCACCCCGGCGTCACCCGCGAAGTCGGTCACCTCGGCACAACTGCAGAAGTCGTTCGCCTAGATACGACAGCGTGGCCGGACGAGACCGAAGAGAGGAAAGACGGAGTCGATCCCCTCATCAGAGAGACGATAGACGTCGCTATCGATCTCCCACACCTCCTGGGAGGGATGGCAACAAACTCCCGGGATTCGACCGACATGGACGGATCATCTCCCTTTTCGGAGAGATCCTGGATACACCCCTACCGCAGCGATATCGAGCACCCGACATCGCCGCCTGCGACGGTCTAGGAGATCTCTCAGATTTCCTTTTTGCCTATACTACTAACATGGCAAATCAGGGGATGGAAGATTTTCACATGTGCAAAATCTTCCCCGAGGTGCTGGTCTCCAACGCCCGACGTTGGTTCACCTCACTTCACCAAAACAGCATACATAGCTTCAGAGATCTCATGGATCAATTCAAGAGGCTCTTCTATCAAAAGATGCCACCTCAACAACCTTCATCCGACCTACTCACCATCTCGCCAGGGCGAGGCGAGGCGATGTAAAACTTCGTCTCAAGGTTCATCAAGGAATCCTCAAAATCGATGAGAGCAACGACCTCTACATCATCAATGCATTTAAAAATGGGATCCGACTGGCGCATTAAACAAAGAAATCACGAGGAGAAACCAAAGGCGGTAGCCTTTGGACCTTGGTAGATAACTATGTTAAAGGGACGAGTCGGATAGTAAAAGAGAGACATGGGACGACGGAAAATCGAGAAGCGGATGATCGGGAAGAGGCACCAATCGCGAAATGCCTTCTGTAATCAAAAAGGCCCAATGGAGTCTAGGCGGGACCTCGGCAAAGGGGCCTATAAACTTGCTTACCTATCGGTACACTTATCCACCGAACTCGGCATATTACTCACACGAGGAGGTGGATTACTTCGTCCCATCTTATATCTATGTGAAAATCCGCTCACCTCGGATGAACACAACTTACCTTCAAAGGAGGCCTTGCGAAGATAACAAACCTACAAAGTAGGGTACTCAAACTAAGCGCGCGACAGGGGACCACCCCTCTCGATATTTCTCGACAAACAAGGCAAGCACACAAATTACTCATTAATTTGAACATCTACATGCAAGGCATACAGATTACTCATTAATTTGAACATCAACATGCAAACGACGTCCAAATCGGATCTCGTGCAATTTATACCTCTTCATTGGGAAGATATACACTTGATACAGCCTAAATACATTTACGACTACACGGTCTAAATATATTTACGACTAAAACCAAGTTATATACTGTAAGATATACACTTGATACCGCCTAAATACATTTACGACTACACGCCTAAATATATTTACGACTAAAACCAAGTTATATACGAAGATATACACTTGGTACACGCCTCAATACATTTACGACTACGGTCTAAATACATTTACGACTAAAACCAAGTTATATCTGAAAGATATACACTTGATACAGATCTAAATATATTTACGACTACGGTCTAAATACATTTACGATGAAAACCAAGTTATATAGAAGATATACACTTGGTGCACGCCTAAATACATTTACGACTACACGGTCTAAATACATTTATGACTAAAAACCAAGTTATATGGGTTTCCGAGCAGCGCCTCGCCAAGACTCGCTAAAGCTACACCAGGTCGACACTCGGCCTCCGCCGTCTCGACCTTCGCCACCTCGGCCTTCGCCACCTCGACCTCGTCCTTCGCCGCCTCGGCCTTCGCCGTCTCCACCTCGGCCTTCCGTAGGTCGACACTCGGTCTTCGCCGCCTCGGCCTTCGCTACCTCGACCTTCGCCACCTCGGCCTTCGCCGCCTCGACCTCGACCTTCGCCGCCTCGACCTCGGCCTTCGCTGCCTCCGCCTCGGCCTTCCGCAAGCCGACCTCGGCCTTCGCCTCCTCCACCTCGGCCTTCCGCAGGTCGACACCTCGGCCTTCGCCGCCTCCACCTCGGCCTTCCGCAGCCGACCTCGGTCTCGCCCGCCTCGCCTCGGCCTTCCGCGGGCCGACCTCGGCCTTCGCCGCCTCCACCTCGGCCATCCGCAGGTCGACACTCGGGCTTCGCTACCTCGGCCTTCGCCGCCTCAACCTCGGCCTTCGCCGTCTCCACCTCGGCCTTCCGCAGCCGACCTCGGCCTTCGCCGCCTCCACCTCGGCCTTCCGCAGGTCGACACTCGGCCTTCGCCGCCTCGGCCTTCGCCACCTCGGCCTTCGCCACCTCGGCTTTCGCCGCCTCGACCTCGGCCTTCGCCGCCTCCGCCTCGGCCTCAACCTCGGCAGAACGCCTCGGCAGGGCGAAGCCAAGCGACATACGACTTCGCCAGACTACGGATTTCAGCGAGGCGATGTCAGAATCACTCTCCCCAATCCAAAATGACCTCTTCTCGTCTTTTTGGGGATATGATAGATCTGCCCAACTACTAGGCCCAAGCATCGGGCCCAATATAAATGGGCCCCGACATTAAGCTCGGCCTATGTGAGTTCGGCCCAAGACTCCTCGACCAACTACAACTCTAATCGCAATTGGGCGTAGAAGATTGGATGTATATCTAAAGAATCCTTATGGAAGAAGACTTTGTATTAGAGTCAAACTCAATTTGAATTAGAGTCCAACTCAATTTGAATTAGAGTCAAACTCTAAATGATGGTATATAAATAGAGGCTAGATTAGAGGGAAGAGGAGGAGCTAAAAACATCGACACTTAGATCGATCACTTGATCATCTACACTCTTTGTAATCGCTTCTTACACACTCAATACACATATATTCTCTTGCTCCGTGGACGTAGATCTATTTTAAAGATCGAACCACGTTAACTTCCCTCGTGTTCTTTACTGCATTTATTACCTGACGAAAACAAGATTTATCAGCTATAACGCACGACGCTTTTTGAATTAATTTGTGTAATAAATTTGAATCTCTTTTGAATTAACAATAAAATTAATTAATAACCATACTTTGTAAGTTGGTTATTTGATTTGAACTCCAACCCCCTCACTATTTATTTGTTAAACACCGAACTCGTTCACAAATTACTAACGGTCAATATAATGTAAAGAGAATATACACACTTAAATCAAATGCTATAATTTATGCTATCTAGCAACCTTAATTTTATATATAATGATAGGGAATAAAATACAGTATATGACCTGAGTAAGTATATGTGGTCTGATCACGTGTATCATATTAAGTATGAGAATGCCAAGTCAGCAATATTATTAAAGGTAATCGGCGCTCGAAGCTAGGCCAAAAAGCCTATATGTATAAGCTCAGACCCAATTCTCTGGCAGTGAAACAACATCGGGTATGATTAAATATGGTCAACGAAAGGAGTCATATCTCCGGAAGGGATCTTACTCTTAGAGATAGAGACCTGGCACAAGAAACTTGGCGTAGATCTCGGAGGATCTGCCTATATCCTATTCTAAAAGGATTAGGATCGACTCTAATAAAACAATCCATACGTCTATAAACACCCCGGTCATGAAGGTATCATATACGCAATCTTAAGATATCGGTGAGCCTTAAGCATAATACATTACTAACTTGAGCGTCTGAGTGTTTATCCGAAGACCTCTCTCCGGCTGCTTTTGCGTATCAATCGATCAATCGCCATCCGACTACCTAAGACGATATTTCGGTTCTTTGCTCACGATCATTATTTCATTATTACTAAAAGGTACACCTATTTTTACAATTATTTATTAGATTTATTAAGTTGAATCTAACAACTAACGCCATCTGTGGGAAACTTCTTGAATTAAGACGTTGAAGTTCCCTGAACGATACAAAAGATTTGCGTAAATATACACACGAAGAAAAGTTCGCTAGTATGACATGGATAGTCAGGTCTTGAATACAGATGAAAAATTTTCAAGGAATTCGGAAGAGGCCACACTCACCCCACATGGGGGTCAGAGCCTTCCACCTAGTCAAGAGTCGACTATAGAACAAGGATCCACTCCCATAACATCTGAAAGTTTAGTGGCCACCGTAAAAATGCTTTTAGAGAAAGCCTTAAATTCCAGAGGATTTTCTCCACCCAAAACAATCATACATCCTGCGAATAAGAACACGCAAGAAAACCCAAATAAAGAGAAGACGCGAGATCAGAACCTTAATGATCCTAATAAAAGACGTAATCCAAATAGAGCAGCTAGAATAAACACTCGTCAGTTGTCTTTCAAGAAAGAAGACGAAGAGAGTATGAAGTTGAGGATATCCCCCATGAACAACATGGATCATACATTAATTCCATTGCATCTAGTGTATGCGAACAACAACAGAAATTGTTCCACAAACAACAACAAGAGATGAAGAAGATTAATGAGGAATTAACTCACTTAAGAAGGCAACAAGAGGAGCAGACAACTTTAGAAGATAATCAGAGAACTCAAGGCGAGAAAAATCACAAATCAAATATAGAGTCTTTTTATAAAGAAATGAGTTCTGGTCATGACGTAAAAATAGTAGCAAACAGCCCTTTCTCGCCAGCTGTGCAGGCAGACCCCCTGTCTAAAAATTTAAGACATATTAATCACGAGTATCATGGGGTTACAGATCCTTTAGAACACTTGATGAGGTTCGAGAACTAGCCCAACTACACCGATATACTGACTAAGTCAAATGTAGATTTTTCCTAACTACATTGGCAGGTCTAGCTCAATAATGGTTCCGGTAGTTATCCCCTCATTCCATACATTGTTTTGAAGATCTTCAAGGAGTCTTCCTAAATCAATTTGCAAGTGCGCGACGGTCAGCTCACGGAACACACCACATGTGGTCAATCATACGAGGAAAAGAAGAGACCTTAAGATCCTACTTAACAAGATTCAATGCGGCGGTATTAAAATCATATGATATAAGATCTATAGTAAAAGTTGATATATTTACACACAACCTAAGGCATGGGCCTTTATTTGCATCTTTCATCAAAATACCGTCAAGAAATTGGGAGGGGTTATTGTCTCGAATAGATAAATTCATACATCTGGAAGATGTCTTTCTGGAACAACATGTAGAAAACACTACAATTAAATGGGTACCGAAAGTTAAAAATGAAAGAAGAGAAGGGGAAAGGAGAGAAAGAACGGAAAAACTAAGTTTCTGAAAAGAAGAAGAATGAAAGTTTCAGTTGGACATGTCTCCCCAGCATTAGCCACCTACTGTCAACCTGCATACTAGCATACTATCTGCATTCTTAACTCGTATCCAAGTTCTGTCCTCGCCTCCGTCCAGTTCGTCGGAGTTCGTTGGTTTGCGGTGCTGCCACCTTCGAGACGCTGTCGTTTTATCTTTGGGGACGATACGCCAGAATCAAGAGCACTATCGGGACGTATCTCATCTTGCGGAAAGAGGCCTCCTCGACTCGGCATTAGAATACGGTTGTTGTATTTACTTATGTTTCAAGTTCTTTTTAATTTGATCTCATACATTTATGTTTTCGAGTTGTAATATGCCGGGCAAATTTTGTACTAGCACTGTACACATTTTCCAACATCTACGACGTAACGCCTATATCACAAAATTAATTTCATGCTGCTATAAAATTTCTGGACATATTCGTTAGGTCTATAAATAATACATCGACGTCTGTGTGTGACTAATTCGTGCAGAAACTAGAAAACAATTATCTATATATTATATAATAATATATATTTAGAAAGATATTAATATATTTAGGGTTTGAAAGGTAGCAAATGCTTGGAAATTTCACCAAAAAGGAGAAATGAATTGCAGAATTTGCTCAACTTTTTATATGATTGCAAGTTAACTATTTATTCATTTATTTTCGGTAAATGAATGATGGTAAAGGTTAAATCTTGGATTCTCTTTATTATTATCATCTGAGTTGTGTTTTAACATTTTTTTCGTAGGGCGTATAATTATAAATAATTGTTATAAACTTGAGTAATATCTATCGAGCTTTCATAATTATGTTTAAATTAGTTTTTCTTTATTTGCTTTCTTTCTTTTCTGAAAGGAATTTTATTTTATTTTCAATTGCATCGAGATTCAACGAGCCTTATTCCCATTTTTTTTTCCACATTGAACTTTATCTTTTTGGATTACAAGTTGGGCTTCAACTCTGTGCAATCTGCAGTTACAAATGAACTGAAACTTTTGTCTTTTTCTTTCGTAAGTTGTTTCCGTTTATTAAGAAATTACAAATATAAAAGAACAACTGCAATTATTCCGCCAGTTCCACAAAAAGGGAATGGTTCTCTATTCTTCTTTTGCCTCTCAAAATTATAATCCTCCTTTTTATATTAAACATATGAATTTTCTTTTTATCGAATATGCCCCTAGTCGAAACTAACAACCTTTCATCTTAGACGAATAAATAAGGGCTTCCTTATTGTCAAAAGAATAAAGGGGAACCTTTTATAGAATAGACAATTATTGAGCTGAAAAATATCAAGATAGTCTGATGGATCAAGACTTATGAGACGATGTTTGCATACATATAATAGACTGAGAGGGTCTTTGGTCGAGTTTATAAATCTCTAAACGAACATAAGTTGTTTAAGAACTTATAAATTTAGTGTTTGTAAAATAAACTCTTAAACAATTTATAAATTGTGAAAATAAGCTCCAACAGCTTATAAACTCCTCTAAAAATAAGTTGCATAATCCCAATTTATTTTTTCATAACCTTATAAACCACAATGAATTTATCAAAATAACCTTATTATGATTCAGTATTTCCTACATATACACTATCAACTTCACATATCGTTAATTTTATCTCTCTAACTCACGATTTTTTTTCTAGCTTATAAGCTCA
Organism: Salvia rosmarinus; assembly: GCA_036937905.1. NCBI lineage: Eukaryota > Viridiplantae > Streptophyta > Magnoliopsida > Lamiales > Lamiaceae > Salvia > Salvia rosmarinus. The sequence goes on from CM072824.1 coordinate 44,843,035, forward strand.
ATTATCTGAACCATTTGACAACTTATAAGCTCTTGAGATATTACATTTTATAAGATCTTGAAATATCTTATAAGCTCTCAGAGCTTATAAACTCTCGAAAATATGCGTAATCAAACACCCTCCCACTCTTGTATATATTACACTAATTTTTATGTACTTCATCAAACCGGGCTTCAAATAAATATTTTTCAAGCAATCTCGAGTCGCATATGGAGCCATTCATTTTGATTTTCAATCATACACACCATAAATTAAAATAATAGTAAAACAATTAGCCAGAGTCATAATATTCCGACAGTTTATTACAAAGTTCGTCGCACTCGCCAATAAAAGAAACTGATCGCCGCAGCATTCCATGAATTCTGACTCCTATTGCGGCGCCGCAAATACTGAGCTTTCTGCTCTTCAGGACCCTAAGATCGTGCGAGAGGTGCGTCGCGTAATTATCGATTTTTTTTTACGATATATTTCATATTTTCCATTATTATTGATACGTTTTTCTTTTTGAATTGTCCCATTTAATTAGCTCGTTTCCAAAAAATGAAATATTTTTTACATTAAAGAGTACCTCGAATATCGTGTCACTCATTACTTTATATACCAAAACAAAAATTTTCTTAATCTACGTGTAAAAAAGAAAAGAGCCATCATTATTGGAACGAATGGAGTATAATTTTCGTGTACTTCTATTTCTGAGACTTACTTATTTCATCATTTTATATTTTGTATTTTAAGTCTAGCCCATTTATACGTGTGTATTATAGCTAGTAATTTCACAGGAAACATTTATGAGTGGTTTTGAATTCTTTAGGAATTAAAAGGTGAAGACATTTAATAATATAGTTTATTCTAGTTCTCGAATTTTAATCATGGGATCGTCAGATTAATTTTGCCACAATGGGAAGTGGACGCGGATTGCTTATTCGAATATGGATTATTGACATATAAATAAACAAACTTTGAAATGATTTTCGTTTTGCATATAAACTTTAAAAAGAGTATGTAAATACATAAACTTTGATTGATTTTGGTTTTGCACATGAATTTTAAAATGAGTATATAAATATACGAACTTATTAATTATAGTAATTTTACCATAATTTATTTTTTCGATCAAATTGAGACTGACATGAGATTAAATGTGATGAGTCGACAACGTTGTGGAAATCTTAAAGTTCGTGTGTGAAGAAAAAGACATTTATAGTAGCCTACTTGTTCGTTATTTACTTCATTTACAATTGGCGAGTTTAAGATTTGAAGTGCTCTCTTCATTTTGTGTGTTTGTGTTATATTCCTTTATTTTTATTTTCTTTCTCGTGAAGTGTATATGTGTTTTGTGTGTGTTAATGAATCAATTTGCGTATTTTGCCAAACGTAAATGTTTTTTTATAGTTTATTTATTTATTTATTTTCACGCCAATGTACGTGTTTTGCCAAGAGTAAAATATCAGTCAAGTCTCAGTAAAGTGCTATTGATTTTTTTCTTATAAAGACATTTAAAAATATAGCATTTTTATATTATTGAGATACTTGCAATCTAAATCTCAATATACTTCATTACAAATTAAAGCATTTCAATAATGTCCAAATCCCTCGACTTATAGAAATTCGACCTTTCTAATTTCTTTTACGAGTTTGGGACTAAGATTTAGATATTCATCAGACATTGAAAATCAAAATCGGTCGAAGGCTTCTTGTTAAGAATAAATCTTAGTATATATTTCCTCTCTTTTAGTATATATCTTTTCCTTGTAGAGTTTGATATGATCCTTAAATTACAGATCTCTTTGTTGTAATCTGGTTCTATTTAATAGTGGAAATACACCCAATCTCAACCAAGCAGTGAGATTATTTTCCCTCTCACACTCTTTCATGGTATCAGCCTAAACACTAAAACCCTAGAACTCTCCATGGCCGCTGTCACCCCCACCCCCTCCGATTCTCTTCCAATTGCCACCATGATTCATATGGTGACAATCAAACTCTCCTCTACCAATTTTCTTCTATGGAAACGGCGTCATCCCTATGCTCACTAGCTTCGACTTGCTCGGGTTAGATTATGACTCCGTAATCGCGCCACCACCCACAACTCTCTCCGCCTCCGGTGAGACCGCCCTAATCCGCTTACACCAAATGGCTCTCTACGGATCAACGCCTTCTCGGTGTTCTTTTCTCGACGCTTTCCGAAGAAGCCGTGGCTGAAGTGGTCGAGTGCACCACCTCCAATGAGCTGGATGGTGTTAAACGCCTCCCACTCTTCTCTCGCATTCATCGATTCGTGAGGAGCTCCTCTCTCTTCCGTGGCTCCCTTCCGTAAAAGATTATGGTGCACGCTTCAAAGGTCTTTGCGACCAACTCTCCGCCATTGGCAAACCAGTCGACGACTCGGACAAGAGCCATTGGTTTCTGCGTGGTCTCGGTCCTCAATTTGCTAATTTTGCTGACACTCGGATGTCTATGCAGCCTGTTCCATCCTTCTCGGCTTTGCTGCATCAGGCCATTCAATTCGACTTGATGTCGAAAGCCATGGACTCCTCTGATTCCTCATCTCAGGTTGCTTTCACAGCCTCTACTCCTCGATCTTCTTCGTCTCAGCCCCGACACTCCGGCAATGGTGGTCGCTCCTCTGCTTCTTACGGCAATGGTGGCCGTTACTCAAATGGCCGCGGTGGTCGCTCAGGAGGTCGTGGTCCGCCTCGCAAACCACGCTGTCAGATTTGTCGTGGTGAGCATTATGCCGATAAATGTCCGTTGTATCTTGACCGTGCAGCCTCTACTCCGCAAACCTTCTGAGCTTTACATCCTCTTGCAACGTCTCGGGTTCCTCTTACGATTGGTTTGTAGACTCGGGCGTCGGCTCACATGACATCAAATCCGTCTTCTCTTGACAACATTCAACCATATTCCGGTAATGGCAAGTGTTGTTGTTGGTAACGGAAATTCTTTATCCATTTCTCATCTTGGTTCTACCTTGATCAATAATGGTGTTCGTCTTCTTGATGTTTTGGTCGTGCCCGCATCACCAAGAATTTGCTCTCGATTAGCAAACTAACTCACGACTATCCTTGATGTGCTTTTCTCGATCGTATATTTGTTATTGAATCGAACCACAAAGAAAGCCATCGCATGTGGACATCTTGATCGTGGGCTCAATGTGTTGGACCGCTGCACACCGCTCGTCATTGCCGTGAATTCCACGATCGAGGCCGATTCTTTAACTTTGGCATCTTCGTTTGGGGCATGTCCCATTTCATGTTATCTCTTTTCTTAATAAAATAGGGTATTTATCTGTCACCTCTTTATTGCCCGCTCCTAGACTTTGTTCTCCTTGTCAGCTTGCCAAGAGCAAACGTCTCAGTTTTGATTTGAATGATAAACGTGCTGCCTCTGTTTTGGATTTAATACATTGTGACTTGTGGGGCCCTGCGCCTGTGACTACTGCTGATGGCTTTCGTTATTATGCTGCATTTATTGATGATTTCTCTCGGTTTACGTGGATTTATCCTTTGCGAGCAAAATCAGATTTCTATAATGTGTTCATTAAATTTCATGCGTTTGTGTGCAATCAGTTTTACGCCGAGATTAAACAATTTGAGTGATGGAGGTTACAATTTGTCAACCATCGCCTTCGTGCCTTCTTTGATTCTCATGGCATCCATCGCCATATCTTGCCCATACACCCCTCAACAAAATGGGCGCGCAGAACGGAAACACAGGCACATTACAGAAACGGGACTTTCTTTGCTATTTCAAGCTCATGCTCCGGCAATTTTCTGGTTTGACGCCTTTGCCACGGCAACTTATATCATCAATAGATTGCCCTCATCGGTATTGCATGACAAATCGCCGTTCGAACTTCTATTTGACGATGTGCGCACTATCAAATTTCAAGCCGCCGGTTGTCGTGTGTTCCGTATTTGAGACATTATTCACCTCACAAGATTGCTCCACGCAGCACGCCATGCATTTTCTTGGGATATAGTTCTTTCTATAAGGGTTTCGGTGCTTTCGATCCTACCGCTTCTCGCACATATATTACGCGTCATGCTCAATTTGACGAGACATATTTTCCTTTTGCTGCCTCCGGCTCTGCTACTCCTTGCACTCAGTTGGATAGTACATCCTTCTTTGAAAGCTCTCGTGGCTCGGCTCAGTCGCCATCCCCTTCGCCGCCCTCGCCACCTTCGTCGTGCACTTCTTGTCTACCCGATTTGCTGCCATCTCATTCTCCTGTGGCTTCCTTGCCGGAAATTGATGACGACCCACCTACACCGCCACACTCTCCTCCGGGTCCCGACCCCCTACACCACCTATTCCCCCTGCAACCGCACCTTGCACCCCACCATATGGTTACTCGATCCAAAATGGCATTTTCAAACTGCGCTATCCAGGTTGATCTTGCCACTCCTCTCTTATCCGCCTTGATTGCATCTCATCGCTCTAATGAGCCTCGAGGATTTAAATCGGCTGCTAAGTATCCACATTGGCTCTCGGCTATGCAAGAAGAGATGGACGCTCTCGATGCAAACTGTACTTGGGATCTTGTCCCTCCTCCTCCACGCACTAATATCGTCGGCTCAAAATGGGTGTTTCGAACTAAGTACAAGTCCGATGGCTCTATTGAACGATACAAGGCTCGTCTGGTTGCTCAAGGATTTACTCAAGTACCGGATCGGTTCCATCACACCTTGATCCCCATTGTCAAGGCGCAGCAGTTCGTGTTATCCTTGCTCTTCTACTTCATTTCGATGGCCCTACATCAATTGGACATTAAAATGCTTTCTTGAATGGTGTCTTGTCTAAACCCGTGTACATGGCTCAACCTCCGGGCTTTGTTGATCCAAAACATCCAACTCATGTTTGTCGCCTTAAGAAAGCTCTCTATGGCCTTCGCCAAGCTCCTCTCGCATGGTTTCAACGTTTCAGCAGCTTTCTTTTTAGCATTGGCTTTCGGCAAAGTCGGAGCGACACTTCTCTCTTTTTCCTTCATCAGGGAAAATATACTATTCTTCTCCTCCTATACGTCGATGATATCATCTTAACTGGGAACAATCCAGCCTTACTTCGGCGGTTCATCTCTCGTGCCAGCAACGAGTTCGCTCTCAAAGACTTAGGTGCTCTTACCTACTTCCTCGGCCTTGAAATTACACCTCAGCCGAACGGACTCTTTATTGGCTGTTAAATATCGCCACGATATTTTATCTCGTGCTCAACTCCTGATTCTAAGCGGTCGCCACCCTTTGGTCGCGGTGAATCCTTAAACTACAAGGAACTCCGTTCAAAGACCCTCTTTGTATCGTTCATTGGTTGGAGCCCTTCAATACCTCACTATTACTCGGCCTGATCTCTCTTACGCTGTTAATCACGTAAGTCAGTTTCTTCATTCACCCACCAATGACCATTTGATGCAGTAAAACGTATTCTTCGATCGTTAAGGGCTCTGCTCACCTTGGGCTCTCATTCACTCATCATCCCGACTTATCTATACTTGGTTACTCGGATGCCGATTGGGCTCGATGTGTTGACACACGCCGATCCACATATGGGTATTCAATTTTTCTCGTGCGGAACCTTGTCTCTTGGGTCTGAAGAAACAGCCCACCGCCGCTCGCTTTCAGCTGTGAGTCGAATATCGAGCCCTTGCAAACACCGCCGAGGTCGTTTGGCTCGCTAATCTGCCGTGAACTTCAGTTCTTGTCACGACTCAACTGTTCTCCTCTGTGATAATAGCAAGACTATTTTTCTTAGTCAAAATCCGGTTTCACACAAGCGGGCTAAGCACATTGATATTGTTGTCACTTCATTCGTGATTTAGTCTCTGCGGTAAACTTTCCACCAAGTTCGTGCCGTCTCATCCGCGGTGGCGATATTTTCACAAAGAGTCCTCGTCCGCCTTTGAGTTCCTTGATCCAAGCTCTGCGTTTCTTTGTCATCCCACGCAAAGCTTGATGGGGATGTTAAGAATAAATCTTAGTATATATTTCCTCTCTTTTAGTATATATCTTTTCCTTGTAGAGTTTGATATGATCCTTAAATTACAGATCTCTTTGTTGTAATCTGGTTCTATTTAATAGTGGAAATACACCCAATCTCAACCAAGCAGTGAGATTATTTTCCCTCTCACACTCTTTCACTTCTAAGTCCCACTATCTAGGTTGTCATCGGTATCGAAAATTTTACCATCAGGAAGCTTTAAGCTTTTTAACTCCACCACACCAAATCCAACTCCACTTTAGATTACCATCTCATGTACTTTGAGCATAACACTATAAATTTCAAGGTCAAGCCAATCACACTATGTCGTTTTACACACAACATTGTCACATTTATGCAAGATCACTGTGTGGGTGTCCAATTGCACGAAGTATATATGAATGTTAGCTGTGGACAAATATGTCTGCAATTATTTTAGCAAATGTAGGTGTAGTACTAAAATACGTGTCGAGAGGTCTCATTCTATGTTTTGTTTCCACATTTATGCTGTTGCATTTTCCCGCCCAGACACACAATGTGTTGAATAAATTAGAGGATTTTGCTATTTTAATGAAGGAATTTGGAAACAAATCAAAATAGGGTTTACGCGTTTGTCGGTTTCACTGTGAATATCGAGTCGTATACGTGTCGATTTTTTTTTGTCAATTAAATACATAAATTTAAAGATTACGATGCGGTTGACTCGAACCCGATATCTTTAGCCTCGGGCAAAAAATGTAATAGGAGTTGAACACTTGACCTTACGGATGTAACATAAGATCTTATATGAGCCTTATCACTACACCATTCCATAAACACGTATAGAAATTTTCTAATAAATATTGTGCGTGAAATTGATCAAATGTAGTCAGTTTTAATTTATGTAGAAATATGGGAGGTTTTCGTGCTTGTTAGCCAAATTAGGGTAATATGTCTTTTATAATCGTGACATCTCGGAAGAACTAATATTCAGCGAGGCTCATCAAATCGTGATAGAAAGGATTCGAATTTCGTCAAATGTCTTCTACGATGGGCACTCAATAGGTAGTTTTTGTACGTAATTGCGGCAAGAAGTCAATATTATAGTTTTATTTTTTTACAACGATTAACTTACATTGTAAATAATGGAATAGTAACAATTTGGTTAGTATATCTTTACTCAAATAATGCATTTGATTTGTGATTAAATTAGTGGAAATGAATTAGAAATATTATGGCATGATGGATAGAAATATCAGTTTTACATACATATACATATGTACATAACGCTATTCGCGGAAAGGTTTATAGAATAATATGTGTAGCATCGCCTCATGAATAGCTTAGTTTATAGAGTGTGATAGATTCAACTTATAAATATAATAAATAATTATAAAATAGATGTATTTCGTGGTAATGAGTAATGGTTGTGCACGTATAGTCGGAATGTCCCATTGAACTGTCAGAATACGGGCAAATAATCAGGCCAATTGCAAAACAGAACCGGAGGGAGTCTCCGGGTAGATAATTTGACATTCAACTCAGTGATATGTTATGCTTAAGGCTTGTTGGCAGTTTGAGATTGCGTAACTAAACCTTGAGTGATGAGGGTATTTATAGATATAAATATGGTTTAAGATAAAGTGATTTGAATCCTTATAGGAATATGATATGTACAGGTCCTCAGAGACCTGCGTCGTATTACTCGCGACAGATCTGTACACAAGGGGTCAGCTCCTATCCGGAGATAGGAGTCCTTACGGTTATAATTCACTAATACATACGATGTTATTTACTACTAAAAATGAGTAGTTTTTGGTTATATGGAAGTGGGCCTATGGTACATCTTCTTGGGTCCATATCCTTAACCTGTTCTATTGACTTGACATCTTTTTGTCATGATATAATACACGTGGACGATTCACATGTACTATTTTGCTGAGTTGGCATAGTTGATATTTATTCCATATCAACTGCTCCCACTGACTCCAGGAGATTTGTCTATCAAGAGCTATCGTCGGAGTAGATTATGTTTATTATCGGATTCGGTAGATCCGGGAGGCCAGATCCGATATTGCATACATCTTTCGTTCTCGGCGTGCATTAAATTCATGGAGTACTTTTCATAGCTTTTTTTTAAAAGTGCGCTTGCTATTCCCGATATTTTGCTACAACTCTTCAACTACTTTTTTGATCATGCCCCTTGATTTTGAAAAATGTTTGAAATCCTATTATTTGAACCCTCTATTTGTTTGAGAAGGTTGTTATAAGATCTAAGAAATAATCTTCTTCGCTTTCAATCAATATTTTCACTTTGTCGTTTTCCTTAGAACTTCACTCCTTCATTCTCGCGTGAAGTTTGTTTTGTGTCTGCCTTTAGATATATCTATCTTCTTTAGAACATCTTTTAGGTATTTTATGTCCAAGTCATTTTTTTTCTTTTTCTTCCATTGACATGTTAGAAGTAATAGATAGATTTCCTTTTAACAAGAGAACTCATAGACTTTATGCTCTTATGGATATCGAAAAATAGAAATTTAAACATTCTTCTATGCGCGGTAAGAAATTTGATGAGTTATTAGGAATTCTTTGTTCTCCTACCGGTTTTGCTTTTTGTCTCCAACACATAATAACGGTCCACTCTCAGATCCTCACACCATGGCCTTCTGGCTTCACCAAGTCTTCGTTTCACCATTTGTTCTTTTCTAGCAGAATTGTCCATGCTCTATAGTATTCCATTAAACCAATTGTACCCTTTTTTATTCATAAAGTTATCTTCTTCCATGTTATCATTCGGGAATATGGAATCTTTGATACTTTATCCAGTTCGTGGTATGTTTTATTGTTTTATGAAAATATATACTAGTCGCGTACACCTATACGGTAAGGATCCCAGTTTAGATAAGGAGCGGATTCATCAATATTTCTTTGTTACCCCCGTGGGAGATGAGGCCTGGTCTTTTGGAGAAGTGAGTCTACACGCCCGACCATTACGTGTTAAGATGCTCAATCCTGACGTAATAACGCCTGATGACCTGAAGGTTTTGATGGAAATCCACAGAGATTTCGGTCATGACCATGACCTGCTGGCCAAAATAATGCACAATGAGAGCGTCTTAATCTATTACGGCTTATTTCATGGGCATGAGTGGAATGATGATATGTGTAACTCCTCTAGAGTATGCTGTTTTTGTATATCTGTTGAACTTATACTTATATGGCCTATCATTTTCTTTACAGATATAACCTGGCAGGGGCATCTGTTGGCTTGTCGTCGATCTATGAGCCACCTACTTGGAGAAGTGCTCCGGCCAGCTCCTCTTGGGTTCTGTCTTTTGATGCTGCCGTTGTCTCCTATGCCATTCCTTCTCCCCTGGATTCCGTTGATCCTACTTCCCATGCTAGTTTGGAGATGGATATTACCTACTTGATTGTGGATATTGTGTCTGACCTCAACAGTGAGCCTATCAGGCTGCATACGTCGATGATCAAGAAGAGGAGAAGTTGATAGAGGGGATTGATTTTAGTATTTCTGTGGAGGCTGACCGGTCTTTCAAATGCTTGAGAATGGTTGAGGAAGGCAATGGCTCAAATTGCGGAGTTGGTGCGCACCATGTCGAAAACTCTTGTTCGCTCTGACCAGGAGCATGCTGCCACTTTGAAAAAGTGCAAGGCCGACCATGACCTAGCTCTGCGCATTGTTTCATCCAACGTTCTTCAGCAAGGTAGAGAGAATGGGCAGCGTCACGCCATGGCAGCTAGCATCAAGTTTTATCGCCAGTAAATCCTGACGACTTCTATTAGGCAATGTTTTCTCCAAATCCTGCAAACGGACATAATGGAAGCCTACCTCCGTACTCCAGCATTCATGTCCCGGATATCTCGTGTAATATATCATTTTGAGGGTTATACTATAGAGGCTATCTTTGGGGCTGCTCGGGAATCTCTAGGAATTACTGGCGAGCTGCCAAACGACCAGATAGATGTCATCCTTTGGGCTAATTTTTCCTATCTCGGCTTTCAGACCGATGAATCTCTGGCTCAAGACTTTCCCTAGTGGCTAGAGCATATGGGAAAAGTTGATCGGTCGTTTGTGAAGGAGCCTCTCGATTCTCTGGATCTATTGTGTCTGCGCCATATTCTTCTTCTGGTACTTCCTTACTATCTCGCTGATCTTCATGCCTTTATCACTTCCCATAATTCCACAGAGGAAGTCAGGGAGATGGCCAAAGTGTGTTCCTCTACCAACTCTGAGGGTTTGGCATCTGTTTTGGAATAGCTGGCTGGGGATGCGAAGCATTCAAAACAGGAAACTTTTGGGTAGGTCGATGTAGTAGATAGATCTGTTATTAATGTTGAAGGAGTTGCACCTCCTTAGAGTTTTTTTTTTTTTTTGTAATCGACATTATGGAATCAAAAGTCTTTATATTGTTCTATTTCATGATCTCCTTTTGATTTGATGAATCATCTTTTGCTGAGCAAATTTTTATTTTACATATCTCCTTCTGATTTGACGAATCATCTTTTATTGAGCAAACCTTTATTTTCATATCTACTTCTGATTTTCCCGAACCTCTTTTACTGTTGTGGATTTTTTTTTCTATATGTCAGGATTTTCTCTTGTATCAAGTATTTAACATAGCTCGAATCTGTCATCACCATTAATGGATTGGTAAGTTACTTTTCCATTTTTGAGGAGGTTGTTACATCTTGGGCTTACTTTTTCCAAGTATAAATACCTTTTCACTTTCTGACTTTCCCTTCATGTCCATCCATGTATGTGTTTTCTTTCTTTGGGTCTTTTCTGACTCACAGGGATGCTTTCTTCCTTTTTATTCGTTTTGCTTCGTTATATCGGAAGTGGTTAATTTTCTCTAGAGATGGAATTTTACTTCCCTTGTCTTTGGGTAAATTGGCCATCATTATGTGCTTTTTTCATCAATTCTTTCTTTGTTATTCGAACAGTCGGGTAGTGCCCGGAGGTCTTGCAAGTGCCTTGGTGTATGGGTGTTCACCTACTCTGGTGATGCTCTAGTGCTAGCCTGGCGGCGGAGCTGAGGGAGCTTGTTCGTGAATTCTTCCACGTCTTGCTATCCTTGGTCTTCGTAAATTGTTCTCATTGAGAAAATCTCTTGGTAGGTAGGATAGGTATGGAAGGAATTCCAGGTGCTAGGTCTCCCAATTCTACCTTCCACATCTATGGGAACGAAGGTGTGTGGGGCATCTCTCTTAATCTTGGGAAGAAGTTGGTCAGGGTCGAGTGTAGGCCCTGTGTGTTGGGTTTCACGGTTCTGCTTCTAGCTTCAACAGTCCATGGAATGCATCTGTCGCTCTTGGCGTGTAATTTTTCTCGGGGCGATCATGCCACTACAAATTCGTCATTGCTATCTTTACATGTTTTTCTTTATCTAATCTTTGTAAATCAGTCACGTTTGATTTAGTTATTTCGTTGCATTTGGCTTTGTAATTGTGTCGAATCTATTTTTATAATTATGCCGCTTCCGGCTTTGTAACTGTGCCACATCTTTTTTTTTTAATCATGTCGCTTCTGGCACTGTAACCGTGTCACATCTGGCTTTGTGATTGTGCCGCTTCTGGCTTTTTAACTGTGGTAATAAGACTACTCGTGATTGTCCTATATGAAATATTCTCTCTTTTCCTCTTCTCCTCCCCTCTCTGCTCCTCATTTGGAATGTTTTTGTTGATTTTAAGCAATTAGGTTATTCCCATAGATAGTGGGTGGTTGTCTCGTTTTCCTAAGTCTACTCTAGGGCTTTTTAGCGAAATTAGTGGTGATCTATTCAGTAGACCTTGACAACTCCAAACTTTAGCCACGAGTTCTGTTAGTAATGGCCCTTGGCTAGGGGGATCTGCACTACACCTTGTTCAAAGGATTTTTTCTTATATGACACTTCGCTCGTGCCCGATGTATGTGGGTCCGGTGGATCCGTATTCAATTATTTGTGCAAAAAATTCATGTTTTATTAAAGTAAAAAGATTATCTAAAAACAAGGAAAAAACTAAGAATCGAGAAAGCAGAAAAAATCGTAAGGTGATGATGTCCAGTTCATTGGATCCTTAGGTAAAGAATTTCCTCACGTTGGAGATTCTCCATGGTCATGACAAGGGTTTTCCCTCAGCATCTGTCAATTCATATGCTCCTTCTTTAAGTACCTTTGTGACCACGTACGGACACTCCCAGTTGGATTCCAATTTTCCAGTTGGTCGTAAAAATAAATCTCCTTTGTCGAACTTCCTGATTTGTACTTCCTTACTATAAGCTGCTTCTATCTATCGTTTGTAATTTTCAGACCTAATGTAAGCTGCCTTTCTTTTTTCTTCTATTAAGTCCAAGTTCTCCTTAGTAGTCCTCTATTTTGTTCTTCGTCATAATTTAAAATCATGTGTGTCTTCGTCCCTATTTCTGCTAGGATGACCGCTGAAGATCCATAGACTAAGTTGAAAGGTGATTCTCCAGTTGTTGTTCTTGGACTGGTTATGTATGCCCATAGGATCGAGTCTAGCTCCTTCGTCCAGTTTCCTTTAGCTTCTTCCAACCGAACTTTTAGACCGCTTATGAAGGTCATGTTGGTTATTTTTACCTATCCGTGGACTTGTGGGTGTGCCACCGTAATGAACCATTGTTCAATTTTCATTTCTTGGCACCACCTTCGAATCCCAGCTCCGTTGAATTACGTGCCATTATTAGAGATTATGATTTTTGGTATTCTGAATCTACAACATATATTTTTCCATAAGAATTTTTTTTATTACCCTTTATCAATTTTTGCTACAGTCTCAGCCTCTACCCATTTAGTAAAATAGTCAACGGCTATTATTACATAGGTTCTTTCTCCACTGGCTTTCGACAGTTTTCCTACTATGTTGATGCCCCATTTATCAAAAGAGCATGGGAAATACATAATTCCTAGTTCCTCTACAGGGAATGTCTTAGTCTGGCGTTTCGTTGACACTTCAGACATTTCTTAACCAACTCTTTGGCGTCATGGTTGATGTTAGGCTAAAAGTACCCAACTCTCAATATTTTCAGCGCCAGGTCTTTAAATCCCGTGTCTTTCCTGTGCACCCTTCGTGAATTTCTCTGAGCATGTATTCACTCTCATGCTCCGATAAACATCTTAAGTAAGGATGTGTAAAACCACGTCGGTAGAGAAAATCCCCAATCAGGTAAAACTTAGCATATACTGATTTCTTCGGTGCTCCGAGGTGTTCTGGAATCTATCAGTTCTTAGGAATTTTATGATAGGGATTCTCCAATCCACCTTTCGACTATGGCTCTGACTTTCGTTATGAAGGCTTTCTCTTCTACCTTTAACAATACTACTTCACCCGAGAAATCTGCATCGCTTGCACTAGCTAATCTTGCCAATTTGTTGTTTTTTTTCTTCCCTGGGGACTTGCACGACGGATATTTTGTGGAATTTTTCCTTCAGGTCCTCCATCTACTCACAATATTTAGTCATCCTCTCTTCTTTCTTGTCGTATGTCCCAACATTTGTTGTACTACTAGCTACAAATCTGAGTATATAATTATGTCTTCTACACCGAGGTCTGCTATGATTCTCATTGCTTAATAATAATCTCATATTGTGCTTCATTAATCGATGTCGGGAATTCAAATCGTATTACGAATTGAAGGTCACATTTTTCTGGCGTATGGATCCAGATGCCAACTCCACATCCTTATTTGGTTACTGAGCCGTCTACATAGCCTTCTAGATGGAAATTTCTGGTTTTCTTATGGTTTCCTATAGGAAATCAGCTAGGGCCTAGGCTTTTATGATCATTCTTAATTCAAAATCTTCATCGTACTCACTTAGTTCAACTGCCCATTTTATCATCCTTCCTGACAGATCTGGCTTCCCAAGGATATCCCTGAAAGGTAGATGAGTTCTGACTATTACCTTGTACACCAAAAAAATTGTGCCTTAATTTTTTGGTTGTCACCATTATTGCTAGTGTTGCCTTCTCGATATCCGAATATCTAAGTTTGACTCCTTATATTATTTCACGTAGTATATGAGTTTATGTTACATCCCTTCTTCCTTGTTCAGGACTGAGCTTAATGACTCATCTCCTACTACGAAATATAAAAATAGTGTTTCTCCCTCCAACGGCTTTGTCAGTAGTGGTAGATTGATCATATGCTTTTTCAAGGCTTCAAATGCTTCCTGACATTCTTTTGTCCATTTTAACTGTGATCAATTTCTTAATACTTGAAAAAAAATGGAGCTTTTATCTGCAGATCGGGAGATGAACTGCCCAGAGCTATGATTTATCCGTTGAGTTTCTGTATTTCCCTGATGCTTCGTGGGGCTGTAATCTCTTGTACAGCCTTTAACTTCGCTTGATTTACTTCAATACATTTGGGTGACACCATATAACCCATAAATTTTCCACTTTGGACTCTGAAAGTACATTTGGCTGGATTTAGTTTCAGCCCATGCGATGCCAATACCGTGAAGATTTCATTCAAATTTGTCAAGTGAGTGTGAGATTTTTAGCTTTTGACCAGTATATTGTTTATCATTTTACGGTCTATCTGCTCTTTGAATATCTTGTCCATCATATGCTGGTATGTTACCCCAGCATTTTTCAATCCGAATTGCATGCTGACATAGCCGTATGTTTCACAACAGACTCTGAAAGCTGCTTTCAATATGTCATTGGGATTCATCTTGATCTGGTGGTATCCCTGGTAAGCGTCCATCATTGATAGTAATTCACATCCTGATGTGGAATCCACTAACTAGTCATTCCTACAGAAGATATAAATCTTTGGGACATGCTTTGTTGAGGACCCGAAAATCTATGCACATTTTGGGACAACCATTTTAGGAACTGTATTTCCTTGATATTTCCTACTTCCATCGACTTTGTAACCTCTTCTCTTATGACTTTGTTCTTTTTTAGATAGAACTGTCTTAGCTTCTGTTTGACAAGTTTGGCAGTTAGATCTATATTCAAAGAGTGCATGGCTACCTTGGTGTCGACCCCTGTCAGGTCGGTGGAACCAAAGCGAAAACATATGCATTACCTCTTAGGCATGCCACGATTTCTTTGGTATCTGTATCCAGCATTTGTGTACCTATCTTTGTGATGTACCCTGTTTTTCTTAGAAATAACTCGACACTCATGAGTTCTTCTGTGGGTGAACGTGGACAAATGAATCCACCTCTAATGCTCTTTCTTTTTTTAACTTCTTGGATTCTACTTGATGTACACTGTCAAATGATGTCTTTTGATGCTTGGTTCTTTTGTGTGATTCCCTTCTCTTATTGTATTCCCTATCGAGAATTTCATCTTCATGTAGAAAGTGAATACCACCGCTCAAAAAGCATTTAGGGCTGGTCGTCCTAGTATGACATTGTAGGTGGAGGGTAAGTCTATAGTTAAAAATTGAATTGGTTTGGCGATCAGTGATTTTTTATTTCCTAGAGTAATCATGAGCTCGACAGAACCTAGTGGTGATATTATCTTCCTAGGGAATCCAAAAATGTTGTAATCACAGGCTGTAATGGAGCTGTGGATAACATCTAGTCGTAACATTCTCAAAAAAATAACGTCGACCTCACTCTATGTGTCTACAAAGGCTCGCGCTATGTCATACCCATCTATATCAGTGGTTATGATTAGTACATTATCGTGGGGACTAACTAATGTTCTGTCATCTATGGGTCCGAAGGAAATTTCGAGTAAGACATGCTTTCCTCTATTTCCAAAACGGTATGTCCATTCCAGGCTTTGGCTGTTTTGAAAGATATTTTACTCGCCCTATTGGAATCTTCTCATGTGGGTTCTCCAGTGATCATATTGATCGGACCTTTTTCCTTTTGAGGGAACGTTTCGTCCTTATCTCATCTGGTTGCCTACAGTTTGTCATCTTCCACCCTGACATATTATACGAGTTGTCCATTTTGGATAAGTCTCTCAATAGCATCTTTTAAATGTCGACATACGTTTATTTTGTGACCATAATCATTGTTATACTTGCAGATTTTATCGGACTTGGGCCTCTGGGGTCCATCTTTAGCAGTTTCAGAAAACCTGAACCTTGGTTTCTTCGTGGCTATTTCGAGCAAGGTTGTCGGTTCTCTCGTGAGTGGGGTGTATGACTCGAACCTTTCTAGCTTCTTTCTCTCCAGACCTGAGTTCTTTCCTTTCTTCCTCCGTTCTTCGCCTTGGGCGGTGCTTTAAGCGCAGTATTTTTAAGTGTTGTTCTAGAACGGCATCCTCTAGGTGGATGAATTTATCCGTTCGAGACAACAATTTCTCCTAACTTTTTGCTGATCTTTTTATCAACGTTGCGAACAAAGGACCACGCTTCAAGTTGTGAGTGAAAATATTAACTTTTACTGCGGATCTTATGTCTTGTTATTCTAATACTGTCACATTAAATCTAGTCAGGTATGATCTCAATGTCTCCTCATTTCCCATATGATCGAACATAAATGATGCGCTCCATACGTTGATCTCCGTGCACTCGCGAATTGATTTAGAAAAACTACCTTTAGGTTCTCGAAGCAGTATATGGCATGAGGTGCCAACTTTTTTAACCATTGCTGCGCCAGGCTTGCAAGTGTTGTTAGAAAGACTTTGTATTTTACTCCATCACTATATTGATGTAGCTGGACAACATTTTCAAGTCTCATCAAGTGTTCCTAAGTGTTTGTAACCCCGTGGTTGATGTGTCTGATATTCTTGGGCAAAGGATCTGTATGTACAAAGAAGATGTTGTTAGGCACTATTTTCAGAGCATACCCAAAGTTTTAAGCCATATGATATTATTCCATTTGTGACTCATGTTCAATTTCATCTCGTTTCCTCCGATGGATTTCAGAGACAGACATCTCATCATGTTGGTCAACTCTTCTTTCATATGCTTCATTTCTTGATGTTGTCGATGTAGTAATTCATGTTATTCTCATATGTCTGGTGCGATGGATCTAGTATATGATCCTCGTTGTTCATATGGATTTACCTCAGCCTCATACTCTTCGTCACAGCTATCTTCATTCTCTCCTAAAAAAAGACAACAGGCGTGTATTTACTTTAGTCACTCTGTCAAGATTATACACTCTGTCAAGGTTGATAAAATTTTGGTGTTCGCGTGCATTTTCGTTGACAGACTACGAAGTTATGTTGCCTGGTGGAAATCCTCTGGCTTTCGGGGCTTCTTCTAGGAGCATGTTTACTGCTGCCACCAGACTTTCGGGTGTTATGGGGGTAGACCCCTGCCCTACAGTTGATTCTTGATTGGCTATGAGGTTTTGGCCACCTTGTGGAGTAAGGGTCGCATCCTCTTAGTTCCGTCCCTATGACTGTTTCCGACCATATTCAAGACTTGAAACTTGTTGTGAACTCAAGCTTAATTTTGGAAAAAGGAAATCAATTGAGAAAGATATCTTGGTTTCTGCAGAAAGTAATGGATGAGTCTTGAAGAATACACGTGGTGCTATTTGAGGGAAGATCTCTTTTATGTCATTATTTTAATAGTTGTTATTTCAATTAAAGTGCTACTTGTTTAATAGTTGCTTTTACATTTGTGGGACCATCAAAAGTGTATTAGGGCAACTGTAGCCGAGAAAGCTACATATGAAAAATATCTCACTTCTACATCCTTGTTTATTCTCTCTACCTACTACATCTTCTTCCTCCACAAGTTATCGTATTATATAATATTTCTACAGTAAAATTACACAAAATATATTTTAATATTGCATATCGGTACAAGCGGTATCGAGCTAACATCTTGGCGCAATGGTGAAGGACAAGATTTAAGGACCCGCAAGTATGAAAACTGGATCAAATTTGGCAACAAGAGTCGATTAAGCGAGATGCTTCGAACTTAAACTCGAAACAGGATGGCGATCTTTGAATGAACAAATGCATAAACAAATGGGCAATGTGAACAGTAAGTTTGATCATTTAACTACCACTTTGGCTACTATGCAGTTACAATTATTAAATATTGGAAAGGGAAAAAAATAGATGAGGTATCTGTGTTAGGAGGACATGATCGAAGGGGATTTAATGATGAAGATTTCATTAAAACACCACACACACATAGTGGCAGGAATCATGAGGATCAATCTCGAAGCCACATTATTAGCCCGTTACCCAAGTTAGATTTTCCAAGGTTCGATGGAACCCAATCCCGCTCATGGATATTAAAGTGTCAGGGTTACTTCAAGCTAATACCCAACATTCCTGATTCATAGAAGGTTACCTTGGCTGCAATGCATTTTGAGGGAAGGGCAAATCAATGGTACCAAAATCTTTCTACCAAACATATAGATCTGGAATGGTCTCAGTTTGTAGAATTGGTCTCGGCTAGGTTTGAAGAGCTAAGAGAGACCAAAATAATTGCTGAGTTTAACAAATTGAGACATGTGGGAAGCTATGATGACTATGTAGAGAAATTTGAAGAGCTTCGAGCTTGTATGATGCTACTAAACAAAGGGGAATACTCACAAGAATATTTTGTTGCAAGTTTCATAAGTGGATTGAGTGATGAGCTACAGGCCTTCGTAAGAATGTTTAACCCTACTTCCCTTGAGCAAACTGTGGAGCTAGGCAGAAATCAAATGCAGGCCCTTGAAGCTCTTACTAAGAAACTACGTTATCCATCTAAGCTACCAAGTTTGGGTTCTTCCAGCTACAAGAGGACAGATTCACCTACTGTCGTGACATCACGAGGGCAAGATGTTAGTAATAAAAACCCCTTCAAATTGCTCACTACAGCTGAAATGGTAGCACGAAGGGAAAAGAAGCTATGTTATAATTGTGATGAAACTTACACCCCAAGGTATAGGTGTAAGCAAAGAATTTCTTATTTAATAATGACAGAGGAAGAAGAGAATGATCTCTAGCAATCGTTCTTGGTAGAGGCTTGATCATATAGTGGAAGAAGTTCAGATAACCCTAAGTGCTCTGACAGGGGAAGGTGGGCTGACCACTATGAGATTAATTGGGGAAGTTGGGGATAAGAAAATTAATATTCTTTTAGATTTAAGTAGTACATTGAGTTTCATCAGTGAACCAATTGCTATAGCTCTAGGATGCCAGTTAGAACCTGTGAAGCCAATTCTTGTCAAGGTTGCTAATGGCAGCAAAATGGTGAGCTCCAAAAGGGTGAAGGGTTTCTCTTGGAAAATTCAGCAACATCAGTTCACTTATTCTCCTAAAGTGCTAAACAATGTGGGGTGTGATTTAATTTTTGGGTGGTGATTGGCTTAAGGCATGTACACCCATAGAGTTAGACTATGATCACATGACTTTCACTGTCACCTTACTGGGAAAGAGGGTCAAGTTACAGGCACTCACTGGGGCCAATCACTGTCAGATGATGACTAGTGTTGAGCTCTACCAAATGATGCACACTAAACTTCAGAATATCGAGGAGATGTTTTGGATAAAATCTAAATATGATGAGTACTTGAAAGCACAGGGGTTGGAGGAATTACTGGAGGAATTCACAGATTTGTTTGAGGAACCGATCGGGCTGTCCCCCATCAGAGGTGTTGAACACCAAATCCTTCTTAAACCAGGCAGTATACCCAGGCAACAATTTCCTTATCGTGTATCACAAGACCAAAAAAATGAAATTGAGAAGATTGTGGGAGGGTTACTTGCAACTGGTGAAATACAACACAGCAAGAGCCTCTATGCTTCACCGGTGATATTGGTTAAGAAGAAAGATGGAACATGGAGACTATGTGTTGATTATAGATACCTCAACAACCACACAATCAAACATAATTACCATATTCCTGTTATTGAAGAACTCCTAGACGAGCTACATGGGAGCAGTTTCTTTTCAAAAATTGACTTGAGATCGGGCTACTTTCAGATATTGATGTCTCCTGAACACAGGCACTTAACTGCCTTTAGGACACATCATGGTCATTTTGAATTTCTTGTCATGCCCTTTGGTCTATGCAATGCCCCTGCTACTTTCCAATCCCTTATGAATCAAGTTTTTGAAAAACAATTGAGGAAAACAGTTTTGGTATTCTTTGATGATATTTTGGTTTATAGTAAGACTTGGGAAACTCATCTTATACATTTAAGAGAAGTTCTTCTTATTCTGAGGAACAACAGATTGTAAGTAAAGAGGAGTAAATGTTGCTTTGGGCAGAGTAAGGTTAACTATCTAGCCACATCATCTCTGCGATGGTGTGTCCACCGATCGAGATAAAATCAAGGATATGGTGGAGTGGCGAGGCCTTCTAATCTTAAGCAGTTGAGGGTTTCTTAGGTCTCCTTTGGTTATTCTGAGAAGTTTGTCTGAGAGATATGGGGTTCTCGGTGAGGCCTCTTGGTTCCATATTGAAGAAAGGTGCTTTCCATTGGGGGATGAGCGAGCAAGCCTTCATCAAACTTAAGGAAGCTATGATCAATACACTTGTTTAGCTCTGCAGTTTCACTATACCTTTTATCCTAGAAACTGATGCAAGTGGAACAGGTGTGGGGGCTGTTCTCATGCAGAGAGGTCAACCGATTGCTTATATGAGCAAGACCTTAAGCCCCAAACATCAGTCTCTTTCTATTTATGAAAGGGAGTTTTTGGCAATTTTAATGGCTATTCAAAGGTGGAGGCACTACTTGCAAGGAAGCAAATTCATCATTAGAACTGACCAGCAAGCATTAAAACACTTGCTTGATCAAAAGATTGTCACCCCTATGCAACAAAAGTGGGTGGCTAAGCTCTTGGGATTCCATTATGAGATACAATACAATAAAGGAAGGGATAACAAAGCTACAGATGCTTTATCTCGAAGAGGAGAAATAGATGTCAATTGTAGTGCCATTACTACAGTTAGCCCTACATGGATACAACAAGTTAAGGCTAGTTACGAAGGGGATGGGTTTATTCAGAAAATCATGGAGACCAAGGTATTGCAATCAGACAGCTTACCTGATTGGGAGTTGCTGGGAGATATATTGAGATACAAAGGCAGAATTGTTGTGGGAATTAACACTGATCAGCGACAGACACTCATTAAGGAGTTTCATGACACTAGTTATGGAGGACACTCAGGTATATTGGGAAACTATGTGAGAACCAGAAGACTTTTCTTTTGGCCACAACTCAAGAAAGATATCACCATGTGGGTGAAATCTTGTGATGTTTGTAACAAAAGCAAGTCGGACTTAAGGCCTATCCGGGACTATTACGACCTAGCAATTCCAGAACAAGCTTGGTCGCATGTGAGTATGGACTTTATTGAGGGCTTACCTAAATCACAAGGTAAAGATGTCATTTTGATGGTGGTTGATCGATTTACCAAGTATGGGCACTTTATTCCCATGTCCCACCCATTCACAGCCAATACTGTTGCTAAAGCTTTCTTGGACAACATCTATAAGTTACATGGCAGCCTCTAAGCATAATTACTGATCGAGATAATGTTTTCACTAGTAATTTCTGGAAGGAACTCTTCAAGGGATGAACACTAGTCTGGATTATACCTCAGCCTATCACCCCCAATCTGATGGGCAGACTGAAAGACTCAATAGGTGCTTAGAGACATTTCTACGGTGTATGGTGCACCAGAATCCCAAGCAGTGGATCAGTGGCTATCCTTGGCGAGTTTTGGTACAATACCAACTATCATACTAGCTAAAAGGCAACACCTTCGAGGCTTTGTATGGGTATTCACCTCCTCTACACTCGCTCACTACCTATTTACCGGCGCGGACTCAAGTGAAGGACTTCTTACAATTGAGGCAAGGCGAATCTGAATTAAGGGAGAACCTACAGAGCGCTCAAAGCAGGATGAAACAATATGCGGATGTGTCAAGGTTGAGAGAGAATTTCAGGTAGGGGCGAAGGTGTATCTTAAACTTCAACCCTTTCGACAAAATTCAGGTTATCTGATCGCTCACTTTTCTCGCACGAGAAACACGCAAGTATAGGGTAAGCAAAGTATCGTATCCACAGAGATTGTATCACGAAAACATAGAAGCTAGCTCAACGATAATTCATCATTATCCAAGCACAGAATAAGGGTGAATGGTTTAAGGCTTCGGAAATTAATCCAAAGCAAAGGTAACCAAGCAGAAATATAAAATAAAGCAATAAAATCTCAAAAGATAACTATGAAGAAAGACTAACCCTAGGGATGCACCAATCCTATCCACAACGACGTTTATCCTGCTTATTATTAACCGTTTTAATCCAGACAAGACGGAAGATCACATATATAACCAACAACTTGATTCGACAATTGCGGCGATTGATTACTAATTTTCCCTATCACGATTCGTCTCTAGAGGAAAATAAGCAACTCAAATGGATCACTAAGAATATGCTTCCTCTGAGCGTCCTATCTCGATTCGACTCAAGGCTTATTCGTATCATGCATTCGAGATCGATTGACAATTAATACGATTCGTCATTAGCGGCAACTAGATATGCATCAAGATTGATCAAATCAACACATATAAATAAGCACCATGAATCGATGCACGGAAGGTAAATAACAATAGCGGGAATCACAACATATAGGATCGAATCATGCAAACCCTAGGATTAGAAATGAAAACTAGCGAGACATAATAAGCGGAATAAAATACGATTTAACCATAAAACGGAAATTAAATATATAAAACCCGTAGGAAAGCGTTGGATGAACAATGGTTGGTCTTGAATCCAATCCCAGCGACGAGCGGAAAACAACGGAAAGCGATCGGACAAAAGCGTTCCGATCGATAGCGAAACGATAAACTAAACT
This sequence comes from Salvia rosmarinus, assembly GCA_036937905.1. Lineage (NCBI taxonomy): Eukaryota > Viridiplantae > Streptophyta > Magnoliopsida > Lamiales > Lamiaceae > Salvia > Salvia rosmarinus. Next base: position 44,865,747 of record CM072824.1, read on the forward strand.
AGAACAACGGAAAATCAATACTAGAATTAAACTAAATGAAGACTAAAGCTAAAGAATGGAAAACGAGGAAAAAGCAAGAAAACGAGCTCGGGGCGTATGGGGTCTCCACAGGCGCAGGGGCTTTGCCTATTTATAGAAAAGGGTGGAAACCCCAATTTGCGCCTCTGCCGCGCGTCGCGACCGGTCCTCGCGATCGCTAGTGCGATCGCTAGGTATATCTCGCGTTCTTCTTCGCTCGCTCGCCTCCTTGCGCTCGCATGGTACCTCGCGACCGACTAGCGGTCGCTAGCAATTCTGAGCAGTCGCGAAAATCGTCCGGTGAGTTCTCGGCGCTAGGCTTCTTTCGCGTGCACGAGCTCTCGGTCGCTTCTCCTCCGGCGCTGTTGGTTTGCCTCATGACCAGACTAGCGACCGCTAAGTCGGTCGCTAGAAGCTGCCAGATTGCTCATTTGGTTCGTCTTGGTTCCTTGCTTCGATTTTCAACACATAAACCTACAAAACACTAAAATAACACCCAAGAGCGGATCTTCTAAAATAGATAAAACATTGAGAAGCGATCGTGGCGCACATTAAATGATCTAAGCTCATCTTTAAATAACAACTATAAGCGTGTAAAATGCGCGTTTATCAAACCCCAAACTTAAAGCATTGTTTGTCCTCAAACAAAACCAAAACAGAAAGACACAACAAAAAGATCAACGAGCGTAGCAAAGATGATAACCATTCTAGGCCTCAGAAACATATCAACGCTCAAAAACATTAGTGCACATGACGACGTTAGTCCACTCAACACAAACAACAATTTACGGCAAAAACTCATTTAATTCAACCCTCACAAAGGCATGTGTGTAGAATATAGAGGATACACTCAAACTCATAAAGAAATTAAGGACGTGTATACACTCAACGATCAATGCAATGCAACATCTTACCATAGGCTTGCCGTTTCTCTAATATCTCCACCGCGTCATTGTGTTCAAATTAGGATCAAAGAGGTCTTTTCATAGGTTGTAATGTAGGCACATTGGTTAAGGTAGGATAAAATATGGCTAAGTGACTCAAGAATATTCCAAGCACCCCATTTATACTTTTAGACACATATGGACTTTGTCCATTTTCCTCTTCTTTCAGCGTGCTATTTCACATTTAAGCAACTCAAGGTACCATATACTATGACAATTGACTTCCTTTATGCTCATACTATACACAAAATTTTTCTTTTCACTTTTACTTTTCTTGGCTTTGTAATAGAGCTTATAGGGTCTATTCTTTTTCACACGTGTACCATCCTTCACCACGGATGTATTTTTCTAAAAGAAACTTTTCTCATCATAACTACATCAAAATTTCAACCCTTTTGATTCCATATCCATCCTCGCCTCCTATCATCCGGTTAATCGAAAGAAAAAGTCTAATAAAGGCTCGAAAGAAGGCGACAAATGGTATATATCATTGGGCTAGTGTTTGGGAAAATAAGTGGTTAACAAAATGGCCTTTTATCCTTTCCAAATTGAAACACATATTGCGGTCTCGACACGAAAAAGGCAAGTTCTAGAAGATAATCACATGCACGATATCACACAATTAAAAGCGTATCAAGATGTTTATCTGATGAAGCTCAAGTCTCACAGGATAAGCAAATGGTGAAAACAACAAGCTAAGCACTCTCACGTCATTCATCGTCATTTTCTAACATATCATGTGCACTATCATTAAATTTCACAAAAATTTTCTATCGTCATTGGCCCCATGGATTAACACACTTCACTTAACTCGTTGATCGTAGACACAACAACGAAAGAAAAATAGAAACACGACAAAAGCAACACAAACAAAAGACACGACAAAACACGAAAACAAAACAAAGAAAACGTTGGGTTACCTCCCAACAAGTGCTTAATTTAACGCGTCTTTAGCTAGACTATCACTAACCTTGTCAATCTGGCGTTTTGGTGGCAACAGTAATCCTTCTCAACTCGTGGATCCTCCTAAACTTAGCATTCAGCGATGAACACCGCGACTATGGAAGTGGCCTCCAAACTCAGGCGATACACTCGGGTTCCATGCGAGTCCACTTCTTCCTTCTTGCGGCTTCCTCGATCGGTCGAGTACCCTCTAAGCGTGAGGCGTGTGCGGCAAAGCGGTCGTGATCGGCGGCAATCTTCCGACTTTCCAACATCGTGTTGCTTGATGGCGTCGATATGGAAATCTTGAGCTCCTCATCGTTGACACGAAGCGTGAGATTGCCTTCCGCACATCAATCAACGCCGCGACTAGTTGCTAGAAAAGGTCTACCTAAGATTAGTGGTTGTTGTTTGAATTCGGAATATCTAAAATAACAAAATCGGCGGGAAAACAAAATCCGAATTCTTACCAACACGTCTTGACGATACCTTTTGGATATGTGACCGACGGTCAGCCATCATCGATGAAATCTTCGTCGGCTTCATCTTTCCTAGGTGTAGCGGGTTGAAAGCGTTCAATAGCATCAGTTGATGCTCGCCTCAAGTCGCACAAAACATTTGGAAAAGTCTCTCGGCGATCTCGCACTCTAACGTAAGCTGCCGGATCCTTTTGCTTCGAGAGGAGCTTCCTTTGCAAGACGACCTTTGCATTCTTGGATAGGGTAATTTTCTCAAATTTCCCGGTTTCTTCTTTCTTGCAAGCGCGTCTTTTAAAATTTCATGTATCCGGCATGTTTCGCGGTGCTTCAAAGAGAGGCAAATTTATCTCAACTTTTTGAAAAACCTCTTTGAAACGAGAAACTCCTCGTCATATTTCGACTTGACAAGTCGACTCGGAAACGGGACTGGAGGAGTGTACGTGCGACGATTAGCTTCTGGGGGTGCCTCGCGATCGACCTCGCGACCGCTGGGAAGGTCGCGAGGTATCTGTTGCACGCTGTTGACTCCTTCTTCGCGTGCGAGCTTGCGGGCGAGTCACATGGCGATTTCTCGGCATGCTCGCACGATTGCTCATGGGGTGTCATGCGGCGGGTCGCTTCGCGAACAGCTCCGCGCCGCGCACTCGATGGCTCACGGTCGGGTGCGTGGGCGCGCGCTCGGTCGCGAGCTTCTGTGGGGAAAACTCAGAATTCCTCGCGGTCGGGCTCGCGGTCGCGAGCTCGATCGCGAGCTCGGTCGCGAGTTGCTGCTTTAGTTCACTTTCAGCCTCTTCTTCTTTGGTAGGGCTCGGGTAAGCTTGTCCAATCCTCGTCTGGATGGCGAAGCACTGATTCTTCGGGTTCACCTCCGTATTGCTCGAAAATTGGCCCGTCTTTTGTAATGCATTCACTTGTACGGCTATTTGGCCAATTTGATTTTCCAACATCTTCATATGCTTCCCCATAGCCGTCACAGTGGACTCTAAATGGTTTATCTTCTGCCCGTGTTGCTTATAAGCAATTACGGTTCGTTGCCAATTGTTGGTTGCTTACAACCAAATGTCGTGCATCATGTCTTGAGACTTGGCTTCTTCGGCTCTTGAATTACACCATTACGAGCGGCGAAGCTTCTTTGGAGGTTGTTGGAAATTGGATGATTCCTCCGATTGATGTGGTGGCGTTCTGCCTAAATCGACTCTTCAAAAGAGTGAACTTCTTCATGAGATCGTCATATTTTGAATCACTCTCAACAGTGCTTTGAACAATGGCGTTCTCTCGTTGGCCATTGATAGCTGTTGGCACCATCTCCTCTACAATACGGCTTGCCTCGTCTACTTGTCGGTTCAATAAACAGCCCCGCCGACGCGTCCACCATGCTCCTCGTCGCCATGTCGGTCACCGTAGAACGTGTGATTTGTTGCTCCTTGGAGAACCCGTATTGCGGACATCGTCTCAATAGACCTCTGAATCTCTCCATGCCTCGAATAATGATTCGTCGTGGTTTTGGCAAATGAGAGATTTCGCGATGATCTTCTGCGCTTTCGCCGGCGGAAAGTATTTGAAAAACTTCTTGTAAGTTTCCCCAAGTGTCGATGCCATTTCGGTCCAACTCTTGAACCAATCTTTTCTTTGGTGCACAACCGAGAAACCGAACACGCATCGGATCGTGTCTTGTTGCACCCATTCTGCATTTGATGGTGTCACAAATATCGAGAAAAGTCTCGAGATGTGCATTCGGTCTTCCGTGACTCCTCCCAAACTGCTCTCCTTGGACCATCTTGATCGGGGCGGTTTTAGCTCAAAATTGTTTGCATCTCGTCACGGGCCCCAACCGCCTCCTTGGAGCTGCTCGGTGGGATGTCGGTACATGTGATTGAGGTCTTTCCTCCGGAGCAGGACAATGATTCCCATGTTCGCCATCGTACGCATCTCAAGCAAAGTCGGCTAGCATCACGTGCTACTTGCTCGGGAGGAATGCCCCTGCTTACGCGGATTGGCGCCATTGCAGCCCGTCTCTTCTCTCGTCCTCTTCTCCTTTGAGAACTTTCGATCTCGGGATCTAATAATATTTCGAGAGTCCCCGAGATCTTATCGATAAACCACCCGAGAAAAGAGAGAATTTAGCACCGATAATAAATAAATAATAATATATATAACTTGAATTAATAAATCCAATCGTCAATTATTCCTATGCAATCTTAACAATCCCGAACAGCGGCGCCAAAATTTGATCGCTCACTTTTCTCGCACGAGAAACACGCAAGTATAGGGTAAGCAAAGTATCGTATCCACAGAGATTGTATCACGAAAACATAGAAGCTAGCTCAACGATAATTCATCATTATCCAAGCACAGAATAAGGGTGAAAGGTTTAAGGCTTCGGAAATTAATCCAAAGCAAAGGTAACCAAGCAGAAATATAAAATAAAGCAATAAAATCTCAAAAGATAACTATGAAGAAAGACTAACCCTAGGGATGCACCAATCCTATCCACAACGACGTTTATCCTGCTTATTATTAACCGTTTTAATCCAGATAAGACGGAAGATCACATATATAACCAACAACTTGATTCGACAATTGCGGCGTTGATTACTAATTTTCCCTATCACGATTCGTCTCTAGAGGAAAATAAGCAACTCGAATGGATCACTAAGAATATGCTTCCTACGAACGTCCTATCTCGATTTACTCAAGGCTTATTCAGATCATGCATTCAAGATCGATTGACAATTAATACGATTACGTCATTAATCGGCAACTAGATATGCATCAAGATTGATCGAAATCAACACATATAAATAAGCACCATGAATCATGAATCAATGCCCGAAGGTAAATAACAATAGCGAGAATCACAACATATAGGATCGAATCATGCAAACCCTAGGATTAGAGCGGAAAACTAGCGAGACATAATAAGCGGAATAAAATACGATTTAACCATAAAACGGAAATTAAATATATAAAACCCGTAGGAAAGCGTTGGATGAACAATGGTTGGTCTTGAATCCAATCCCAAGCGAGCGAGCGGAAAACAACGGAAAACGATCGGACAAAAGGTTTCGATCGATAACGAAACGATAAACTAAACTAGAACAACGGAAAATCAATACTAGAATTAAACTAAATGAAGACTAAAGCTAAAGAATGGAAAACTCGAGGAAAATCAAGAAAACGAGCTCTGGGCGTATGGGTCTCCACAGGCGCAAGGGGCTTTGCCTATTTATAGAAAAGGGTGGAAACCCTAATTTGCGCCTCTGCCGCCGTCCATGACCGGTCCTCGCGATCGCTAGTGCGATCGCTAGGTATGTCTCGCGCGCGTTCTTCTCGCTCGCGCTCGCCTCCTTGCGCTCGCATGGTACCTCGCGACCTGACTAGCGGTCGCTAGCAATTCTGAACAGGTCGCGAGAAATCGTCCAGTGAGTTCTCGGCGCTAGGGCTTGCTCGCGTGCACGAGCTCTCGGTCGCTACTCCTCTCGGGCCTTTCGCTGGTTTTGCCTCATGACCAGCCTAGCGACCGCTAAGCTGGTCGCTAGAACCTATGCATTGCTCATTTGGTTCGTGCTTGTTCCTTCGATTTTCAACACATAAACCTACAAAACACTAAAATAACACCCAAGAGCAGTATCTTCTAAAATAGATAAAACATTGAGAAACGATACGTAAACGCACATTAAATGATCTAAGCTCATCTTTAAATAACAACTATAAACGTGTAAAATGCGCGTTTATCAAACCCCCCAAACTTAAAGCATTGTTTGTCCTCAAACAAAACCAAAACAGAAAGACACAACAAAAAGATCAACGAGCGTAGCAAAGATGATAACCATTCTAGGCCTCAGAAACATATCAACGCTCAAAAACATTAGTGCACATGACGACGTTAGTCCACTCAACACAAACAACAATTTACGGCAAAAACTCATTTAATTCAACCCTCACAAAGGCATGTGTGTAGAATATAGAGGATACACTCAAACTCATAAAGAAATTAAGGACGTGTATACACTCAACGATCAATGCAATGCAACATCTTACCATAGGCTTGCCGTTTCTCTAATATCTCCACCGCGTCATTGTGTTCAAATTAGGATCAAAGAGGTCTTTTCATAGGTTGTAATGTAGGCACATTGGTTAAGGTAGGATAAAATATGGCTAAGTGACTCAAGAATATTCCAAGCACCCCCATTTATACTTTTCGACACATATGGACTTTGTCCATTTTCCTCTTCTTTCCCAACGTGCTATTTCACATTTAAGCAACTCAAGGTACCATATACTATGACAATTGACTTCCTTTATGCTCATACTATACACAAAATTTTTCTTTTCACTTTTACTTTTCTTGGCTTTGTAATAGAGCTTATAGGGTCTATTCTTTTTCACACGGGTACCATCCTTCACCACAGATGTATTTTTCTAAAAGAAACTTTTCTCGTCATAACTACATCAAAATTTCAACCCCTTTTGATTCCCATATCCATCCTCACCTCCTATCATCCGGTTAATCGAAAGAAAAAGTCTAATAAAGGCTCAAAGAAGGCGACAAATGGTATATATCATTGGGCTAGTGTTTGGGAAAATAAGTGGTTAACAAAGATGGCCTTTTATCCTTTCCAAATTCGAAACACATATTGCAGTCTCGACACAGAAAAACGGCAAGTTCTAGAAGATAATCACATGCACGATATCACACAATTAAAAGAAACTGTATCAAGATGTTTATACAGTGAAGCTCAAGTCTCACAGGATAAGCAAATGGTGAAAAACAACAAGCCTAAGCACTCTCACGTCATTCATGCGTCATTTTCTAACATATCATGTGCACTATCATTAAATTTCACAAAAAATTTCTATCGTCATTGGCCCCATGGATTAACACACTTCACTTAACTCGTTGATCGACCGACACAACAACGAAAAGAAAAACAGAAACACGACAAAAGCAACACAAACGAAAGACACGACAAAACACGAAAACAAAAATAGTGGGAGCGCAGAAGCTCGGCCATATCTAAAAGAATCCTAATTCGAGAAGGGATATGATTAACGTCCTATCCAAGATCTCGAATCCTAGTTAGAGAAGGCCTCGAATTTAAGATCTAGGTCAAAATAATTGTGTATAAATAGAGGCTAGATTAGACGAAATAGGCCATCCACACTCTTTGTAATCGCTTCTTACACATTCAATACACGAATACTCTCTCTTGCTCGCGGACGAGATCTAATTCAAAGATCGAACCACGTAAATCCTTGTGTTCTTCTTGCATTTATTTCCTAACGAAATTAAGATCGATCAGGCGCCGTCGTGGGAACGAAAATTTTGTGTTTTCGATCAACTTTCATTTACAGGGAATCAATCACGGCGATGTATACCGAAGTCACGCATCGAGTCACCGCCGGCAACAACAGCAACAACGGTCGGACACACCGAGCTCGGCTTGGAAAAGCCCGGTCCCGAATCGACCCGAAGGGCATGTCCACACCTCGACGAACAAAATCCCATCCCGCATGAAGAAGTTAGGATACCAAGCGAAGGAGATCGCGGCGGCAACCAAGGAGAACCTCCGGCCCTCGGATAAACCTTAACGACGCCGTCGGGGTTTCGAGAAAAATAAGGAGAGCTTCCTCCAATACCTCGGCCAAGCACAAGGTCGGCCGCACCCCGAGGAAAGGAACGCCGAAGCCTCGTCTAAACACGAGGCACCGCGACGAGGTGGATCCCCTAGCATCCAAATCATGGGCGCTCACACCTCCGCACAAGTCGGGGCCCAAACCGACCGCGGGAGGGGCGAACAGCGCGGGAAAGGACGTCGCGACCGCCGCGAGGTCAGCCCTCACTACCAAAACGAGTTCGGTCGACGAACTCCGCCTCACTCTCCAGAGGGCGGTTTCGACGGGTACGGGAGGATAGTCACCCCGTTCTCAAACGAAATAATCGACACCCGCCCCGTGACAAATATCGGTGCCGAGCATCACCCCATATAATGATCGAGGGACCCGCAGAACTTTCTCTCGCGTAGTTCCAATACAATATGATCAACCAACGCCTCGGCACAATTCATATGTGCAAGCTCTTCCCGAATTACTAGTCGACAACGCCCGCCGGTGGTTCGACGGTCTACCTCCGGGAGCATTGGTTCCTACCATGATCGACGAAGGCCTTCCATCGGGTTCTTCCGTAGGCCGAGTCAAAATGACTTTGCACATCTCCTCACCTGAGGCAAGACCGAACGAGTCCGTCGGCGACTTTACGACCGTGTTCAATAAAGAAAGCACGAAGGTCGCAGACGTGAACGACCTCCTCATCATCTCAGCCTTTCAGAACGGCATCCAGCCCGGGGCCTTATATAAAGAGATCGTCAAGTACGAACCCCGTACTGCCACGGAGCTATGGCGCATAGCCGATCGGTTTGCCAAGGCGGACGAGGTGATAGAATGAAGCGGCGAAAAAAGCGGATCCTCCGAAAAGAAGAAGAGAAGGACGAGAGATCGTGAGCGAAGCGCCGACGAAGCGCTTGGAAAGAATACGCCGCCCATGAGTCCGTGCTCGGACCGCGCAACACCTCGAACGACCTCAATACACTCTTTTGACGAGGCCAAGGGCGTAAATCTCTGAACTCCACATGGATAAGTTTGAGAAACCTCGACCAATGACGGTGGGTCAAAACGAACAAAGGACAATCATCGCCTTCCATGAAGATTACGGGCACGACACGGGAAGCGCCGAGACCTCATGGAGGATATCGAGTGTTAGTGCAGGGCGGGGTCCCGAGAAAATACAAAGGTCATGACCGGCGAGCCGACAAGACTGAGGCCCCTCATCAAGTCGAAAAGGAGAAGCAGGCGAAGGGGTTGTGCCCTAACAAGAAGGCGAAGCACGGTGAAGACGAAGAAGGAGACGACGAACCGCAATATGATCATCATCTCACTATTACGGGCTCCCATGAGTCACGAGTCCTCCTTGAAAGTCAAGCCCAAGTCCACATACAGGCGAACCGGTCAATAAGAGGCTCGGAAGGACGTAAGGCGATCACCTTCTCCAAGACGACCCGTACTGCGAGTAGTGCCCCACCGGGATGCGCCGGTAATCCGTGCGATGGTCGCAAACAAGTTGGTGAAGCGCGTATACATCGACAGTGGCGCATCGGTAAGCATCTTTTTTAAGGAATGCTTGATAAGTTAGGAGTAGAGGCGCGCCTCATGCGAGCACCGTGTCACTCCGAAGCTTCGTTCAGAGGAAACACGCCCGGAAGGGATAATCGAGCTACCACACGGTAGGGAAAGCTCTACAAGCTCCACCAAGGTGGTACACTTTCGTAGTGAAGGCCTACTCGCCGTATAACATCACATTGGGGCGAGATTGGCTGAGCATCAGTAAAACGGTATGCTCAACATACCACCCGACGATGAAGATCCCACAAAGGGGGTGTAGCCGTGATCCGGGGGATCGAGCGAGCCAGGAATGCTTACAAGTCGCCTACGAGGTGCGTGGGCTCCAACCCAAAGACCCACTGTGCATAGCAACTAAAGAAACCCGAGGAGTTGGAAGTAAGCGACAACGCCTATCTCTGGCAGCCCGGTGGAAGAGGTCACGCTTATACAAAGATGAGCCACTCAAGGTCGCCAAGATTGGCTTTACCGAGGCATCTCAATTGAGAGACAGGTTATCCAACTCACGGGGAATTCCGAGACGTGTTTGCTTGGTCGCCTCGACATGACCGGGTCTCCCGGTATCATCACCATAAGCTTAACATCGACCGAAAGACAAAACCGTCAAGGCGAGTAAACAATTTTTGCAATTTAACGGAACCAAGTCATCCATGACGAGGTAAATCAATTATTAAAAGCTCGCATATTGTTCGAAGTTAAATATCCGACATGGATAGCCAACCCGGTGATGGTGAAGAAAGGAGGAGGGATGGCGAATGTGCATCGACTACACCGACCTCAATAAACATCGCCTAAAGGATTGCTATCCCTTCCCAATATCGATAAGAAAGTCGACGCATTGGTCGGGTTCAAGTCTTGATTTCTTGGACCTATATAAAGGGTATCATCAAGTCTTGATGGATGACGAAGATGCGGCCAAGACAAAGCCTTCATTACGCACTTTGGTCTTCGCATACGGGAAGATGCCATTCGGACTTAAGAATCACGAGCTACCTATCAAAGAATGGTAGACAAAATATTCCAACCCTACATAGGTCGGAATGTAGAGGTGTCGTCGACGACATCGTAGTAAAAGCATGGAGGAAGTCGCATGTGTTGCCGACCTCCGGATCGCCCCGCTTACTACGAAAAGTCAACCTCAAATCGAACCCCGTAGTGCACGCTATGTTCGTCCGAAAATTTTAGGATCTTTGGGTTTCACAAGAAGGGTTAAAAGCCAACCCATCCAATGTTCAAACCATTCTAGAAATGAAGATGCGAAGACCATTCACGACGTGCAAACCGACCGGCTGCATAGCCGCACTAAGCCGCTTTCTTTCAAGGCCATGGACAAGCGCCTACCCTTCTTCAAGGTACTCAAAAGGCTCCGTAGTTCTCCGAATGATACACATAAGTCCGCTTTTGAAGATCTCAAAACTACCTCGCCAAACTTCCTACTCAAATCCGTTCGAAAGAAGGAGAGGTCCTTTCCTATACCTCGCCGTTTGGACCTAAACAATAAGTGCGATCTTGCACGAGAGGAAGGACGCTACCCCAGATACTTCATCACCGAGCATTAAAAGGCCCGTAAACAAGGTATCAACCTTTGAGAAGCTCGCCTAGCATTAGTAAATGCCGCATGAGACTATGTCCATACTTCCATGCACATCCCATACAAGTCCTCACCGACCATCCACTTCGGCAAGTGTCGACGGGCCGTGCTTCGGGAGAATTGCAAGTGGGCAATTGAACTGGGCGAACATGATATATCTTTCGCCCCGCCAAGCCATCAAAGGTCAAGTCTTAGCGGACTTTCTTGCGAGGCCCACTTCACCGAGAAACCAAGCCCCGAGTGCGTATCGACGACAAAGCGAGCGGACTAGTGGAGAAAACACCGAGGATTGCCGGCAAGTCTACGCTGACGGGCTTCGAAAAACGGGTAGCGGAGCCGGCATCTTGCCTCTTGGACCGATGGCCAAGAGATCACATACGCACTTCTTCTCGCTCAAAATACGAACAACGAAGTAGAGTATGAGGCCTTGATCGCAGGACTTCGCCTAGCTCAAAATCTTCGACACGAAAAGAAAGTTCATAGTGACTCTCAAGTCGTCAGAAGCCACATGTTGGGGAAGCACGAGGCAAAAGGCGAGGGATGAAGAAATACCGAGAAAGCCAAAAGCTACAACAAACTTTCTCCCACTCGTGATAATTCGCATCCCAATGGAGCAAAACAGGCGGTGACATCTTAAGCAAATCGGCCTCTCACAACAAGCCCGCCAAGAGAGGAAGTTCAATACCAAGCATAGATGATCTTGATGAAGGTCAAGTCAACATAGTCTCGCATTTAAGAGCCTAATTGATGACTCCTATTCAAGAATACCGGAGAAAGCGCGAATCGCGCCCATGATAAGCTCGAGGCCAGAGGATCCCGAACAAATCTTTGCGATATGTATCGAGCGGGGAGTTCTCACAGAAATCATACCTCCACCTCTCCTAAGATGCTTGGGTCGAACCGAGCTGATTACGTGACTACGGGAAGGTACGGGCGATCATGCGAAGTCACATCGCACCCGAGCCTTGTCAAAGAAGGTCATGCGATGGGATACTATTGGCGACAATGTTCAAGACTCACCAACCTTGTGAAAAGGTGTCCAAGTGTCAAATTCACGGAACGTGCCAGGGCTACCGCACCGACCTCGCCTCCGCATAAAGCCCTTCGCCATTCATGCGATGGGGATCGACATTGTAGGCCCTTTTCAGAAAGCACCGGGTAACTCCACCCTGATTGTCGCAATTGACTACTTCACTAAGTGGTGGAAGGCGAGCCTCGCAAAGATCACAAGCAAAACACCTCAACTTCGTGCGGAAGAGCATAGTATGTCGATTCGGCATCCTCATATCCTTCTTTCTGATAACGGGACACACCATCGATAAAATATTCAAAGATCTGTCAAGAGCTTGGATCCAACAAAGTTCACCTCGGTCGCCCATCCTCAAGCAAATGGTCGATCAAGTCACCAACAGACAATTATGAAGGGTCTCAAAACCGCCTTGACCGAGCTAAGGGTCTTTGGGTGAGAATTTACCACAAGTCTTATGGTCATACCGAACAACACCTCGGACGGCGAACGGAGAAACGCCCACACCGGCGATGGAACCGGCAAGGTGATCCTGAGAAATCGGAATACTGAGCCCCGCACCATTCACTTCTCTCGTCAAGTACATGGGGAAAATCTACTTAACTAATCTAGATGCCGCCGAAGAAAAGAGAGACCTCGCCACATCGAGGAAGCTCGGTACAAACAACAAGTAGCTCGGTATTACAACCAGCGTGTCAAGTCCCGATAGTTCCGAGTGGGCGACCTCGTGTTCAAATAATGAAGTCGAGAAAGCCGCAAAGCTCGGCAAACCGAAAGCCACATGGGTAGACCTTACCGGTCGAAGAAGTCCTCGGAAAGGAGCTATAAGCTCGCCCATTTGTCCGGTGAGCAAATACCCAACACATGGCACATCATTCATTTGAAGAGATATTTTGCATAAGTGTCAAAAGTTGAGTCTTGTTCGCTTTGAGTTCTCATTGGGTCAGTCTGGGGTCTTGTTCTGCCTTGTTCCATTACCTCTTATCAATAAAAATCTTTTATTTTCTATCTATTTTTTGTCTTGCATGTTTTCATTTGTCACTTATGCACATAACTCTTATAAAATACTCTTCTGAGGACGAACAATACCCTCGACGGAGGACGGACTACCTTCGCTTAATGACGAACTTCAAACGCGTGAAGGGACCACCCTCCCGATAAAACTTGGCAAAACAGAACCCATACCTTCAGACGATAAGGATACCTCGCTTATTTCGAGGACGGATACCTTCGCATTTGAGGATGAACTACCCTTGTTTATTTCGAGGAAGCTTCGTGATGAGGACGGATACCTCATTTATTTCGAGGACGGATACCTTCGCATTTAGGATGAACTACCCTCGCTTATTTCGAGGAAGCTTCGATGAGGACGGATACCTTCGTTTATTTCAAGGACGGATACCTTCATACGAGGGCGAACTACCTCGTTTATTTCGAGGAAGCATCGTACGAGGACGGATACCTTCATTTATTTCGAGGACGGATACCTTCGTACGAAGACAAACTACCTTGGTTTACGGCAAGGACGAGCTATCTTCGCCTAAACAAGGATGACCTACCTTCTTATTGGTTACGGTAATTAAAGACAAGTGTTCTCGAAGAGTCACACAAAGAAAAAATAATTTTTATTTCAAAGTATATAGTTTGTACATCACGAGCGAAGAGGGTCCGGGAGGCCGAAAAGTTGAGCCAATCCCTAGCAAAATCGGGATTCAACAGAGCATCTATACTAATCCTACCTCACCTCGCCCCGATCTACGCTTATGAGCCCCCATTTCCGACCTCGCCACTGACGATGCAGCCACGCTAGATCGACCTCGGCCGCCGATGACGCCCGCCCGGCTCCTTGAGGATCCACGCTCTAGGGCCATAGCGCGTCTCTCTTGAGCTCGCCACTCGGATCGTCAAAACCGGAACATTTATTATAGTCCGGGCAGGCGGAGAAGCCCTGTAGAAGAAGAGGCCTCTTTATCCGGTCGGCAGCTTCGAGCTATGGTTGTCGAGCAATGACAGCCTTTATATACCTCCCAGTCTTTTCAATTCGCAACCGCTCCGTGAATCGCCGTGATTTCGCCGTACCACGCATGTACCTCGCAAATGAGACGCAGCCTCAACAACCTTAGCCGACTGTGAATGGTCATCCCACCACTGTGGATGACTTCCTCGTACTGCATGCTCCTCGATATCAATTTAGCTTTCTCCTCGCAACCTCGAACGCCTCCTCCAATTCAAAAGGCGAGCCCGGGCTCGCCACGCCTCTCTGGCAGCTCTATACTTAATATCGCCCTCCACCGCACATGGCCCACCGTCTTTATATGGAGGAGTTCGACCTCTTCAATTCAAGAGCCCGCGACAAGTCTTCGATTTGGTTCAACCAACGGAAGCATCAAGCATTTCGTGGAAAGTCGAATAAAAGATAAGTTTCTTCACATAAACTTGTGATTTTATTATGCCTTCAGGCGTAAACCGATGTACATATACAAAAAAAAAGAAAAAAAAAATGAGAGGATCAACTGACACCCTCCGGAAGCTTGGGCCTATCTACCGGCCGCCTCACGAGCTTGGGAAGCTTCGACCTCATTCGCCCGACTTGACTTCTTTGGCTTGGCTTCTCAGAACTCCCGGTCTCGACACCCTTCAAAGCTTAATGCGCCTTCCTCGACCCCTTAGCTAGATCGGCAATTAAGCGTCGGTCGGGATCTCGGTCCACCGCGGCACGGATGACTCGCAATCGCAGAATCGAGGACGGTCGCTCGCTGACGGCAGCTCCTTCGCAGCCGCGGACAAGGACCTCGAACAGGCCGCCCGCGTAGCATCTTCCTCCGTCTCCTCATACCCATACTTGGACTTATCCATTCTAGGTAATCTCGGCGACTTCTTCGATGGCATCTGAAGCGGCGCTTATTCAGACCTCGGCCACGCCGAGACCATCCCGAGAAGCCCGCAGACAGAATGCCTCTGCAAAAGCACGAAGCATTTCCCTGCAGCTCGCCACGCCGGTCTCCCGACGGCGAGCTTCCTCCACCTCGGCCTTCATCAAGGCAACCTCGGCCTCCGCCGCCCTGGTCCTCGCCGCCTCCGTCGCCTCGGCTACTTTTGCCGCCTCAACAGCCATTCGTCCGCCTCTCGTTCGACTAGGTCCCGGATCTTTGCCTCGGCATCGCAAATATCTTGGACGAGGAGATTCTTCTCCTCCTCCATCTCACGAGCATACCGGGCAACCCCGTCAAACTGCGTAACGGCGCCTTTCAAGTAACCCGTTATAAGGTCGGACACTTTGGTCATCTCGGCAGACACGCCCTCTGACATCTTGGCCATCTCGACAGACATGCCCGCTGTCACCTTCGCCACCTCGGCCGAAACATCCTCAGCCACCTATACAAAAACCCATCAAGTCAGAAGAACACATTCTTTATATTACTTCACAAAGTATAAGAATAAGTACGCTACCTCGGGAAAGATACGAGGCGGTCGCTGGGAACCGACGATCACACACTCCGGGTCGGCATCAATCGAGGCCTCGGGATTGCATGCTTCCAGCCTTCTTCAAGCGCTTAAGTGGCTGCGGTGAAGGGACTTGAAGCCTCTCCGCCATTTCGTGCATGTCCCGACATCCTTCAAAGTCGAGACGGAGCTCGACTCTTCCTCTTCTTCTTTTCCCCGAACAAGTTCACTACAAATACAACAAGTCGCATAGACACGGATAAAAAAAAAAAAGGGAGGGCCTCACCCTTCACCGACTCCACCTCGGTGGCAGGATCATAAGGGCTAAGCCCCGCAGCTGCAAGCTCGGCCTCGGTAAAGGCCTCGTCCACGAGACCAACTTTGTCCAAGGCCTCCAGCCACCGCCGATCTCGTCAACAATCACATCAGCGATCTTCTCCGATCGCCATACGAACTCGAGGTTCTTCGAACCCACGGAAGAAAACTTCTTCGCGGTTCGAGATCTTCGATTTTATCTTCATGAAATTTGCAACGGGGTGATAAATAATACCACCCCGAGCCACCCTTCAGTTGCAAAAATCGGAGAACAAGCCCCAAGGAGAAAGGAAAATTATGCCGATGGGCATAGACACCTAGGCCCGTCAGATGCCGGAAAGAATTTGGCGTAAGTTGGGCAAGAGATATGCCGAACATCTGTTGAAGTTCGATATATACACGGGGATAAGGAAGACGAAGACCGCCCGAGGTCGCCTTCGTACAGGTGACAAACCTTCCGGAGGGCACAACCATATCCTCCTAAGGGGCAACATACACAATATCGCATTTAAATACAAGATTGGGAGACAATCTCCCTTATATCGGAGATTTTTAAGATAGAAGAAAACGAAGAAACTTTACCAAAATCCCGCGAGGGGGGAACATGCAAAACCGCCGACGAATCCGACGGCGGCACAGACACAATACGACGCTCAGAGGATTTACTAGAAGAAGAAGAAGCCATAACTTACTTTTGTTTTATCGAAGATGATGGTGATGAACTCCGAGACAACAATGGCGACGGTTACACGCTTTTTTTTTCAGAATATCAAAAGTTTGAAAGTCTGAAATTTTGGAAATGGCAAAAGTGATATGAGAAATAGCGTATTAAGGAAGATATTCCTCCATTATACGCTTTATCGGGAATCCAACCGCTGCCACATTAAATACGCATTAAATGCATTTCCCGTGTCCCATACTCGACAACGGCAGAAAATCCGTGTTCACCGACTTAACGCCTCGTCGGGTGAAGCGGTCGAAGACCTCGGCATAACGCCTCGTCAGGTGAAGCCAGTCAGAAGACCTCGGCATAACGCCTCGCCAGGTGAAGCCAGTCAGAAGACCTCGGCTTAACGCCTCGTTAGGTAAAGCCAGTCAGAAGACCTCGGCTTAAAGCCTCGTCAGGTGAAGCCGAAGCCAAGACCTCGCTTAACGCCCGTCGGTGAAGCCGGTCAAGACCTCGGCTAAACGCCGTCGGTTAAGTCAGCCAGAGACCTCGGCTTAACGCCGTCGGTGAAGCTAATCGAAAACCTCGACTTAACGCCTCGGCAAGAGATACTAACGGCGACACGACTCGGCAGACGCCTCGCAAACGCGCATTCGATATATGACTTGGAAACATCGACACACACAAGTCGATCCCGAAAAATGCCAACAGATCGTTCGCGCCTACCGACATAAACAACCCCAAACCAACACGACCTCGCCTGCGTCTTTTTTGGGGGTTGTGATAGGATATGGCCCAACCGCTGCACTCCAAGTATCGGGCCCAATACAAGTAAAGCCGACATCAAGCTCGGCTGGACAAGTTCGCCCAAGAAGACCCATAAAACCAGTGGGAACGTAGAAAGCTCGGTCATATCTAAAAGAATCCTAATTCGAGAAGGGATAGGATTAAGATCCTATCCAAGATCTCGAATCCTAGTTAGAGAAGGCCTCGGATTTAAGATCTAGGTCAAAATAATTGTGTATAAATAGAGGCTAGATTAGGCGAAATAGGCCATCCACACTTTTGTAATCGCTTTACACATTCAATACACGAATACTCTCTCGCTCCTGTGGACGTAGATCTAATTCAAAGATCGAACCACGTAAATCCCTTGTGTTCTTCTCGCATTTATTTCCCTAACGAAATTAAGATCGATCACTATTTATATCAGAGTGATAATATCATGATTTAAGTATTGTGTATATGCATCGTACCAACACTGTATGCACACAATGCTAGTATCTATAAATAAAATAAAATAAGATACTTAATAGTCCCTATAATCTGCATTCGATATTTTGTATTTCCAATTAATGGTCCACAATTTGCATTATATATTTTGTATTGAATGATCACGAGCACAATAATTAAAGAGAAGTACTGATTGAAAGTCAACTTCAAGTAATTACAAAATATTATAAGAAACTTTAATTTATCACCGACCACTAATTTGAATAGTTGTTAGGTTAATGGTAAAATACAGTATTTTCTTGCAAATGAAGTGGTACGGAAACATTTGGAATCAAAAGTACAGCCCTCCATCAAATTAAATTGTTCCACAAGGAATGAAGAAATAATTTCCAATGATTATTTTATTCCTCTAAGAAACTACGAGATCATTTGTCCCCGTTTACGTTATTCTAAAAAAAATGAAGATATATATCAGGTATGTGTAAATAGAGGATCGATTTTCACTCACTATTTATGATAATATCCTTGGCATTTAGTCCATTTCATTACTTTTCTTTTTCTTGCAAATATTACTTTTTTATTTTAATATATTATAAATTATTATATATCAAGATCATCAAATTTATAAATTACACATAAAAATTAAAATCCAACTTACTTTTTTATTAATCTCTTTAAATTAGTTAAAGAGAAAAACGAATAAATCGAACTTTGATTTTATGTAATTTATAAATTTAATAATTTCAATTATAATTGTGATATGTTAAAATAAAAATAATACTCAAAAAATAATGATGACATGGATTAAATGTCAGGCTACTCGCATAAAGTGCATAATCACAAAAATATATGTATATGTATATTCAACTTCTTCTTCTTTTTTTATATCCCATACTAATACTTTCAGGTTTTTTCCTGCTCTTGCCAATATTATTTTTGAATTTATATAAAAGGCAATAATATATTATATACATATAATTCTTTTTTTTGTCAATTTAATACAAAAACTTAAAGGTCGCGTCACGGTGGACTCGAATCCAAGACCTTTAGCATCGGGCATTAACCACTCTATCACTAGGCCAACACACGCACATATAATTCTTATAGGGGTGGTCCCCTGTGCACGCCGCGCTTACAGTGAGACCACCAATTAATTAATTATTTATTTATTTAATTATTATTAAATTAATTCTAATTAAAATTAATCAATTTAATAAATCTTAATTATAATTAATAAATAATAATTTTGAATTAATAAACTTTAATCATGAATTAGTAAATTTTAATTTTGAATTAATAAAATTTAATTAGAATTAATAAACCCTAATTGTGAATTAATAAATCTTAATCGTGAATTAATAAATTTTAATTTTGAATTAATAAATCCTAATTTGAATAATAAGCCCTAATTTTAAATTATTAAACCCTAATTGTGACTTAATAAACCATAATTATAAATTAATAAACACTAATTATGAATTAATAAACCATAATTTTGAATAATAAATCCTAATTTTAAATTAATAAACTTTATTTATGAATTAATAAACCATAATTATGAATTAATAAATTCTAATTTTGAATTAATAAACGAAAAATTAATAAATTTAATTATAAATTAATAAAATCTAATTATCCTTACTCGTCATAATTAATATATAATTATTTTAACAAAAAAAGGTGAACTCACGGTGAAGCGGAACTCACCCAAGTTTTTGTGATTCTCATAAAGCTTTATGTGCCTGAAGTAACACAACAATATAATCGCATATTAGCTTGTCATTCGGCACTACTAGCTAGATAGCGTACGCCCGAAAGGTCAAAGCCATACACAACTAAATAATTTGTTAAACATCATTTAGTTTAATTAATTTTCTTGCTTAGTTACCACTTCATCAATACAATTACTATTTATTATTTGAAAAATCTGACCCTGCATGTGATAATCATTAGTTAATAACTCAAGTTGCACTCCTTGACCACAAAATTGATTTGTTTAATTAAGGTTTAATCAAAGTAATCTTTGTATCTTGTCCAAAAAAAGAAGAAATAAAGATTATTTGTAAACTATAAAAAGAAACTTTTCTAATTAATGCTCTTGATTTTCCATCTCTATCATCTCATGAATTTGAACACAAAGATAAGGGAATAAATAAAATTGTAACACGATAATTTTACCTTAATATAGTGTCTTTCTTATGAAATGAACCTTCGTGTATCGAAGGGGAAAGTTAATTCTATTTTCATATTTTAATTAAAATTATAGAACATGATAAAACTGGATTCGACAATCAGACCGAAAATGGAACGTACCTTCCCTTTCCTTGCACAAGATCATAGAATGATTTTTGACTCATTATTCCTTTCCTAGGGTCATATCTACACCTTCTATAGGTATTATGTTCAAGTCATTTACTAACCTTAAGTGATCCTAGGTTCAATTCTAAGTTCGAGCAACAAGCGTGACAGCCTTAGTCCCTTCTATGTGTGAAATGATTCTCGTTTCCTGAATTGCTTATTCAGACTTAAGTTCTAATATATCTACACATGCTCTTGTGTTGAAAAATATGATGCACTTGCATTGAATAAAAGTATTATAGGTATGGTGAGAAGTTTCCCATAACTTCTAGGTTTCCTTGGTTTTGTTCGTTCGGTCCTTGGTATAGAGCATAAGCTCTAGCTTGTGTTGGTTGTGGCTGCCTTTGTCGTCGCTGCTGTGGCCAATATTGGGGCTGATATTGTATAGCCCTTAGTGGTTGAGTTTGGCCTGGTGGGTTGGGTTTCCCTATTCCTCCCGGGTGTACCCCTGGGCACTCATTCGCAAAATGGCCCTTCATGCCACATTTATAGCAACCAAGATTGCTCGCTAGACATACACTTCGTGGTCTATGACATTTTGGACCGAGAGGAATTTTATTTGTCCTTGTGGTGCCATGTTTCTTTTCCACGGCCTTTTGTTGTTCAACTTCCAACATTTCTCGGTTATAATTACTAACATTGCCTTTCCATTTTCTCTTACCTTGGTCACCGGCATTATGTGACCGAGGGAGCAGTTTATCCTCCGCATTGTCGCCTCAATGTCTAAAGCCCCACCAAGAGCTTCAAGATATGTTAAGTTCCACGACCGGCAAGAGACATTCTTATCTCATGCCTTAGACCAGATCTAAATTTCTCCGACATTTTTATGTCAAGATTTACTGATCCGGCGCACCTTGACATGTCACAAAAGAGGCAATCATATTCTGTCATTGCACTCGTTCTTGCTTTAGATTGAAGAACTCAATTTCCTTCTTCTTTCTATAGCTTTTAGGAATGTATTTCATACATTTCCGCCTTAAAGTCTTCCCAAGTGAATTCATATATTTGTTCGGTGTTAGGGTTTCCCTCGAAGCTTCCCACCGTAAATCAGTTAGTCCGTGAGTTGAAGGTCACACAAGATAGTCTCTCTTATGTTTGTATAACAAAGGAAATCAAATATCCTTTCTATTGTCCTTACCCATTGCTCAAGATCCCTGACTCCTTTTCCATTAAAGGTAGGAGGGTTTTGCCTTAGAAAAAGTTCTTCAATCCTACGATCAGGTGGAGGTGGGGGTGGTTGTGGTATTTCTCTTTCGGGCTGTGGGACTCTGCCCCTTCTCCCACCTCTTCCTCTAATTTCTTGCACAGGCTCGCGTCTAGGCGGCATTCTGGAATTACAAGATGTAATTTAGCATTCGCATAATGCTTATCGTAATTTATACATAACATCTTCATGCAATCCCATCATAAAGCGGTTTTAGTAAAACCATTCACCCTTTCATGTTCACTATCCGTGGTTTCACGAAAGTTTCGATTACTCGAAAACAACTTTGTTTAAGCATGATCGTATGGGTAGGGGTATAACGAGTGACTTGTTAACGAGGATGCTATTATCTCTTACATATCCATTTAGAAGAATCTCATGTACTTACAACTTTAGACTCGTCCAACCTACTAACGAGGTTTTAAGGACAATCACCTATCTTACGATAAGTCGTAATATCTCTCTCTTTATCCCATAATAGAGAGGTGATATCCCAAGGATATCATATACTTTTCTTTACTTCTACTCTAGCATTCAATGCTAAAGAGTATCTTGTTCTTAACTTAGTCATCATACACTCATGTGGAGGTATAACTTCACTGTTATCAGTACTGGGAAAGCCCATCAAGGGTCGATCCACCTATGTGTATCATAAAATATATCTCATCTCATCGAGAACTTCTTTACATCATATATTGATGTCATCACTTCTCGATCCGAAACTTTTAGTGACAAGATCGCCAACCTCGCCATACTCATTGATTTCAAGGATTGAAGAAAATTAATCATGACAATCTTATAAGAATGATAGTTTCACAATTCAAGATGACAACGTTTAAGGTTTGGAACAACATGTTTTTTGAACTGAATAGTTGGGGGATAGGGTCCAAAGACCAGAATAACAACTACTGAGATTTCTTTGGTTATATGGGACGGCGGACACACAAATATTTTCTCAGTCACAGGAAGGCTTGGTTTCAAGAGGATGCTTTATGAAATTTTCTGGTTGCATACTTCTTTCAGAAAAAGTGAGAACTCAAGTGATTTCTCAATTGGAACTAGATCATAGAGTTAAACTCAATGACAGAATTTGGGCTATGAATAAGATTTGAAACCTTATTCAATTCGTTTTAGTTGTCATCAAAGGTTCTCATATACACATATGCTATAACTCTTCTTGTACTATTGGGAATCTTACTTTCTAGTAGCATCCTAAGATTCTTGTCACACTGTAGAGTTCTCGTTCTATGTATGTCACAAGATCAGTATCAACTGTTTCTTTGATCACATTCTTATTTCGTTTCTAACGAGAAAGTTATAGTCAATTTGGATTTCCGTCATACGTGAACATCCAAACAAAAGACTATACTCATGTCACTGTAGTATAGTGACATTCATCATCATCATTCCCATCTTTGCTCTTTGATTTTCTCCTCTTTGTTCTTGTCGTTCTCGTCATTTAACTCGAGATTCTCATTTCGATCTCGTTTCTGTCTCATGACAGACTAAAATTCTCATAGTTCTTGTTTAGTATGAATTTGTGCTGATTTTTGGTATTGTTTTATATGCCGTCTTCAGTGGTTTTTCCTATTTATGCCGTTGGTTTGATTAATATTTATCGATTCGAACTTACTTCGCTCATTTCGATGTTTTGTAGAAAATCAGCATTAAATAAGATGAAATGAATCTACCAAGGATCAGGTATAATGAAGAGCATCTCGACAGGAGTTCGTAGGCGAAAACCGTGCGTAAATCGGAGTTCGGACGAGGAGAACGAGTAAAATTATTAAAGTCACGACAACACCCATCGACGGCCAACGCTCACAGACGCCAGCGCCCGTGCCGCGCCCGCCTCGCCACCCCACGCGCACTCACTCCGAGCGCGAGCTCACAAACTCCCTCGCTGTTCGTTTGCGCGCGACGCTCAAGATGCGCCACCCGCACGCCCAGCCTCCCAGCGCCCGTTGCCACCCACCGCGATCCGGCCGGTTCGCCGACAGGCCAACGCTGCCCAGCGCCGGACTCCCGCACAACCGCACGCCCGCTCCGTGTCAATCGGTGCTCAGCGCACAGCGCCCACCTCCAGTCGGCGCTGGCTTTCCCAGCCCAAGTTCGCCAGAGCTCCACGTCACAAGGCTCCGCTGCGTCACTGGCCTTTTCCAAATGTTTACGGCGTCCGCGCCGGCCGTGAGTCCAGAGCTTGGCGCCGGGCGCCGAGCTCCGTCCGACGCTGGGTGTTGATTACTGTCCGTCAGAAACTCCTCGCGTCCGACGTGGGAGTGAATTCGTCGCTATAAATCTTGAAACGCACGCGAAAACCTAGTTCCTCTCTTTATTTTTCTTCGCTGCCTCTTACGCGAATTGTCTTCTTTCCTTTCTTCTTCTTTTCCTTCCTTTTAATTATTTTGTACTTGGATTAACAATTGGGATTGCGATTCCGGATTTTGGAAGGCAATTTGTCTATGAATGGTTGTAAGTTTTTCGCATTTTGATTATGTCTATGTAATTGTGATGGGGATGATTTCTGCTATGAGATGAATTATCGATTTATTGAGTAATACATTTTAGGTTGTTCGTATCTTGAATCGTGATTGTTGGATTGATGATTTGTGATTTTCTCATCTGTATAAATTGTATATTTTATAATCTTCATGCTTGGTGTTCGAAAGAATAGTGTAAGTTGATTGTATGCTTATGTTTGATTATGAAGATATGCGAGAGCAGATTTATATTAAATATAAGTTTGACAATGAAAGTGATCGAGAGATTGGTTTGTTGTTGAATAAATGATATATGTGGTTAGGGTTTTTGCTATCGTGTGCCTTGCAATAAAATATCCTTCGTAATTGATGGTTGGTTGATTGAGAGATCCTATATCATTAAGTTCGAGTCTAACGTTGACTTAATCGAGAGATTAGTTAGTGTTGACCGTTTGATGAGAGGCGTGGGTGTTCTATGCATTGTGCGTTGGTCCTTGATTCATTAATTGTGAGGATAGATTGAACCCCAGAACACCGTCTCCAATTACATATCTCGCAATTCCTATTGTTGTCCAAGTGCATCCGCTTTCCTCGCTTTATTTTATTTCCCTTTCGTCCTTTCCGTGACAACCCTTTATGTTAGGACGTTAGTTTTCTTTTACTTACGTGTTTGACATAAAACCGTAGCCTGTTAAGTCTTCCTCGAGAGATTCGACTTGGGTCGACCTTACCGCTCTATAAGGACCTCATACTATTATGGAAGATCGAAAAGAATAATTTGGTCGGAACAAATTTTTGGCGCCGCTTGGGAAGGCTTTAGGCATTTTTGATTGTGTTATTTTCTCCTCCTTGTCTTTTATTTTTCTTTATTTTATTTTTGTTAGGTTATATTCTTCCCACAGGTGCGCGTAATCCGTTTTCTTGTCTTGTGTTTGTGTATGCTAGGTCGTCGAAGTCTTAAAAGGAAGTTGGCACCAGTGTTCGACAACATTCACAAGGTAGGAGAATTTAATCTTTCGAACTTGGAAGAAGAAGGCTCGTCTCGAAAATGAGACGAGTTCAATGACATTGAGCACGAGAATTTGGAGAGTAGATCTCCAGTGAGGAATCATGCCCAAGAAATGGCGAGAAAATGGAGGAGGCCATGAAGAAGGAAACCCGAGGATGCGTGACTTTGCTCGACCCGTCATTGGGGTGACAACGCCATGCATAGTCCTCGATTCGCCCAAACTACGAGTTGAAGCCCATCCACTTCAACCTTCTTCCGCTGCTTTATGGGATGCCAGTGAGGTTGCTTTGAACTTCATCCGGAGTTCTATCGATGGTCCATACTTTTCCGTTGAACGGACTTTCAGAAGATACCCTGAGAATGAGGTGTTTTCCTTACACCTTGAAGGATAGAGCCAAGACATGGTTGATGTCTCTACAGCCTGGTTCGCTGACGAGTTGGCAAGCTGTATATGATAAGTTCATGGGAAAATACTACTCGAACCAGAAAACATAAGAGCTGAGGGCTCCAAATAGCGACCTTCAAGAAAATAGTTGGAGAACCTCTGCATGAGGCATGGGATCGGTTCAAGTCATTACAGCAGCAGTGTCCGCATCACCATAACCCACCGAGCTTCTCAATCGGTTTTTCTATGATGGATTGACGATGGACTATCAATACATGATAGATAATGCGGTCGAGGAGACATTGGAAACTACATCCGATGATGTTAGCGAGATTCTGAGACGCTAGTCGCAAACTCGCAAAGGAGAAGTGCAGATCTAAGACCTGCCGCAAAGAAAGAAAAGAGTTGACACCCAACTATGAAATGACACGAGAATTGGCGGATCTCACTCGCCAAGTTCAATTATTGAGAACAACCGAGCCTCGACATCACCTTAATTCCAACAGCAACAAGCGATGTCGATGGAAACTTGTGGAATTTGTGGAGAAGCAGGGCATGGAGCCAACGTGTGCCAAAGAACCAAGGAGATGGCATATGAATAAGTGCAAGTTAATGCTATGCAAGAGTTCCAACAAGGGTACCAAAGAGGAAATCAACCGGGCTATCGGTCGAGGCCCAGACATGACCCCTACTCAAATTCTTACAATCCCGGTTGGAGAGATCACCCTAATTTCTCCTGGAGTCAGAATCAAGGGGATCTAGTCAGGTACCCGCCTGCATAACAACCTCAAAGAAAATCAAGAACAACTTGATGCCCCAATAAACCATCGCTGAGGATTCTCTAAATACTTTTGTCCAAGCAAGTACTTTGAGATTTGAATCTTTGAGGCATCTATCAAAAGAGTGGAAACTCAAGGGACATTTGGCAACTCAAGTGGACAGATGGTCGGAACTCATGAGCAATTAGTACGACGAGACCAAAAGGGAAGTTTCTAGCTAATCGAGCATGCCAAGGTCAGAATCGCTATGGAAGTGAGAATGAGAAGTGCGAGGGTGATGAAGAGACCAGGATGGAAGAAGAACAGCCTCAGAGTTTATGAGCCACCCGCTCCATTTCCAAGCCATCCGATAGTCGAAAGAAATGAGACGGGGACATGAAGAAAGTGGTAGTTGAGAAGAAGAGGAAGAAGTTTATTCTGCACCAACCCAAACCAAGGCAAAGCGATCCGTAGCTTAACTCTTAATGTTGCTTTTGGTAATGGGAAATCAGATCGGGATGCTTGATTTGGGTCTTAGGATTAATTTAATGTCCTTTTCTCTGCTTAACTCATTAAAACTTGGGGAGTTAAAACAAACCAGCATGCGATTAGAATTAGCTGAGGGAACTATTTGGTACCCGAAAGGTGTGATAGAAGATGTTTTAATAAGAATGGGTAACCTTTTAGTCTCAGTTGATTTTGTTGTCATTGATATGGGAGAAGAGACTGGAAAACATGAGAGTGGGCATCCGTTGTTGTTAGGTAGGCCATTTATGGCTACAACAAATACCCAAATTGATTTCACTAAAGGATTGATAAGCTTGACGGTTTTGGGAATGATGGAGACATTCCATGCTAGTAGTACAAGTGATAATTCTACTGTTTCTACTACTGCATCATGTTTTTCTATCACTGCACTTGATACTTCGGACGAGTATAAGGTCTTGCAGGTACAAATGCCTAAGGAAGAAGTTGAGAGTAAGACTGACCCCACACTCCGTGCTAAGTGTAAGAAAGATCGGGTGAAGTACAAGTCGAGATAAGTGGAAAGAGCCACCACCTTACTCTCCGAATATGGTTATCGCCTAGTAGGCGCGTTGATAATGAGAATCGGAGCGAAGCTTCTCGCCGACAAAATTCAACAAAATGAGGAACCAATGGTCGGTCGCGGCGTTAAAACTAGCCCTTCGTGGGAGGCAACCCACGCTTATTTCGCTTTGTTCTTGCTTTATCTTGGTTTTCTTGTGTTTTGTTTTCGTCTTTGTTTTGGTTTTAGAAGTGCGAGGTTTGGTGTTTATCATTCTTGAGTTCGGGACTTTGTAATCCGTGGTGGTGAAGCCGTGATGCTCCAACTCTACAAAGACACTCGCTCATTATCGTGAAGTATCATCTTCTATGGCCTTTTGTATTATTAATGTTTGGAGCAGGGGATGCGTGCTCGGATTAAAATGTGGGATGATCATTCGCCATGTGTGCGTACCTTATCTATTTATATGCTTGGTGATGTGCATCTATGCTTATTTTGATTTCTTAGAATCAAGTATTGTATATGCGAGGAAGTCGATGTTGATTTGTGCAACTAAGCTCAGTGGTATCGATCAAACTGCTTTTAATTTCAAACTTCGTGGTATATGATTCGAGTGTAATGTGAATTGACGGATTGTGATTGATAGAAATGAATAGGGAGAATTGATGTGATTTGTCCGACTAATGTTGGGGTAGTGTTAATATTGTAGTTACCTATATACTTGTTTCATCTATTGATTATAAAATAAAAAATAAAAAAAAAATGTGTGAAAAAGAGTAGAAAATGAGATTGTTGAAATGGAGGATGGATTTTATCCTCTTCTCGTAATTTGAGAAATGGACATAGAAAACCACGATAGAAAACTCGAGTTCTCGAGGGTTCACCTTCAACATTGTTCCAAAATCATAAAACATTCTATGTGCTTAGAAAAAAGGGAAACTTGTTGCTAAAGGTGACCACATTAGTTAGTTCACCCCTAACGGAGAGTCGGGTCTGAGCAGAGGTTACCTTTTTATTTATTGGAAATCAATTGTCGTCCTAGATTTATTTCACATTATCTTTAAATACGTAAACACCAAGTGTGGGGGAAAGCATTAAGGTTTGGTTGATTAGACTAAGAGTGAAGTTGCATGAGTTATCTTCCCTATTCTTACTAGTATAGACTTTGCTTGAGGACAAGCAAATGGATAAGTGTGGGAGAGTTGTTTAGTATGAATTTGTGCTGATTTTTGGTATTTTTTTATATGCCGTCTTCAGTGGTTTTTCCTATTGATGCCGTTGGTTTGATTAAAATTTGTCGATTCGAACTTACTTCGCTTGCTTCGATGTTTTGTAGAAAATCGAGATTAAATAAGATGAAATGAATCACAAGGATCAAGTATAATGAAGAGCATCTCGTAGGCGAAAACCGTATGTGAATCGGAGTTCGACAGGGAGAACGAGTCAAATTGTTAAAGTCGCGCAGACAAGACCTGTCAGACGGCCAACGCCCGCAGCCCCGCGCCCCGCCGCCCCGCCTCGGCCACCCCACGCTCGCTCCAAACGTGCGCCATAAACTCCCTCGCAGTTCGTTTGCGCGCGCACCACCCGCACGCCCAACCGCCCGCCGCCACCCACCGCGCCCAACCCCCAGCTCTTTCGTATAACTCGCTTTGCTCCTCGGTCAACCGGCGCCAGCCAAGCATGCGCCACCTCCACCGGCGCTGCTTTCCCAGCGCCTGTTCTCGCCAGATCCCAACAGTGCGCGCTGCGCTCCGGTCGGCGTTCGGCGCTTTTCCGGATGTGTTCCAGATTCGCGCTGGTGTCCAGCGGCTACCGGCCGTCTTCTGTAAGCTTGCTCGGTTGGCGAGCCGTTCGCGCTAGGGTGTTGATTCATATGTCCGAAACTCCTGCGTCCGGTCTGCGTCGTCTCGGCTGACGCATCGCGTCCGACGCTGCGTCGCGTCCGGCGCTGGGAGTGAATTGTCGTCTACTATAAATACTGAAACGCACGCTGAAAACCTAGTTCCTCTCTTTATTTTTCTTTCGTCAGTTCTTACGCGAATTGTCTTCTTTTCCTTTCTTCTTCTTTTCCCTTCCTTTTAATTATTTTGTACTTGGATTAACAATTGGGATTGCACGATTCCGGATTTTGGAAGACAAATTTGTCTATGAATGGTTGTAAGTTTTTCACATTTTGATTATGTCTGTGTAATTGTGATGGGGATGATTTCTGCTATGAGATGAATTATCGATTTATTGAGTAATACATGTTAGGTTGTTCTTATCTTGAATCGTGATTGTTGGATTGATGATTTGTGATTTTCTCATCTGTATAAATTGTATATTTTATGATCTTCATGCATGGTGTTCGAAAGAATAGTGTAGGTTGATTGTATGCTTATGTTTGATTATGAAGATATGCGAGAGCGATTTATATTAAATATAAGTTTGACAATGAAAGTGATCGAGAGATTGGTTTGTTGTTGAATAAATGATATATGTGGTTGGGGTTTTGCTATAGTGTGCCTTGCAATAAAATATCCTTCGTAGTTGATGGTTGGTTGATTGAGAGATCCCTATCATTAAGTTCGAGTCTAACGCCGACGTAATCGAGAGATTAGTTAGTGTCGACCGCTTGGTGAGGCGTGGGTGTTCTATGCATTATGCGTTGGTCCTGATTCATTAATTGTGAGGATAGATTCAACCCTAGAACACCGCCTCCAATTCCGTATCTCAATTCCTATTGTTGTCCAAGTGCATCCGCTTCCTCGCTTTATTTTATTTCTGCGCCGTTCTTTCCGTGACAACCCCTTTATCTTAGGACGTTAGTTTTTCTTTTCGCTCGTGTTCGACATAAAACCATAGCCCCTGTTAAGTCTTCCCGAGAGATTCGACTTGGGTCGACCTTACCGCCTATAAGACCTCGTACTATTGCGAGCAACCAAAAGAACAATTTGGTCGAACAGTTCTCTTTCTATGTTCGCCAGCAAAAGGGATCATGCGACTTAAACAGTCTATGTTATTTTGGGATAACATATCCATCATCAAAATGACTAGAAATTTCTGAACTTTAAACATTCATAACATAACTTTTTCATAATAATCATGCTCATTGAATTTCACGAATTCAAAGATTTAACTTTTTACATATCAATGTCAACACTTTCTCATATAACATTATCATAACATAATAATATGTTGGTAGCGAACCAACAACTTTCATAACAAAATTTCATTGAATTCCACTAATTCAAATATTTCTCTTTGACATTTCAATGTCAATAACAATCATTCTCATTGAATTCCATGAATTCAAAGATTTCTCTTTGACATATCAATGTCAATACTTCTCATATCACTTTCAACTCTTCACAACATAAAACATCATTGCAACATTTGCAATTACTTTCACTTTCAACAATTCTCATAACTTTCATCTCTTTGGAAATATTATTTTCCATTTTCAAACTTTTCATTTCAAAACTTTGAGAAGAGGCATTTACTTTCAAACTTTTCATTTTCAAAACTGTGAAAATCATTTTCCAAATGCATATCAATTCTTTTAAGTTTTCCATGAATATGCAGTCTCATACCTGCATATTCTTGGAATCCTTTGAGCTTTCCTTGAATATGCAGTCCCATACCTGCATATTCTTAGAATCTCTCTTATTTCAAAACTTTCATTTTCTTGAAAAATCGTTCTACTTCAATAACTTTAACTTTCTAACTTCTCATTCTCATTCTCACAACTTTGAGAAAGTCATTTACCTCTTTCCCGGTTGAGCTTGATGTGATGGAGTGTTAAGCATAGTCAGCTGATCTCTAGAAGTCTAGTGACTCAATCTAGACTTAACTTTGAAAGGAAATTTGGGGTCAAGGAACGAACTGCCCTGATACCACTTTGTAACAGCCCGCCAACCCAAAGTACGGATTAGCAGGGACTGTTATTTGAAACGGGATTAATTAACGAATAATGACATAGAACACTGACTGGTGTGACATATATCGGGAATATTTCTAGAACTTCATGAGTTTAGGGTTTAACAAAAACATAACATACATAAGACTTCATAATCTAGCAGCGGAAAACATGTGGAATACACATATGACGATGTGTATACAAGGTTTAACTATCAGCGACAAGATCCAATTGCTCAACACACCTCTATCCCATCTTCAGCTCAACCTGCACATTTAAAACAAACATGTAGGTCGAGTACAAATAATGCACTCTGGCTCATACAAATACATTTTCTTTAAATTACATCGCCCATTAGTAAAACACGAGGTTGTAGTTGAAATAACTCGTGATTACCAAAACACTTTATCATTTCTCAAAAGATCGTCTGCAGGCATTTTCTCTTTGTATGATCCATATCGCTCTCATATCTCATATAAACATCATTATCTCATAAACTCATCTCGCACCGTAGAAGGTGGCACCTTCTACGCGCGCAGGACCGCCGAGAATTGTCCTTTCAAAGACACAATCCTTTCTCGTGCACGTAACCCAGCTGTGTATTCTCGCTCCCATAGGGTCCGATATCAATTTTCTCATAAGTTGGGGTCAACCGACAACTTAAGTCATTTCTCGGTTGGCAAACCAACATTTCGATAGATTCATATATAAAACATAAACACTTTGGACATGTAATCATATCATTTCTCAACTGAAAGCTTTGTAAATAAATACTTTTCATTTCGAAGAAAGCATCGTAAATAAAAGAGTTTTGAAGAAAAGCCCACCTGGAATGTGCGCTTTCAAGAAAGACTTTTCCTCTTAACGTGAATGATCAAGACGCGTCCAACATTTACGTAAGAAACTAATTCAGTACGTTGGTCACGTTGTTTTTCTAGAACGTCAAGGTCTATCAATATTCAGACATCTCTCTAACCATCTCGATACGTCTTAGCGTATCTAATCAACGTAAACCATATTCCTACTAGACGCACTCACGTTACTTTGATCGCTGCATTAACGTATTTCGCACGCGTTTTGACCTTAGTCAATGTCTTTAACTTTATTAACATATATATATTGAAATATTTATATCACTAAGTTTCATACAAATCGATTTTTCAATCGATTTCTAATTATTTTATCATAAGTCTCGATTTTTCACGTTATTCAACAATCATGTTCAATAATATGCACAAGTATGATCTAATTTGCACATATCACTTTATTTTTCAACTTTACGTCACTTAGTAAAACATTGACGTAAACATAACGTATCTCAATCTAAAAAATCACATAAAATCATAGTATGTCTAAAACATATTTTTAGAACATATTATGTGATTATACTTGATAAAATAAATTTAAAACATTAAGATCTATAATATACCATTTCAGTATTTTTAATTCATTAATCAAGACTTGTGCATAAATTCTCATAAATTCACACATCACACTATTTTATCATGGGATCAATAATATGTAATAATATTGACCTTAGAAAAATTATATACCACTTAATTTCACTATGTAGCTTTCGGCATTTTAGAAAAATATAGTAAACATTTTTCAAAAATTCCAATTAAATTACACAACACATAATCATCATTATGTATCATTACTATAACATAATTTTCATCAATTATAACTTCTACATCAATGTTCCTAGAACCTTATTTTCAAAATATCACTTAGGTTCAAAACAATTTTCTAAATTCCAAAAATTCATATAACATCATATTATGAATCTACATCATTAATATGCTATAATATCATTAAATCATGAATTATATCTCATCATAACATTTATTCATAATTTTCGTATTTATACATATATATACTATTGTGTTCCAAAATTCTACATAAAATCATATAAGCATATTTAATACTCTAGAACATTAATTCATGCTCAAATCAACAATTAAAAATCATGTTCATCTACATATGATGTTCACATAATTTCGGTCACTATATAGTATCTTGTAACATGCTTTATTCTGTAATAAATTCATAATTTATGCTTAGAAACATAATATAAACATAATTTCCAAACCACTTAGCACATAAGCATAATTTCCTAAATTTTCATCATAAATCATATAAGCTCATAACATATGATTTTATGGTTGGAAATCAAAAATTATAACATGTAAACAAAGCTCGTAACGTTTCTAACCTCTTAATCGGTGTCGATTATCGGCGGCAACGTTTTTCTATCTAAAATTTGAGATGAACAAGTGATCGACTCTCTTAATTTTTCTCCCTCAATTTTCGGTTCTTAGGGTGTCAAATGGGAGGAATGTTGGAGCTTATACCATATTTATAGATATGTCCATTTGAAGATGATCATCACATAAAATGACAACTATACACTTGTACATTATTTCAACATTTTCGGCTATCACCTATAATATGAGACAAATTTGTAGATCTTATCTCATTTACACTTTAAATAGTCATCATGTAAAATAATTAATACACCTTACATCAATTTCAACAATTGGAACAAAGTCTTATCTTATTTGCAAGTTTTCGGCCACTAGGGTATACAATAGACAAAAATTATGTCTTATCTTATCTTAATACATCATGTTATCTTATAATTAGTACATGTCATTTTTATTCTTATCACTTATAAAAAAATAAAGAAAATTCAACTCCTTACACTACATATATAGTTTTTGATCACTTCATGATGTAGAGGGATAGATTTTTTTTTTATCCTATCATATACTTTAATATTACCATATGATAATGATATATTTGAAAAGTCAAACTTTTACACTAAAGTATATGTCATTATCATAAGGTTGAAAGAAATATTTTCTTTCTTCATTTTAGTCCAAGATTTCGGCCACTCTCAAACAAAACCATAGGTTACTTGTTCTATTTGATAACCATCTCTACTTTATCACATAATAATATCTTATCAACTTAATAATAACATAGCATTAATTAAAGCATGATATCTTCATCTATTTCACACCTATTTGTCAAAGTTTTCGGCCCCTTCATTAATAAAAGGCATCCCACTTGTATAAATCATAATATACCTTATCTTATCCCTACTAATATCTCCAAAATATAATTATAACAATACATCATCATTTGGATAAGAATTAAATTCAATTTCTCATACTTATGTAATTTTTGAGAATCATATATAGCAATAATGCTATATATTTTATTTTCTTGAATTAAATGGCCATATGACATAATATATGTCCTAGATGATAAATTAGATCATAGGAAAAATTATTAAAATAATTCTAATTACAAACTCAAGATTTTCAATCACAATTTCGAAAATTAGAACAATTTATTCAATAATTTTTCTTTAATTCTCTAGCATTATTTTAATTCTAAATAATGCTATTATTACATAAAATAATCATAGGAATTTAAATAATATAATTCATTGATCATTAGACTAAGTTTTCGGTTTATCTCTAACGCCGACGCTTAAAACGCCTTAAACCAACACTAATCGTATCATCTCCAAAATGTTTGAAATATAGTCTTACTCACTTAATTCATTCCTTTCATTAATAAGGAATTTAATTCTAAGCTTAGTCACTTAGAAAAATATTGTAAAACTAACTGTCGAAATTGATCGACGTTTGAATAATACTTTCGAAGGAATAATATAAACTATATTCCTTAATTCACTAATCATTAGTGAATATGATATAATAATCCTCTTATAATGGATAGTCGAAATTAAGCTTCGATAATTCACTATTTCGATTACCGGAATAAAACCCTAATTCGCGATTTTTATTATCGCATTTTGGCATTTAAAAACTCGGGGTATTACATTTTTTAAAATCCCTCAACCTCTCATCCGACGCCTTTACATACTTCACACTATTTCTAATTCTTCTCAAAGCATCATCCACAGCCTTTAAACCTTCTTGAACAATTAAATTTAAGATATGTGCACAACGCCTCACATGAAAGAACTCACCTTGACATAATAAGCCTTCTTGCAAATTCAGTCTACCTTTTTAAAATTATGACCATACTATCATTGAAGCTTGCATTATCCAAAGTGAGTGAAAATTTTTAGATTTTATCCCCCAATCCTTAAGCACTCCAAGGAATTTAGAAGATAATTCAAGGCCTGAATGGGGTGTTGATAGCTCACAAAATGAAAGTAGTTTGCTATGCAACTTCCATTTTGAATCAATGAAATGTGCAGTCACACTCATATAACCTTGTGTAGTCACAAGCAATTCAACAATCCGATGTTAAACAAATTCGTCCATGATGGTAGCTAATAAACTCTTCAAGTTTTCTTTTCGAGTGGAACACTTTCAAACAATCACTTTTTGCACTATTTCTACAAATTTACTTGAATTCTGGATTTATAATCTTATTCACCTCATTAACCCCACCATATTCAGCATAATTGAATGGAAGATCATGTTTAATAATAGCTCTAGCTAATGCATCTCGATAAACTTTACTATCGAATTTCCATTTCTTCAATAATGTGGCTTGATTATCCAACAAAGCACTCACATCATGATACTTGAGGCTTTTAAAACATTTCTCTGCATGATGTCTTAAATAAGTGGTTCGAGATTCAATTTTACAAGTAAATAGTTTCTGACAGCGTTTGCACCTACATTTTCTACCCCACTTACTTTGCCAACCTTATCAAAAAAAGTTTCATACTTCAAACTTAGACTTTTTAGCACCCCTATCAACATTTTTAGAATCATCCTCTATGACACTCTTAGACGTATCCATTATACTACTATGTTCAACAACAAAAGTAGTACCTGGAGCGCTCATAGAAGTCGGAGCATCAACCGATTGCAGTACTTGCATATCATCATTCGTATCCTCTAAGCTTTTAGTTGTATCTATTTCTATAAAAATTAGACAAAATATGATTGATTAGTATAGGCTAATGTAGTGTTTTCATTTTAGCAAATAAATTAGGTAAAATATTAAATGAAAATTGAATTCCCATGATAAAAATCTAAAAATAATTTTTCTGCCATCATATTGCATATGGGCACATATATCAATTTCTTATCTCGGATTTCTTGCCATAATATTGCTTAATTCAAAAATTCTCAAAAAATGTAGCTATATTAATTTGTATCATACAACCTATACTGACATAGTGACATAAAATTTGGTTGTACTTGTACAGCTAGCTCTATGAGATGTAGGATAACTATTAACTACACGCCACACATCAAACCAATTGACCATTTCAAGTTTCAACAAAGCAAACAAGTGATTAAGAATTAAAGTAATTGCTAGTCTACCGTCTTCTCACCAGTTTATCTTTCCTCAATTGCTATATTATCTCATTGCACATCCATTTTCATTTTTTAGCCATAAAACCTCTGTACTTAGCTTCCCTAACGAAATTGGTGAATATTGTATTACTAAACAAACTTGGGGGAAATACATGTCACACACCACAAAATCTTACATGTTTCACGAATGTAACACGGTCTTCAACAGTCTACGGCGACTTGGACGACGATGACTTAGAAAAGTAGGGTTTTTAGGATTGTGAATTATTTTAGAGTGAGGGAGTAGAAATGTAGAATGAGGTAACAGAAAGAGATGGACGAAATAATCAATTTTTAATAGTCATTTTATTTTCTATATTTACTATTTCGGTTTACTACTAATATAAAATATTAAAATTTTAAATGTGTGGACGGGCTTTTAGGCCTGTTAACCCCGGCTTTTTAGACCCAAAGCCCGGTCAGCCCGATGGGCTATGTGGGCAGGCTTTTTAGGCTCGATTTTTTTGGGCCACTATTTTCACGACATCAACCCGACCCCAATTCTGGGTACCTCGGGCGAGCCCATCGGGACAGGCCAATTTTTCCGACTCTAGCTCAAACTGAAGTCAATGCTGATAAAACACGGAGTCAACCCAACTGAAGAAACACATAATAAATTAAGCCTTGAGTGTTTGACTTGCCATGTGTCTCAGCATATCTGTAGAAGATCTTGTCATGTCAGAAGATATTTTCAGAGTTGCAGAGCTACAAGATACTGTGATGCGGATATCCGCAACGACGCATTTAGGATTCTCAATGGGAAGAATTCAAATGAAAAATAGAAGGATCTATTTGATGCTCCTTCCAATGACACTATTCATCATTCTCTTTATAAATAAGCACATAATCAAACCTTTAAAGGTTACTGCATAAACGAATACTCTAAGAAATCAAAAGCTTAAAGCCTAAGTACTATCAATCAAAGATTTCGAAGAATGAAATTAATAGTGCTATTAGTAAATCTCAAGAGCTCATATATATTTATCAGCTCAAGATTTCAATATACACTTCCTTAAGTCTAGGATATTAATCTTATATACCTTAAGCCTAGGCACACTGAGTTTATAGCATGTGATAACTCAAATCTATAGTTGGAAAACCCCTACAAAACCCCCAAAGTTGTGTAGAAGTTTGGGCAAGTAGGTAACGAGATGTTATTTGCTAAAAGCTTAGTCATCTAGCACACATAAGCTAGAGGTTAAGTCGACTGCATCCGAAAGTATTCAGTGGTTTCCTAACACCAGCAAGCGCATGAGGAACGTTGATTAGGCATATTTTGCATCTATATTTTGGATGTTTATTGGCATGTTTTGGAGCTAAATGGATGTTTTATGGTGTACATTTTAATGTTTTCAATTTTTATGGTATTTCGTAGGGATGAAAGCAAAATGAGAGTTCTTGGAATTATTTTGGACAAGTTTTGGAGCATGAAAGAACTGTAAGTAGAGTTGTTGTCTGAAAGTCATGCAATATGCCCACACTACACTATTTCACTGAGACTAGACGATAATGACGTGAATTAAGTGAATTTTTAAGGCTTTGTGATGTCCGACGAAGCTTAATGATGTATAGGCCTCAAATATTGATTTGAGCTCCTTTAGTTATTACTTTGAATTATCCAATAGTGTCCTTATTATATTAGAATAGGTTTTCCCTCTTAATATGGGATTAGATTAGATTTTATTATATTATATTAGATTAGATAGATTTGAAATAGGATATTATTTATCCTATTTAATCCTTCTATTGGAGAGGAGATGAAAACATACAACTCATATTTGAATTGCCCCGAGGATAAAATCAGATTTCCCTGCAATTAGTGGTAAAGTGATTCATCAGAGTCAAGAGTTTAATAGTCTTAATTCGATAATCATGCGTCAGAGTTTATTGATTTTGAATCGAGTTTATCTAGTTCTTAAAGTTGTCGGCTCATTAAATCTATAGCATGTCTCTTACGATTGTTAGTCGATTAGAGAAGTAGTTAGTGAAGCGTTTTTCTAATTACCGATAAAATAAGGAGAGATAAGATTGCGTCAGAAGCGTCTTCGGTGATCATAACTGGTTTGTTTGCATGAATTAGAGTTATATTTGCATCAAGGATCAAATTTATCTAAGCTATAGTGGAATTAATTGGAACTGGAATACCTTCATCATATTTGTTACCATCAAACATCTAGATACCTTTCATATTTGTTATTTTCAAGTTTTTTATAGATTAGTCACTTTCCACAACTTATTTTACAGGTGAAAATTGGAGAAATTCTCGCCAATCCTTTGGGCGACGATCTTGTTTACTGCTATCTGTGTAGTTTGGGCATACTGACCGAGTGTCAGATTTATTTTTGGTGAAAAACGACACACCAAACATCATGTTAAGTGGGATACTGTAAGGTGAACTCAGTGTCTATGTTTACTCTTGTACCTGTAAACAAGACACAATTCAAAGTTAGTGGATTGACTTAGCAATTAGTGGAATACGTAGGAGTTGATCTTTCGAACCACGTAAAAATCATCGTGTCTTTTACTTTTAGTACAATATTTATATTGCATGTTATTGATCCGTCATCATCAACACACAACTGCACAACATTGTTTTAAAACCCTCCATAGTATCCGATTAATACTGAAAAGTTACAAACTGAAAACTGACTAATTAATATTTGACTAAGTGTTTCAAATTGGCTTTAAGTTTTCAGTAAGGCCAATACAGTAACTATCGATCCATCCTTTGCAATTTTCATTAATACATATAATTTTTTTAAAAAATTATATCAATTTACGTTGTGCATATGATGGAATACTAGGTCTTCCATAGTTATCTCCACCAACATAATTAACGCTCGATCCATCCTTTGCAATTTTTGTTTTTAGTTCAAAAGAATCCCGTTAAATTCTTTTCAATTTTGTTTGTACGAACAATTTTCTTCAATTTTGATGCTGCAATTATCCACCTCTTTTAGAACTTTAACAAATAAAAAATGGTAATAATGAATATATCATAATTTCTTCTTCTTTTTTTTGTAAAAGTATTACAGAAATGTTGACCAATTAAAATTTGTACTTTATCCCTCCTGGTTTGTAGTCATAGCAATTATGAAATCGAAATAAATAGAATTTCTTTTATAGTAGCAAAATTGGCAGACTGACTCCTGTCTGTCTTATTTAAAAGACAAATGCATAATATCACTATTTTATTGATGGTAAAATTTAATGAAGAAATTTATTACACAATTGGACGAAGCCTGAGATCATCCCCTGCGTCAGTAGTAAATGCATTCTAGCAACCAACATTTTAAGTCGTCTCTCTCTTTCTCTAATTACAAATATTATACTCGGAGTCGGAGAGTGCAGCTAAAATAATATATGATGTCAAATATTACGTCTCACTTTACATGCATTCTTATTACAAATTTATTAGCTCTTAACCAACTGAGTTAAGTCCGTGAAGATAAATTAATTGATGCAACGGTCACCTACTCCTCTCTCCAAAACTTCCTTATTGCCTAAGAAGAAGCAATTTTTCGGGTTACTAATCATATAAGTTAGATAAAAAAAATTCTACCTTTCCTGAACTTTGGCACAAGATATTCAATAAACTAATAAATAAAAAACTAAGCGAAAGAAAATATGCGAAACAAGACAAACATACATTATCTTTCGAATCTAAATAAATCTTCTCTAGGTCAACTAAGAAAAGAACATTTCTACTAAGAAAACCTCCACTTTTGTTATAAATATTTTATTCATAATTTAGTTGCACTCTTTTAAGTTTTATCCACTCTATCTTAGTGAACAAGTTTGCCTTCTCTATAAGAAGACCTCCTCAATCAAAAGCGAAATCACATACACAAAGAATAAGGATAAAAAGAAAAAACAAATCACACACACACAATGTCCGAAGTGAAGGTGCTTGGAGCTTGGTTTAGCCCTTCAGTGAGGAGAGTGGAAATGGCCCTCAATTTCAAAGGCGTTGAATATGAATTCATTGAAGAAGATCTCAAAACAAATCACCTCTTCTTCTACACTGTAATCCAGTTCACAAAAAAGTGCCTGTTTTAGTGCACAATGGCAAAGCCATTGCTGAATCCATTGTGATTCTTGAATACATCGATGAGATGTGGTCGGAGGGTCCATCAATTCTGCCCAAAGATTCTTATGACCGAGCCAGGTCACGTTTCTGGGCCAAGTTCGTCGATGAAAAGGTTTCACAAATCTTCATTTTTATCATGTGGATTGACAATCTTGTTATATAATTTGTAGTTAGAAAAAACTCTTCGTCGCGTCACATTTAAAACGTCCAATTTTTTTTGGATTGTCCATCATAAATGTCTCATTCTAGTTTAAGAAATAGTTATCTCTTCAAAATTCTTGAGTATCACTATTTAGTTTTATGTCTGTGGCAATGTTTCGTCCTTTGACTTACAGTTTGTTGGCTAAGCTTATTTTAGAGATCTTATAAGCTTCAAGAGTTTATAAGATGTTTTAAGAGTTTATAAGATGTCTCAAGAACTTATAATTTATCAAAATGTTTGGATAATTGAGCTTATAAGTTAGGGAAAAAAATCGTAAATTCGAGAGAGAAAATCATAGTTTAAGAAAGAAAATTGATGAGAGGTAAAGTCGATAGGTGATAAATCTTGTGTGCGAGATTTATGAAAGCAGTAAAGAACACGAGAGACTTTTACGTGGTTTGATCAAGAATAAGATCTACGTCCACGGAGGAGATGATCCTCAAGATGTTCACTATAATCGGATTACAATGAGTATCTCAAAGAGCTCTAGTATTCAGTAATTTGCTAACCCTTTTACCTTCAATCTAACTCCTATTTATAGATAAACGTAAACCTTGCCACGAATCCCCTGATTGGCGGGACCATGATCCTCCTATAACTGACCATGATCTCCACCATCATTGCCCATGATTTCCACCGTTACCCCATTATCGTGTCCTCGACTCCGCCTTTAATTAGGTTTG